>CM073737.1:4200000-4753164 GCA_037113605.1 Calophaca sinica
CATCCCACAGTTCACACTTGACTGTTGATAATGAAGCATACTGCATTTGCCTAGAAAGTGCATCTGCTGCCCCATTCTCTTTTCCCGGTCTATATTTAATTTCAAAGTCATATCCCATCAACTTCGAAATCCATTTTTGTTGCTCCTCACCCATAATACGTTGCTCAGTCAAGAATCTTAAACTTTTCTGATCTGTTAACGCTAGAAAATGCCTTCCAAGTAAGTATGGCCTCCACTTTTGAATAGCAAACACAATAGCCATCAATTCCCTCTCATAGACAGATTTCTTTTGTGATCTCTCTGAGAGTGTTTGGCTCATATAAGCAATAGGTCTCCCTTCTTGCATTAGTACTGCACCCAGCCCCTTTCCAGAAGCATCAGTTTCTATCATGAATTCCTTGTTGAAGTTAGGGACTGCCAAGACAGGCAGTGTAGTCATGGCTGCCTTGAGTGCTTCAAAAGCGGCCTGTGCATCTTCATTCCATACAAAACTGTCCTTCTTTAACAACTGAGTTAATGGCCAAGCTATCTTGCCATAATTCTTGACAAACTTCCTATAATATCCTGTAATGCCCAAGAAACCTCTCAATCCTTTTAAATCCTTAGGAACCGGCCATTTGAGCATATCTTCAATTTTTTTCGGGTCAGCTGCTACACCAGAACTAGATATAAGATGACCTAAGTATTCAATTTGGGGTTGTCCAAATGAACACTTTTTCTGATTGGCATACAACTGGTGAGTTCTCAACAACATCAATACCTCCTTCAAATGTGCCTCATGATCCTCCACACTACTACTATACACTAGTATGTCATCAAAAAAAACCAAAGCAAATTTTCTTAAATAGGGCCTCAACACCTGATTCATCAATGCTTGGAAGGTAGAAGGTGCATTAGTTAAACCAAAAGGCATCACCAAATACTCATAGTGGCCCTCATGTGTTCTAAATGTTGTCTTATGGATATCCTCTTCCTTCATCCTAATTTGATGATAACCAGACTTCAAATCTAACTTAGAAAATATCACAGCTGTACCCAGTTCATCTAGCAACTCATCAATAACAGGAATAGGAAATTTATTTGGTACAGTTACCTTGTTAAGAGCTCTGTAATCTGTGCAAAACCTCCATCCACCATCCTTCTTCTTCACCAACAAAACTGGACTTGAGAATGGGCTAGTGCTATGCCTCACAATTCCCCGACCGCAAAGATCTCCCTTACCATCTTTTTCAATTTCATTTTTCTCGATAAAAAGGATACCTATATGGTCTTATGTGTGGAATTTCAAGACTGTGCTTCAAAGATAATTGAGTGATCATGTTCACGGGCTGGAGGTAACCCTTGAGGCATATTAAAAACATCTTTGAATTCTTCCAAAACTCCACTCAACTCATGAGTAACCTGCTGCATACAATCTGCCCTGCCACCATTATCTTCTTGCTGCACCAGAAACCCCACTCCATGGTTCTGTAATGCCTTTAGCATTATTCTCCAAGAGCCCTGTCCCATACACAGAGATGGTTCACCCTCTATGACTCGTTTCTGGCCATTCACAGTCCACTTAAGACATAAGTTTCTGAAGTTGGCCTCAATGTTACCCAACTCTGCTAGCCAATCAAGTCCCAACACCAACTCTGTTCCTCCCAACTCCATCAAATAGAAGTCCTGAGTAAACTCTTTACCTTGAACCTAACCTAACATTCCTGCAAACACCATTATTCTTCACTTGTTCCCCTGTTCCTACTTCAACTATGAACATTGGAGTTTCAGTCACTTCCAACTTCATGATTTCAGCCACTTCAGGTGCAATAAAGCTGCTTGTTGCCCCTGAATCAATCAGTGTCAAAATCTTCCTTCCTCCAATCACAACCCAAACTTTGAATGATTTGTGAGTTGCTACTCCTTCTCTACTTTGCAAGGATAGTTGTAGAGTCTTAAACTCCTCTACAAGCTCACACTCCTTAAACTCTTCTTCATCACTACTTTCCCCTTCACACAACATCAATCTCATGTGCTTCATTTTACAAATATGACCATTTCCCCACCTTTCTCCGCATTTAAAACAGAGCCCCTTTTTACTCCTTTCTTCCAATTCAGCTTGACTTAATTTCTTCCCCTTAAACCCTTCACTACTCTTCTCTGTCACACCTGTCGAAGCTCCTGGAACCTCCTTCTTCTCCTTGTTTGGTTCCCATGAACCACGAAACTTGGAGTTGCTTCCCCTGTTCTGCGTGTCAAGCTTCTCCCTCATTCCCCCTCCCTTCGCAAACAGAATCTGGTGTTTTTCCTCAACCACCAATGCTTGATCCATCAGCTCAGCCAAGTCATCAATCTTAAACATCTTCAACTTAGCTCGTATCTCCTCCTTCAATCCATTTCTGAAAATGCTCGTAAGCATGGTGCGTTCTTCTCTCTTCAACGGAGCAACGTGCAGTTCGAACTTGTCTCTATACTCCGCGACAGTTCCATCCTGCTTCAACTGCAACAACGGGCCCAACGGGTCATGACTTGCACCCGGATTGAACCTCCGCAGCACCGCCGACTGAAATTTCGGCCAGATTCTCGACGGAGCTTGTTCTTCCCACCACAGGAAACCAATTCAACGCTCGATCTTCCAACGCGATCACCACTGCATCAAGTTTCTCTACTTCCTTCACGTCATTGACCCGAAAATATCTTTCAACTCGCACCAGCCAACCATACGCATCATCTCCACTGAACACGGGAATCTCCAATTTCCTACGTCCCGATCGTAGATGAGGTTCGTAATTTCCAGATTTCGCACGTGGAAACATAATCGCACTGCTTTCTGGTGACGTCTCACCATCGTCGTAGCTCTCGACCCGTTTCTTCTTCGTAAACTCCCTGAATTCTGCGTGAAATGCTTCCATGCTCTCCTGGATCTTGGAAACAGTCCCTTCGAGGCTCCCAACACATAACTCAACGGCATCCATGCGATTATCCATACTGCTTCTCGTCACCACCATTCACAGCGCCAGGAACGGTGCTCTAAATACCAAATGATAGGTTATCAACACAGAATTAAGAGAATTAGCTGCTGCTAGTGTAGCAGAGCTGTTGTATATTGATTTAATGGAAGAACAAATGTAGAATCAGTGTAATTCTACTTGATTACAAGTATGAAAGCTGGAAAAACAGAAGAAAAATACTATAGGCACTAAAGAGGCCTAAACTCTCCCAATGGCCAAGCCAATTCCCGTCTACCCTCCTATCTCACACCAGCCTCGTATTCTTCATTCTCTCTCTGCTCATGCCCAAATGCACCTGACACGTCAGCAGCAGGCGTGTGTCCACTACTCTTTCATCATGAGTTAGTTATTAGAGGAATGCTCCTCTACAACATGGTCTACCATAGTTCCCCTATTCCCTCTCTTCTTTCTTTCATACACTTTTCCAAATCTATCCTTCCTAAATGTATCAATATCCCTCATTTCCCTTTCCTTCTCACAAAAACTCCTAAATCCCAATTTGGGGAATTTTGGAGGGTCAACTGAATATCCCTCATTTCCCTTTCCTTCTCACAAAAACTCCTAAATCGCCTACATTATTCTCTGTCCAAGCATCTCTACCCTTGTATACTGCATGAGATAAACACAGTCCTGTTGTTAAACTTTAAAATTCTCAGGAATCATAGCAAACAATTAATGACGTGTTTTAAAAGGTACAATGCTGGTGCTTCTGGTATATGCATGTATATTTTTTGTGCATTTTGGTCATGTTGTACACCTTTGGAATTTGGATACTTTGATTATTGGAAAGTAGCTCTATAAATGATTTTGAGTAAACCCATAAATTAGTCCCTAAACTAACACCCTCTCTCCTATTTAGTCTCTAAAGTGTATGAAAATAATAAGTAGTCCCTAAAGTTTGTGAAATCCGTCAAATTAGTCCTTAAAATTTTATAAATAATCTATTACAAGGACTAATGAGATGAATTTCACAAAACTTTAGGGACTAATTTGACAGATTTCACAAACTTTGGGGACTACTTATTATTTTCATATACTTTAGAGACTAAATAGGAAAGAGAGTGTTAGTTGACGGACTAAAGTGGGGGTTTACTCAATGATTTTTGTACATTGCTATTAGACTATAGGAAGAAACACCCAACTACAGCACAAAAGTAATGAACTCCAAGCGGAGTAAACATCAGCTAAACTTGATTAAGCTTATTTAACGTACTGTACCTGATATAATAACGTTCTCCTCTTCACGGTTCCAACATATTCCTCAATATATTCCTGCATGTCATATATAAAACTCATTTTTGATATTCATCCTAAGAACAGCGTTAACATAGATTTTTAGGCTGTTAGTACTGTAGTTCAGAGCTGATCCAAGAACGGAAGAAGAAGAAGAAGAAGAAGATAATGTCCTCCAGCTTAATGTTAATATCCATTACAAAATCCAGACTCTCTTGATATGATATATGAAAACACAATTAGCGATTCAATTTATTTTAAAATCCACACTTTTATATTGTATGTTTGGGAAACGTTTGAACCCTCCCCAGAATTGCTTCTACAGAGGGCAAAAGTTATTTTGTTAAAAATATCATGTTTGGTTATAACACATCAAAATTGATTTTTCCTCTGAACCTCAATTTGATTAGAAGTGATAAAAAGTAGTTTCAGTTAAGTTGGAAAATTTACACCAAGAGTCTGTTTAGTTTGGTGTAATGCTACTAGAAATGGAAGAAATGAATATGAGCTTTGTATTATTAACAGAAGGGGAAACTAGCTATGAAAGCTAGAAGTACAGCTCATAAACGAGATGGCGTGATGCTGGTACAGAGTAGAGAGAGAGAGAGAGAGAAGAGTCAAGTACTCACTATCAGCATAAAAAGTTTCTCTACCCACTACCCCACTACATATACTAACGTTTAACAAATTCACCCCACATGGGGTGGTCCCGTTTGGGCCTAGTGCTACGCCACGCCTCCTTCCCCGGCGTGTCCTCCACAAAGATCTACTTGACCCCATTTGTTTCTTCAATTACATTTTCATTCATAACAATACCATCCCCTTTAAAAGCAACCTTGTCCTCAAGGTTGAGAGTAGGAAAGTTGTCCAACATAGCAGCTTTATCTTCCCATGTTGCTTCCATACTTGGCAAGCCTTCCCATTTGACCAGAACCTGAGGAACCTGCTGAGTACCCCGTAACACGGTCCTTGTTTGTAAAATCTGCTCAGGTTGAATTATAGGACCTTCCTCCATTGTAGTAAGTGGCAGAGGCAAGTAAGGATCTGTGGCGTGTCCCTTGAATTTCTTGAGCTGCGATACGTGAAAAGTGTGATGAATTCTTGCAGTATTTGGAAGCTGCAATTTGTAAGCTACCTGACCAACCTTAGCAATGATAGGGAATGGACCAAAGTACCTCATCCCCAACTTCTGATGTTTCCTCAAAGCAGCTGAATTTTGCCTATAAGGTTGTAATTTCACAAGCACCAAGTCACCCAACTCATAATTCACATCAGTCTTCTTCCTGTCTGCCGTAGCCTTCATATTCTGATGTGCTCTCTGCAGATTATTCTTCAAATCAGCCAGAATTTTATCACGCAGCAGCAACTGTGTTTGTAATTCTGGTGACTCATTAGAGCTTGGTTTGTACTGTACCACCATTGGAGGGTCCCATCCATAGAGTGCTTTAAAAGGAGTCATTCCAATACTCGTATGAAACGATGAGTTATACCAATATTCAGCCCAATTCAAAGCTTTGTACCAAGATTTAGGATTGTCAGCAGTGAAACAACGCAAGAACATTTCCACACATTTGTTCACGGCTTCCGTCTGTCCATCACTCTGAGGATGGTACGCTGAACTCATAGCCAAAGTTGTCCCTTGCAGTTGAAACAAATGTTGCCAAAATTTGCTAGTGAAAATTTTATCCCGATCAGAGACAATAGATTTCGGCATACCATGTAACTTAACAACATTTGCCATAAATAATTCAGCCACGGATTTGCTGGTATAGTCAGTCTTAAGGCCCATGAAATGAGCATACTTTGTCAAGCGATCCACCACGACCAAAATTACAGTGAATCCGAATGATATAGGCAGGCCAGTAATAAAGTCCATTGAGACAACATCCCAAGCTTGTTGAGGAATTGGAAGCGGCTGTAACAATCCAGCTGGTGCAGTATTTACAGTTTTGGCCTGTTGACATATCACGCAATTGGCCACAAAAGTCTTTACATCAGACCTCAAGGTGCTCCAGAAGAATTGAGGTGTGATTCTAACAACCGTGCGTGCAATACCTGCGTGTCCTCCAATTGGAGAAGAGTGAAATTCGTGCAGGATTTGCTGTATCAGCTTGCTCTGCATCGGAATCACCAGTCTGCCATCATAAAACAACAATCCATCCTTTGTTGTGTAATGGCCTGCATAGTCCTCTGTCTGACAGTCTTGCATAAGCTGCTGTAATTCATTATCCAGTGCAATTTCCTCTTTCAATTGTTGCACAAACAGCACTTGTGGCTCAGACCAAGCCAAGTTCATTAACCTGGAGAGTGCATCAGCAGCTTGATTGTCCCTTCCCGGCTTGTACTCTATCTTAAAGTCATAGCCCATAAACTTGTGAAGCCAAGCTTGTTGCTCAGGTGTCTGTAGAGATTGATCTAAAAGGCTGCGTAAACTCTTTTGATCAGTCCTGAGAATAAATTGATGTCCAAGTAAATAATGTCTGAACTTTGCCATAGCTGCAGTAATGGCATGGAATTCTCTCACATATGCAGACTGTTTCTGCATCCGAGGTGCTAACTTCTTAGAAAAATACGCAATAGGATGCCCTGCTTGGCTCAAGACTGCTCCTATACCTGTGCCCAATGCATCCGTCTCTAGAACAAAGGGCTCTTGAAAGTTGGGCAATGCTAGCACCGGAGCACTGGTGATAGCTACTTTCAATTCTTGGAAAGATTTTTCAGCAACATCAGTCCAAACAAATGCTTCCTTTTTCAACAAATTGGTCAATGGAGAGGAAATTGAAGCATAAGACCGTATAAACCGTCTATAATATCCCGTAAGTCCCAAAAACCCTCGGAGTTGTTTAACATTCGCAGGCCTAGGCCAATCACAAACAGCTTGAACCTTGGTGTTCTCCATGGCCACACCTTTGCCCGAAACCATGTGGCCCAAATATTCCACCTCACTAAGCCCAAAAGAGCACTTTGAAAGCTTAGCATACAATACATTCTGCTGCAAGAGTTGAAGGACAGTTTCTAAATGTGAAAGATGGGCCTTCCAATTGGGACTATATACCAAAATGTCGTCAAAGAACACCAAAACACATTTCCTTAACAATTTGTGAAACACCTTATTCATCAAACTTTGAAAGCGTAGTCAAGTTTGTAAGACCAAATGGCATGACGAGCCATTCATAATGTCCATGATGAGTACGGAAAGCCGTCTTGTGTCTATCATCGGGCTCTACTAAAATCTGGTGGTATCCACTTCTAAGGTCTAACTTAGAAAAATATTGAGCACCATGTAGTTCATCAAGCAATTCATCCACGGTGGGCATTGGAAAACTATCCTTAACCGTGATAGCATTCAGTGCTCTATAATCGGTACAAAACCTCCAAGAACCATCCTTCTTTTTGACTAGCACTATAGGTGATGAAAATGGGCTAGTGCTTGGTTGTATGATGCCTTGACTCAACATATCTTGGACCATCTCCTCAATCATGGCCTTTTGACTATGTGGATACCGATAGGGCTTTACCTTGACTGCTTGAGCCCCTTCCTTCAATGCAATTCTATGATTATGCTCTCTGTCTGGAGGCAAGCCAGTAGGTGTGTGGAACACACTCTGATAATTTTGCAGCAACATCATCATCTCTGGTTCCATGGTATCGGGCAATTCCAACCCTGTTTCTGATGGAGCATCCGAAGCCAACAACTCCAAAGTAAAACATTCAGCAATAGCATGCATCTGGTGAATTCTTCGAAATACATGTAGTTGAGCCATTTCAGGTTTCGGGTTCTGTTCCCCTTGTAAGGTAATAAACTTGCCCTTCAAATAAAATTTCATCATAGCTGAAGCATAATCAGCCACATGGGGACCTAAGGAAGCAAGCCAAGGTGCACCCAAAATAACATCAGCACCGACTACCGGTAACAAATATGCAGACACCGTAATGTCTTGGCCATTAATCTGCAGAGACAGTTCCTTGATCATACCCTCAGCTGTCATTTTCTGTCCATTTCCCACTAATACTTGCCATTGAGGTGCAGGTTCCACTGGCAACTTCATGCAGTGTACAATTCTGGGTTGGATAAAATTATCGGTGCTACCACCATCAAGCAATATAGAAACTGCCATAGAGCCAATATTTCCTTGAAAACGGATAATACCAAAACCTCCAAAGCCTTTCATTGCATTGAGTGAGAAGTGGTGTTCAGGTGAGTCTTGGTTTGTGTCTGAGACAGGGCTAGTCACAGGTGAGGTTTCCTCGGGTGGGTCAGTGTCTGGCTCATCTGTTTGGAGTAGCATAAGGTGTTTGTTTGGACATTTATGAGTAAAAGAGAATTTGTCATCACAAAAATAACAAAGACCTTTCTCTTTTCTCAATTGCATTTCAGCAGGTGATATGTGTTTAATGTTCGGGTTCTTTTGGTTAAGATTCATAGGTCTAGTGGGTGGAGTGTTTAGGACAGGGGGTTATTTGGTTTATCTGAGAATTGGCTTTTGTTTGGAGTGAAGGGAGGTCTAGTGTTTGTGTTTGAGGTGTTTGGCTTAGTGTTTGGGTTCTGTTTCTGGGCTAGGTATTTTTCTTCATAGACCTTGGCAAGAGCTACGGCCTTAACAATGGAGGTTGGAGTATGTATCATCACATCCCTGCGTATAACATCATTCAAACCACTAACAAAGCAATCCACAACAGCATCATTACTGAGTCCATAAACTCGGTTAGACAAGCAAGTAAATTCCAGATAATAAGCATTCACCGTAGTAGTTTGTGTCAATTTAAAAAGAGCACCCCTCGGATTATCATACAAAGAAGGGCCAAAATCTAATTCCAACGCTCTAGTGAACTCTCTCCAAGATGTAAAGGGGCTAGTTCTTTGTAACATTTGGAACCATGGAACAACATCTTCATCCAAGTTGACAGAAGCAATGGTCAACCGATCAGCATCAGAGGTATTATAATACCCAAAGAATTGTTCAGCCTTAAATATCCAGTCCAACACATTTTTTCCATTAAATCTAGGGAAATCTAGTTTGATTTTGCTTACCTGAAAACCTGCATTTGAGTTCCTTCCACCATGCTGCCCGTGTGGGCCATTTTCCCGATCCAGTAATGCTTCCAAAGCCACGGTGATACGCGTGAGTTTCTCATCTGCAGCAGCTTGATTTATTTCTAATTTGGTGAATCTGGCATCGTTGGCTGCAGCAGCTAGCTCGATAGCTTCAGAATGTTTTTTCAGATCTGCGTACAATTCCTTCATCCGTGTATTGTCAGCCATGATGGAGATGAAAGCACCAATGTAATGCTACTAGAAATGGAAGAAATGAATATGAGCTTTGTATTATTAACAGAAAGGGAAACTAGCTATGAAAGCTAGAAGTACAGCTCATAAACGAGATGGCGTGATGCTGGTACAGAGTAGAGAGAGAGAGAGAAGAGTCAAGTACTCACTATCAGCATAAAAAGTTTCTCTACCCACTACCCCACTACATATACTAACGTTTAACAAATTCACCCCACATGGGGTGGTCCCGTTTGGGCCTAGTGCTACGCCTCACAGCTCCTTCCTGGCGCGTGTCCTCCACAGCATCTACTTCAGTCCCATTTGTTTCTTCAATTACATTTTCATTCATAACATTTGGATTTCTTCCACCAGAACAATGTAAAATCCCGAGTTCCAAAGCATCAAAATCGCAGAAAATAGAAGCTTGCGTGTGCTAACTTTTGGCAACTGAGTAGAGAGAAACGGAATTTTAAGAGGTAGAATATGAAACTAACAAATGCCAAGTGTAAGTTCTACATCAAACTTGCTTTTACAATAAAATCATTCAATTTTAACCAAATTAATTTTATAAAATCTAGTTAATTCAAAATCAAGTTTGGTAAATGGTTATCCAAACACACACACTATGTAGTTGGGTTCACTATACTATGGAATCAAGCGTGTAATGTTAAATAACTGCGGAGAGAGGTTAGGGAGATGACTTTTTGTTATTTGTTAACGGTAAATAATCAACAAAACCAAGAACATTATTTACTTGAGAGTAGTGGGTGTCCAAGTCAACTCCAGCCCTTTGTTCAGGAGTCTTTGCTTTCATGAAACGATAAGCAACGGAGAAGGTTTGTCGGTCAAGCTGTAATAAACAGAACAAAACAATCTTATAAGGACTTGAAGCAAATTCTAAACCAGTGTAAAGGCCTAATATAATTTATTTATATTTATAGGCAACCATGGATCAGACTCTCTTATTACTAGAGTTCTCAAAGCCAAATACTTCCCAAAAGGGTTTCTCTTGGATGCCGGTATAGGCCACAATCTAAGCTTTTCTTGGTGGAGCATCTGGAATACTCTACCATTGATTAAACTTGGATACCGTTGGAAGCTAGGAGACAGATCTAAAGTAAAAGTTTGGAATGAGCCATGGATAAGAAACACTGATTCTTCTGTTTCTATTTCTCCTATGTCGTATTGCCTATCTGATATTTTAGTGTGGCATTTAATTAATCGTGATTTGGGTACATGGAAAACCGAATTGGTTAATTTGATGTTTGTGAACAAAGCAGCGTGCATTTTAGCCATGTTGATTCCACCTTTTGGCAGCTCGAACAAAATCATTTGGCATCCTAGTTTAGATGGCCATTATTATGTGAAAAATGCCTATATGTTATGTGTTAATTCTAGGGAACATGTGCACCTGTTTTCTGATGGTAATTGGCGAGAATTATGGGGATTACAGGTACCATTTCGCATAAAATCTTTTATTTGGAGCGGTTGTAAAAATTGTCTTCCAACTAGGTACAGGTAACAAGATAATCCTTGCTCATGTGAGGAAGGTACAGAGACATGTTGGCACTTTTTTTTAATTTGCCCAATTGCTCAGGCATGCTGGAAAAATATGAATTAGTGATCGAAAATGCAATCTCTTATGGGGCAAGTTAATGGATTCTCTTCTTTCATTTTCAGAGCTGTTAAGTCTCTCGATGGGGATAGTCGAAACATGTTTGTTATGATGTTATGGAGTTTGTGAAAGACAAGAAATGAGAAGTTATGGGACAATAAACCACCAAATGCTCTGCAAATATCATCTAGAGCAAGAGGCATTCTTGATGAATGGAACTGGGCTAGGAGGACATTTGTTACACCATATTTGGTTCTCATAAATGTTGTAATGATTTGGTCTAAGCTACCTTTGGGTACATTGAAATGCAATATTGACTCTGCTTTTTTCAACGTTTCATTGTCTTGAGGTATATGTGCTTGTGTTAGGGACCACATGGGCTCCTTTGTGATAACAGAACATCTTTTGCTCTCTCTCACCTTTTTGTTTTGCTGGGGGAGCATGGCATATCCCGTTAGCCATACAATGGTCTAATGACATGGGTTGGGAGCGAGTTTCTTTTGAATCTGGGCTAGGAGGACATCATTTGTTACACCATATTTGGTTCTCATAAATGTTGTAATGATTTGGTCTAAGCTACCTTTGGGTACATTGAAATGCAATATTGACTCTGCTTTTTTCAACGCTTATTTGTCTTGAGGTATATGTGCTTGTGTTAAGGACCACATGGGCTCCTTTGTGATGGCAAGAACATCTTTTGCTCACTCTCACCTTTTTGTTTTGCTGGGGGAGCGTGGCATATCCCGTTAGCCATACATTGGTCTAATGACATGGGTTGGAAGCGAGTTTCTTTTGAATCTGATAGCAAGCTAGTGTGGAAGAAGTTCTTAAAAAGCATGATTATGCCACTGAAGTGGATTATATCTTCACAAATATCGGACAATTACTAATTATTCATCCTTCTTACAAATTAGAGTTTGTAAAGAGGCAAGTTAATAGTGTTGCTCAAATTTGGCTAGAGCATCGTTATGTAACACTAGCCCTCACTTCTATTTTGATATTCCACATTTTCTTGTAAGCACCCATTTTGATGAAATGAAATAAGTCTTTTTTTTTAAAGTACTAAGTTTAAAACACAATTAATAAATCACATATATAATTTAAGAAACATCATCAATGGGTGGACTTAATTTAATATAATTTTTAATTTTTATTTATTTTTCTAATTTTATGAGCTACAAAATTATTGATCAAACTCGTATAATTAAGTAATTCTAACATTTTTCTCATAGTTAATAATGTGACTAATTCATTATATCCATATTAAGCTCAAATTCGATTAAGCAATTTAAATTTATTTTTAAATAAATAGTAAAAGAAATATTTATAAGTATTTTAGTATCATTTTCAAGGGAGAAAAAGAAATACAAAATTAACAAGATTTAAAAAAGAGAATAAAATAATTCTAATTAATTTTCTTTAAATTACATATTATATTAATAAAAATTAAATTTAATATTAAATTAAATTGAACAAAATTCATTTGGTCAAGATGTAGAGGTCTGTAAGATTGGGGCCTTAGGCAATTGTTTTACTTTAAGCATACAAAGTATTTTGACAAAAAAAAAAGTTGTACAAAAGCATGGATTAGAATTGTGTTGTATACATGGGCGTTGAGATGGTAGTGTTTAGCCTGACTTTTTTTGGGCTTAAAAGTAACTTTTAAGCAAAAATTAAAAAAAAAGAATTTTAAAAATAAAGCTAAAATTATTCGGTAATCTTCATGATTTCTTAGCTTAAAAACTACTTTTAAAATAAATGTTATTTGGTGAAATATTTTTTAAGAACTAATTTTATTTAATATTATCACAAAGAACATCTGATTTCAAACATATGTCTAATAATCAAATGCTTATTAAAAAATAAAAAGTAAATCATTCTTTCAAAATAATCCATCAATAAATCTTGTGAGATAATGTTCAAAATAGTTTCAATGAAACATTTTAAAAACATTTTGTTTTAAAATGTATCTTAATATTATGCTTTTTTATTTTTTATTTAAAACTAACAGGATGAAATTACAAAAGTATATATATTCAAAAAGTAACTTCTGATTTTTTATTTATTTATAAATATCGATTTTTTTTATCAATAATGTATAGGAGTGGGCATGGGTTGGGTTAGATGGATTTTGGTGTATTTAAAGACTCAACCCAATCAAATAAATATGGGTTGGGTTGGATCAGTTTCGTCAAATTTTTTTATGTAACTCAAACCAACCCAACCCGACTTCATACGGGTTGGTTTGCGTCGGGTAACCGAGTCTGGTATTAAATTATTCTGTTTTCATCAAAAGCAAAAAATGGGGAAAAAAATAGGGAATAAAAACACTACAAATATATTAATTTGAACTTCCAAATACAAAAAGAAGCATACAATCTCAATTTGGAGTACAATTTTTATTAAAATTAAGCAAACAAGTGAAATAAAAACAAAACAAAATGCCTTAAAGAAATCAGCAAGTGAAATAAAAACAAAATATAATGTTTTCAACTATTCCTAAACAATTTCTCCAATCACTAACTATGTCTTCAAACTATTTCTGCATGTTTTCAAACTATTTATGTAACGTTTCATATTCCTATATTATGTGGGTTGGGTTGGGTTGAGTGGGTTCACAATGTTTGGACCCAACACCCAACTTATAGGCTATGGGTCTGCTTATTTTGAAATCAACTCAACCCACTCGAACAGCCTAGTATTTGTGGATTGGGTTGGATTTGGTACACTGGGTTCATGGGTCGACCCGTACCCATGCCCACCCCTAATAATGTAAGTGATGGGTCTGGTGATGTTTATCAATATCGATATTTATCAATGTCACGTAGTGGTGACACCACTAAAGACAAGTCGTCAGTAGCCCATCATGTTCATATCTGAGAGAAAAGAGGAAAAAAATAAAAAACTAAATTATATTTTTTGTCTCTTATGTTTATTTTAGCTTTTAGTTTGCTCCATTATGTATTAAAAGTTTCAAATTAGTCTCTTCTGTGTAAAAGTTATACTAATATGGTCCTCTTTTTTTGTTTCGAAATGGTCCTTTATGTTACAAAAATAATACCAATGTGGTCCCTTTTTACCCCGTATTTTGTAAAAAAATAGACCATATTGGTATAGTTTTTGTAACATAAGGGACTATTTAGGAACAAAAAAAACAAGAGAGCCCACATTGGTATAATATTTACACATAAGGGACCAAATCGGAACAAATAATATATCAGAGACCAAATTAAAACTTAAAAGAAACATAAAGGACTAAAAATATAATTTAGCTAAAATAAAATAAGATAAAACCAAGGGGAAGATATTATCGTGGATTCGAAGTGGGCGTTGGGATGAGAAGCTCCAAACAAGCTTACGAAAAGCTCCAAATAGTAGCTTTTGTTAAAGCTCTTTTTTTTTTTCCTAATTTGGTACATAAAAAAAAACTACGTATTTTTCACAAAACCTTATTTTAAAATGTGTTTGGCATGACTTCTCCCTAAAATGAGAAGAGAAGCCAAAAAAAAAGGGCAGGACAAACATAGCCATATTCTTTTTGAAACGTTCGTTCTTCGGTGACTTTGTCTTTCCTCCATTTTCTTCACTGTGGAATCAAATGTTCCTTTTTCATGTCCTTTGTTTTTGGTGCAAATCCCTTTTCATGTCTAATTAATAATTAAATTAACAATTAGGAGAATTAAAAGAAAAAAGAAATGTTTTAATGTTTTATTTTACTTAAAGAAAAAAAAAACAATAGACAACACAAGCACACAGCCTCAAAAACTCGCCCTTTGTTGTAATAAGCTTGAGAGAAAAATTACCTAAGCAAAGCTAATTCCATCATTAATAGTAATAGAAAGAGAAAAAAAATTAAATAAAGACACCACAAATTTATATGTAGAAAATTCTCACAATGTGATTGAAAAAAAAAAACCAAGGACTTAGTCTAAAAAATATGCCACTAGGTACACTAATGAAGTCTTTTTTAGCACAATTAGAGCATAACTGAGCATCAAAATCGTGACTACAAAAAAAATAAAAAGCAATAAAATAAAACCCAATAGTGAGTATTTAGCCTAGATAATAGGCAAAATAATAAAGTATATCAAAATATGCAACTTAATAGTAGGAAGGATATTCTGAAATTTCAATCAAAATGGAGCATGTTTGCTAGAGTCGGTAAATTGAGCTCGGCTCGATAGCCTGATGTATATCGTGGTCTGGGCTGAAATAATTTGAGCCCAAAATTACTAGGCCTGACTCAAAAATTTAGGCCATTATTAAATGCACCCCCCCACCTGGTAGGTACACCCCCCAATTTGTGAATTTTCCAAAATACCCCCAGAAAAAAAGCAATTTTTTTTTTTAATTCTGAACATTTTACCGGAAATTATAAATTCCGGTATACAATTTGTATACCGGAAATTGCAATTTCTGGTAACATACCGGAAATTGCAATTTTCGGTATACAAATTGTATACCGGAAATTACAATTTCCGGTATACAAATTTTAATCACAATGTTCCCGGAAATTGCAATTTCCGGTATACAATTTGTATACCAGAAATTGCAATTTCCGGTAACATTGTGTTTAAAATTGTATACCGGAAATTGTAATTTCCGGTAACATCACGTTTCCTGGAGGAGCTCGACGTCCCCAATGTCTGCGAGCTCGACGTGCCCAATGTCTGCGAGCTCGACGTGCTAAACCTGCGCGCTTCTTTTGTCCCCAATGTCACGTTGACCTCGACGTCGAGCTCTCCATTCGCACATCTGCGAGCTGCGGCATCAAGCGAGCGCAGCTTTCAAACACAAAGGGATACACCTCTACTCAAGACATTTCACGATCCTCTTATGCACTTGGCCTAAGTAATTTGAGGCAAGATTCAACAAATGTGTGAGAAAAGAATTTAATAGAGGTGTATCCCTTTGTCACACATTTGTTGAATCTTGCCTCAAATTACTTAGGCCAAGTGCATAAGAGGATCGTGAAATGTCTTGAGTAGAGGTGTATCCCTTTGTGTTTGAAAGCTGCGCTTCGTTGCGATTGGCTGCTGCAGCTCGCAGATGTGCGAATGGAGAGCTCGACGTCGAGGTCAATGTGACATTGGGGACAAAAGAAGCGCGCAGGTTTAGCACGTCGAGCTCGCAGACATTGGGCACGTCGAGCTCGCAGACATTGGGGACGTCGAGCTCCTCTAGGAAACGTGATGTTACCGGAAATTACAATTTCCGGTATACAATTTTAAACACAATGTTACCAGAAATTGTAATTTCCGGTATACAATTTGTATACCGGAAATTGCAATTTCCGGTATGTTACCGGAAATTGCAATTTCCGGTATACAAATTGTATACCGGAATTTATAATTTCCGGTAAAATGTTCAGAATTAAAAAAAAAATTGCTTTTTTTTTCTGGGGGTATTTTAGAAAATTCACAAATTGGGGGGGGGTGTACCTACCAGGTGGGGGGTGCATTTAATAATGGCCAAAATTTATTGACACGATATGCGCTACCTCGTAATGGACTAAGTCAGCGCAACATGCCAACATCTTTGTATGTATGAGTACTCTCTTAGAAGGTGTTTGTTTCCCGAATAGAATTACATAATTATTCTGTCAAAAAAAATTACATAATTCTCGAGAATTCTAATCCAGAGAATATGATTATCAGGAATATTATTCCATGTGTGGTAAAGTGATCCATTTATCCATTATCCATAAAAAAATCCATCTAATTTATCTATTACAAACAAAAAAACTAAATAGATTGGATCCAATCCATCCATTTAATTTAATGGATGGTTAGTCATTCATTCACTATTTTGCTAAATCCATTGGATTATACTGGATGGTGACAAATGGATGGTAAATGGATAATTTTTTGAATTGATCATAAAATATATTTTTAATTATAAAAAATATTTTAATTATAAAAAATATTTTTAAACATAAAAAAATATTTTAATTAAAAATATTTTACTCTCTCTCCCTCTTTATTCTCTCTCTCTCTCCCCCCTCACTCTCCTATCTCTCCCCCTTCTCCTCTCTATGTACAATTTGTGTATAAATTTATTACTAATAATTAAATTAACCAAATTTAAGACAAATAAACTCTCTCTCTCTCTCTCTCTCTCGTGTGTGTTTTTTACGATGACAATCACATTTCTATTGATGGATCCTGAATTTAACTGTGTATTCATCATCTTGCATTTATGGCCACGTCACTTTTTGCATTTATGGCACAGTGCATTTAGTAAACAAATTTTACATCATCCACTACTTTCCTTTCCAATTTTTCTTGATTATCCTTTACAAAAAGAAAGAAGGAAATTATAATATTTCAGAGGTCCACATATCCCTATCTTGTAATTGTATTAATGCATTTAGTGCAGTAATTGAATTCTTTTTTTTTGACACAATAATTGAATTCTTTCGGTAAGAAAAAATAATAAAAATTATTTAACAATAATAAAAACAGGGAGAAACAGAGAGAACCCAATTGGGCTTTGAAGTGGCTTTGAACCCAATGCCTTTTAGTCACGGGTGGAAACGTGATACCCAAACATGTAATGAACAAATTTTTGCTTTTGTGACGAACAAGTAATTTAACCCAAGAATTTTCCATTCGGTAACAGCAACACAGAGAGGGGAGAAAGAGAGGGAGGGAGAGAGGGAGAGAGAGAGAGAGAAAGAAAGGGAAGCGGGAGAGAGGGAAGATGGACTAATTTGAAATAGACGGAGAGAGGGTAGAGGGGAGGGAGAAAGAGAAGAAAGGGGGAGAGAGAGGGGAGAGTGGGGAGGGAGAGAGAGGAGAGAGAGTAAAATATTTTTTTGTAATTAAAATATATTTTATGATTAAAAATAATTTTGGTGATTAAAAATAATTTTTATGGATGGATTAGATATCCATCCATAACAAAATTGTTAATAGATGAATTTGATGGTTTTTTTTTTTTAATGGATGATGGATAGATTGAATTTTCTTGATGAAATTTTAGCAGATGATAAATGGATAAATAGATTTTTTCGATCCATCAATTAGGATCCATAAGAAAATCTATCCAATTCATCCATTTTGCCACCCCTAATTCCAACTAATATATTTGGTAAGTATTTATAATTCTTAGTATGTTTTTATAGTTTATTTAATTAAAAAATAAATAAATAAAAATAAAAATAGTAAAAATGAGATGGGACCGAGTAGTCATAGGTAGTTAAGTTTTATTCTCATGAAAATGTTAAATTCACATTCATTAACATAAGATTCAAAAGTGCGATAAAATTACCAAATATATTTCCACTTTGATTATTAATGATACAGAAAAGCATGAGAATAAGTATTGAGAAAATCATGTGTAAAAAAAATGTTCTTAGGAATAAAAAATGCCTGTGAATAATTTTCTAAAACTTCAACAAATACGAAAATGTTGCATTCTCCCTCTCATTCTCCCAAGAATAAAAGAATGCAGCTTGAAAACAGATACTCTCAGGAATAGTTTTTTTTTTTTTTTTTAACTGTGTGGCTCTGAGCAAACGATTTTAAAAATGGTAACACTGCAGTGTTTCGGCGCGTTGATAGAACTCAATCGTGTCATGAAGTTACGCTGCTGAGCTCAAATGGAAAAACTCAATTAGTTAGTAATGTAACAAAGTGTTCCAAATGCTTAATGCCAAAAAGCTAACCAAAAAAACATTTACAAGGAATCTTTCATTTCCACCCCATGATATTGCCGCATGAACTCAGAAGAACAACACCACATCTAGCGCTTTGCAAGACAACAACTTGTGATTGATTTTATTTTTTATTTTTTTTATCTATCCACTTCTTGTATCCAATCCACATGAATATTCTGACCAAATAGAATGCAATCAACTACTTTTCACTACTGCTTGCGATGCTTAGCACAACTGATAAAATATTTACCGTTTGGACACGGATTTGAACCCATTACGCCCCATTTCAGTGCTCTTAAGAGTGCGTAGTAAGCCGCTAGGCCATTGAAAAAAAAAAAACTACTTTCCACTACTATTTTCATATAAACTTTTACACGATTTTTCTTTTCATTCTATATTTTTTCCCAATCATAAAAATATCACTTTATTTTCATTGTTTTTTAAAATTTCAAATAAAAAACAGAAAATAAAATAAAAACAAAGTGATATTTCTATAACTAAAAATAAAAACAAGAATCAAAAGTGTTTTAACTTAGGAAGTGACTATTAACACCCCCGTTTTTGCTAATACACCCGTCTTTTCTTTTTTGCTGATACACCCCTCTTTTCTGAAAGTTTGTTTCCAGACGCCAAAATTTGTTCGGAAACAATCTTCGAAAGGATAAATGAGTACCAAATATTTGCCGTCCGAAAGTAAACTTTTGGAAACGATGGGTGTTCTAGAAAAAACCAAGGTGTCAATAGTTATTACCTTTAACTTAAGCTAAGAGAAGCCATTCATTAGTCACAGGCAGCCTAAAAGGGAGGAAACATGCATCCCAATGTCCAACCAAGAAGCAAACCAGCACCAGCAAGAGCCAAGCCCACAGCACAAGCAACAGCACATTTACTAACCCCACGTCTTCTGCCGCGACCATTCTTAATCTTTCGATGACTCTTCCTGTGTTGCTTGGGGAGCCAAGGAAAGAGGTGTTGGTTTTTGTTTCTGAGTTGAAGGCATAGGTTCTCAAGCTGCAGCACGTGGAGCCACTGCTTGTAGGCAAATAGTTGTGAAGCCTGTTTGAAAAATAGAGTCAAGATATGCTCCTTCTCGTTGTAGGCTTGTTGTGCTGCTTTTTCCGCCTCTCTTGCCCGAGTTTGGGAATGACACAATGCTTTCAGTAGCTCTTCCTTGTCGTTGCTCTTGGAATTCATGTTGCTGTCATTGTTGCTAGAATCACTACTGTCTCTGCCCTGACTTGAACTGAATTCAACATAAACAATTCGATAATCAATTGAACTACGCATATAGTATTTTTTTTCTTTAAAAATATAGAATTTATAAAAAGGAAGAGTGACCAATGAAGTGTTTGGTATGCAATATAGCCTAAATCAAAACTTACCAGAATGGCTAAAATAAACAACAATGAATAAATATTTTGTTCTCAAGCTAGGATTTTAGCATGCTTTTACCTAGTACAACAACTAAAATTTAAATCTCAGACAAAGAGAAGCATTGTTGTTACCATAAATTTTCACATATGCAAAATCAAATAATAATTGCCAGCATGCATGTGATATGAGGAAAGCTGACACTGGTGTGCATCCCAAATTATGTAGCTGATTTACTCTCTGTGTGTTCAGGTGAATGTCTGACAAACATGGTTTGAAATAAACTTGATTATGTAAAATCGAGTTTAAAAATAAAGTAATTTATGGTTGAATGTTTTTATGTTAAAAAAAAAATAAAATTGATGTTCGTGTAAATTTTTCAACATAACGCAAAAGCTACTTTATATCACTTTTAGTCATACCAAAATTTGGAGGAAAAATCAATTCCCATTCAAAATAATGGAGCCTAATTTATCACTAAAAGGTGAGGCAAGGTGAGGTTGGAGTAATGGTCAAAGATCAGAAAGTGTATGCCCATGAGGCCATGACTCCGTGATCTAACAGAAAGAAGAAACAATAAGATGATAAAGTGACAATGAATATCAATTAAAGGGACTTGAGCATTAATTGAAAAAGGATAGGGATTGTATATTTCTAAAAGCTTGGCAAATTATCCTCTACAATTTTGTGTTTTGTTAATTGAACTCCTGGATTATTTGATTTCCTGCATATTTTGGTGCCTCCATAAGTTTTTACAACTCAGATGCTTATCAGCTATAAAAGCAGGTTTAAATTCAGTTGTTTGTGGTTCTGTGCACCACCAATTTCACAGCCAGCAGGAGATGTGTTAGGATATAGGATAAGGAGTTTGTTAGGATATAGGATAAAGAGGAGTTAGTAACAATATAGGATAAGGAGTTTGTTTAGGATATAGCATAATGAGGAGTTAATAACAATATAGGATAAGGAGGTGTTAGTTTGTTAGGATATGGGCTTGCAATTAGAGGCAGAAGTCTGTTGGACTACATTCAGGAAAATTAAATCTAAGTGGTATCATCATTTAACAAACATCAAGATAAGACATAGCAAGAGTGAAAGGGGCCTAAGAACCAATTCCACTGGATGGTGCTTACTTCTTACAAATAATATATGTCATGAGAACTCCTCTTACCATAGGAACCAGCAAAGACAACTCGGTTGACACAATGATGGAAAAGGTACCATCAATACTAAAGAGACTTAAAAAGAAACCACAAAGAATGTATGTCTGATGAAAGAGTTAGACTTTGAAGTCCATCTAAATTAGTAATTGTATTTATAAAGAAGTTTCCTCATGTTACTTGAAGACAGGTATCTGATTGAGGTTTAAAGTGGAATAATGAAAAAAGTAACATATGAATCATAAAACCAGAGAGTAATATCTCATTGTCATGGAACAATGGAGAATCAAGCACATGAGAAAACTAGCTTCAATCCTCATGAAACAACAAGAAGGATTATGTTGACACAATGTCATACTTTAACATGTTAGCCTTAATAATAATGTGGCCCATCACTTAGTTGCATATTTATCATTTCAACCTTATTTAAAAAATGATATATACGTGAGTGGCTGGTGGGTCGCATCCTATTGAGGCTGAAATGTCAACACATAGATGGAGTGAGCACAATCCTACATTGATTTCCAAGAAAGTGTAATCATTTTTCAAGTTAAAGGTCCTCTAAAGTACAGTGTGATCTTAATTAACTAAAATTTTAGAGTCTATCCACCTTTACTCATTTTAAAGACAAATTTACTTTAGAAGATCTTTTCTCAATTTTTCAAGAAGATATCCTTGTAAAAATGGAGTGACCACAAACTGCAATGTAGTTAGCACCTACGAATAACACACTAAACCCCAATCAAACTTAATGATTGACCTGGCTTTCAACACTTAAAATATCAAGAAACGTTAATATAATTCTTCAGAAATAAATTCGTCAAATTGTGGCTGATATGGTATGCAGTCATGGTCTGATGTAGTTGTGGCAAGATGTTGTAGCCGCATTGGATCTGGTATTCTCTACAGCGTTGCACACGGTGCGACCTCTACAGAACCATTGGATCCAAGTAGATCTGTAGCGGCTGCATTGTGTGCAGCACTGCAGGGGATTCGGGTCCGCATTGCGTGATGCGATCCACGATTTAAAACCTTGTTGAATATGATCGAAAATATTATATAGAACAATAAAAACAACTGCAAAGCATACTTCTATAGCATTACCTGAAAGTTCTGTCTGAATCCTCAAATGAAAAGCCAGAAGTAAGGGTTCCAGATGTACTAACATTCACATTGGAAGAACACGTCTCAGATTTCTGGTTCAAAGATGATAGAAGATTCTTGTCATGGTCAGTTTCTCGTGGCTGAAGGGAAGGTATCTTCCTAAAAGGCTTAACCTGTGGCTCTGGGAGATCACAATTCTCAACATGCTCAAGTGACTTCTGAGCAACCAAGGAAGCCAAATCATCTTTTCCAGTAGCACGCCACCAAGGCCGAGATTTTTCAGCTCCAATCCAATGTGGTTCCAAATCAGAAGACATATTTTTACATTGTTCAGAGACCAGGAAACTAGTAATATCACTATCCACAAACTCACCATTTGAAAACCAGAATTCCCCCTCATTTTTCTTCTCAGGTGTTAAATGCAAGTCATTGTTCAAACCTGCCTCAATTTTAGCCATTCTAGTATCATTACTTTTCTTCATACATTTAGTAGACACATTCCATGACTTCTCTACATCTATAGTAGTAGCACTTCCAACACATGAAAAAGCATCAATGTTTTTCACACAATGATCACCCCCGATTTTTACATTGTCACCAAGAAACCCCTTACTAAAAGCATCAAGTTCAGACTCCATGGAATTAAGATGTTGACATGTATAATTTGCATCACCACCCAAGTTGGTTTTCACATGTAGCCACCATTTCATGTCTGATGAACTATCAGAATCACTAGGTGTAAAATCAGGCTCCAAATTTTTTGATTGGTGGTCAGAAGAATTATGGGGCATCCTGAAATCTTGTCTAAAACAATGTTTAACTGCATAACTAGCCCTTGCTTCTGCAGATGCCATTACTTCTTCGTCTGATTATGTGCTATTTAATGAACACTGCATCTGTTGAATCAGTAAGAAGTTAAATAGTAACATTAGATGCAATCGATGAAGCCCGGATACTCCAAAACAGAAAACGTATCAGTGTCGTACCCATATCGGATACTGATACTCCTAAGATACTTTCCGATACGTGTCCCCAAAGTATCCCCATTATCTTTTATTTTTTAAAAATATTTATTGTTGAGGATACTTTCCGATATTCCTTGGATACACCCCGAGTCCCGTATCCCGGCGACAGATCCTTTCTTTCAATCCCGACGGCGGTTCTGTACTCTCCATCCTGTTAGCGGTTTTTGGGCTCTCCATCTCTGGTTTTCTTTTTCCAACAAAAGCAGTGTTGTAAGGTTTTTCTTCATTCTTGCAAAAATATTGTACTGGTGTTTAGATTTTGTATGTCTTGTTTATTCCCCTATTGTGTTGTACTGTTTGTAAAAAAAAAATTATAAAATAGCTGAGAAAATATTGTACTGATGTTTAGATTTTGTATGTCTTGTTTATTCACCTATTGTGTTGTACTGTTTGTAAAAAAAATTATAAAATAGCTGAGAAAAAAGGGGTTCAAGTGTTGGGTCTAGTACTATTGATCCAATGTTTCTTTCCTAATAAGTATTATGCATATATATAAGTTTTTATATAAAATTTTGTTAACATATCCAGACCGTATCGTATCCTAAATTTCAAAAAATTCCTGTATCCCCGTATCCATGTCGTATTGTACTCATATCGTATTACGTAACAGAACCTCAAATCTTATGTAGATGTAAACCCAAATTGCTAGTAATAAAAATAGAATAAGACAGACAAACTATTATTCTTCAAATTTACCTGAAAATGAAATACAAAAGCAATAGAAAGGTAGGTCCATCAGCTCCATCTGGTGTAACCATGGCACTCAAAAATCATTGTATAATGCAATAAGAGCAAAGTTCCTGGGATCAATATTCTTAGTAAGTATTCTTTCTTCTTATAGAGTTATAGAGCATGGAGAATCTAATAAAGCAAGATGCTTTAACTTTTATTCCTAGAAGGATTTAGTTGACAAGAATTTTATCCATAAGAAAACTAATTATGCATAAACATCAGGAGATTCATTGATGGTTATAGCCAACATGAGATTCATGACACTTCTGGATGTCCAAAATTCGGCTTAAAAATTCACATTCTTGATTCGATTATGTTATGGAATCAAAGCAAACACCACCAGATAATTCAACTTTGAAGATTTATCTTGCTAATAGCAAAAAAAAAAAAAAAATCACAAGACTGCCTGTCTCCCAAACTGCCAAAGCAAAATTCGCATGACCAAAATCCCAATACAAAGGCCTTTCGGGAAGGGGGAAAAAAATGTCACCATAATAAAAGGGGAAAATATTCAATATATTAAGACTAATATAAAGACATGTTACAATAAGATATCAGATCATATAGAAGCTAGCAAGGTTATAAGAGGCTTAGAGCAAACAGAAAAACATTGAGTAAGAGAGAGAGAACCTGGTTTGCTTGTGCAGAAGACAGTATCTATCTCTGGATTTGCCAAGGGTCAATTGTTACAATTATAGTTTCATTTAACTTTCATTTCAAGATTTGCTTGATGTCGTTTATGTGGGGTCGGAATTATCCCTTAAATTGGGTTTTCTTGCTTTTTGGACTAATTGTGAGTGATTTAGTATTCTGTTGGGTTTCTTTGTGTGATTTTGGGGTGACTGACTGACTGATTAAGCTTTTTCTATCCACACCCCCCCAATTTGCTAGCCACACCCCCCTGTCAGCTTTTTGTTGATGAAAAGACTAAAACGCCCCTACCCCACCTAATACCCCTTCATCATCCCATTTTCACTCCCTCGGCAGCGGAGCTCCAGCTTCGTCGCACGACCTCCCTTCCATTTTAATTTTTTTGTCCGACGATGCGAGCAGGGGGGCCGCCGTCCCTCACGCCGTCCTCACGTCGGCGCCTCAACACACCCACGCCGGAGCTCCATCGCGCTACCACCACCCCATTGCACAGGTAAGACAACTTCTGTTTTTTTTTTTCTCCTTTATATGATTCGTGAACTGAAAGTACGGGAAGAAAAAGTTGCCCATTACGTAAACTGAAATTACGTAGCACTCGTGAATTGAGTTCACGTGGCCTACGTAAATTCAGTTTACGTAATGGGCAAAATTTTTTTCCTTCTCATATTTTCAGTTCACGTAATATTACGTGAACTGAAAATACGAGAAGGAAAAAAAAATTGCCCATTACGTAAACTGAATTTACGTAGTACACGTGAACTCAATTCACGTGACCTACGTAAACTTCGCCACGGCGTAATGGGCAATTTTTTCCTTCCCGCTTTTTCGATTCACGAGAATATAATTTGTAAACCGTTACGTAAATTCAATTCACGGGCGTTCGTAAATTCAATTCACTGACGGTTATAATTTTTAAACTACTCTCGTAAATTCAAATAACGTATGTTACGCAAATTCAATTTACGGATATTACGTAAATTAAATTTGCTTTTCATACGTAAATTGAATTTACGGATCTTTGAAATATTTGATTTCAATTTTGTACCGCTTTAAAACAATTCTAAAATATTGTGAATGCTTTCCATGCGATAAATGGAGGTGGATCAAGATAATTTTGATGAAGTGGATGACGGTGTGGAATACGAAAATACTGAATTGAAGTGGATTGTCTTGAAAAATTTACCACGGACAATGTAATTAATTTTTGCCTCTAGCCTTTAGCAAATTTACATTGTTGCAAGTATTTGTTTCAACTTTGTCATATTTTTCTTTATAGGTGTTTGCCACGCAGTGATTTGTTACAATGGGCTAGAAATGTTGGGAAGGAAAATGGAATAGTTGTGGTGACTATTAGGTCCAAAACAAAGAACAGGGCGTTCAGAACAAAGACAAAATTAGTCCTTGGTTGTGAAAGAAGCGGCAAATCTGGACACTGGGAAGAACCTTGAACTGGCGAGGAGTACGGGTACCAAAAATGTGATTGTCCCTTTAGATTGAAAGGAGACCCACAGTGGCGGTGAAGGATGGATCCTGATTGTATCATGTGGGTTGCCTGACCACGAGTTAGTTAATTTGAAACACTTGTTGGCCATTCTTTTGTTGGTCGTTTGTCATGTGAAGAAAAGACTTTACTAGAAGGCATGACAAAGAATATGGTTAAACCGAGAAACATTTTGCTAACAATGAAGAATAATAATGCTGAGAATATGACTACTATGAAGCAGATTTACAATGCACGACAAGCATATCGGTCATCCATTAGAGGTAATAGAACTGAAATGCAGCAACTACTGAAGTTGATGGACCGCGATCGTTATGTCTATCGATATAGGTTGGTGGAAGGTTCTAATGAACTCAGAGGCATTTTCTGGACACATCCAGATGCCATCACCTTTGTCAATACCTTCCACCTTGTGTTGATTATTGACAGCACATACAAGACTTGTCGATACCGCTTGCCACTACTTGAGATTGTCGGAGTTACATCGACTGGATTGACATTTTCAGTGGCCTTCGTGATATTTACGTAACGAGCGCGACCGATAACTTTGCATGGGCACTCTTGATGTTGAAAGAACAGACATAAGCGGTGATGTCGAGGTCATCGTTCTTGATAGAGACCTTGGCTTGATGAGCGCATTGCGTCTTGTTTTTCCCTACGCGTACAACTTATTATGCTTGTTTCATGTGTGCAAGGACGTGAGGGCCAAGTGCAAGGCTCTTGTTGCCCCGAAGAGGAAAGAGGAAGAGGTGGTGGGCGCATGGGGTGCTCTTGTGAGGTGTTAAAGCCTTGGTGAGTATATAAAGCAGTTAGGTGTGTTTGAACGTATTTGTCATGATTCTCCTTATTTCTATGATTATGTGATACAGCAGTGGTTGAAATCTCACAAGGAAAAATTTGTTGAGGCATGGACAAACCAGGTGATGCACTTAGGGAACACGACGACAAATAGGTATAATGATATATGTTGTGCATTCAAACAAACAATTATGCAACCATCACTTATTTTGTGTTATTGTCTTTGTTGTTTCTTAATAGGTCGAGTCACACTGCTGGAGTTTGAAAAGGTTGTTGCAAGATAGTATGGGTGACCTTTGCGGTGTTTGGGATCTTTGTTTCAAGCAAGATCATACTCTGACAAAGACTTGAAATAAAGGCATCGTTCCAGAAAAGCATAGTTGTACAAGAACATCGACATAGTAGCAGATTGTATGCCCATTTGCGTGGCGTTGTGTCAAGGAGTGCATTGATGCACATTGCCAATGAATTTGACCGTGTTAAGTATGTTGGTATTGATAAGTCCTTATGTGGTTGCATCATTAGGAAGACACATGGATTGCCATGTGCTTGTGAGCTTGCCATTTACAGTATGATGCCTGCCGCCATTCCTTTGGACACGGTTCATATTTTTTGGAGGAGCTTAAATTTTGTTGATGAAGGTTTTAAGTCCTCAGTTTTATCTTTAAAATCAGAGTTAGAAGTCTTAGAACAAACATTTGATAGGCTTGATGTATCTGGTAAAATTGCACTCAAGGGTAGGGTGCTCGAGCTAGTATTCCCAAAGAACCACCTCAATGTATCCACCTCCTGCAAAGGTAAAAACAAAGGGTGCACGAAAAGGGGAAAGGTAAGTTGTCGCCTTCTGAAGGCGGAGAAAAAAGAAAAATCAACAAGGCGTGACCTATCATATTGGGAACGTGTGGATGATTATTTTGGATGTAGTGGAGTAAAGGCATGCGGTACTCAGTCATCGATCCATAAAGTTATCCGACCTACTGTTGCTTCCAGTCATAAACCACCTAGTGTTGAATCGGTCCCTAGTGTTGAGCAACCTAGGGTGTTCCCCTATATGGAGTGGTTACCTGTGGAGATCCATCCTTTTATTTCTAATGTCATGGATGTCGGTGACGACGGAAATTGTGGGTATCGTTGTGTTGGTGCCTTGCTAGGTAGGGGTGAGGAATCTTGGCCTGAAATCCGTCACGAG
This sequence comes from Calophaca sinica, assembly GCA_037113605.1. Lineage (NCBI taxonomy): Eukaryota > Viridiplantae > Streptophyta > Magnoliopsida > Fabales > Fabaceae > Calophaca > Calophaca sinica. The sequence continues at coordinate 4,228,299 of CM073737.1, forward strand.
TTGATCATGGAACTTCAGCAGTGGGCCGGTGATTATTCGAGGCTTTTTGGCGGTGAGTCCTGGGTGTACCACCTTATTGACTCTTTATATGTTCGTGATGTTGTAAGATATGATAACTAGATGACCCTTCCAGAAATGGGACATGTAATTGCTTCAACATATAACGTTGTCCTGGTCAGTTTATCGCTAGGCCAACCGTTGACTTTTCTTCCACTTAGACGTGGACCGTCTACATCGTGTATTCCCGTCATCGCGATTGCTTTTATTAAGCAGTGTCACTTTGTGCAGTACTAAAACCTTTATGTATCACACAAGTTGCTATAAATATTTGTTTTTTCAAATAAATTAATTTATACAATTGTCCCATCATGGCGAGTTCATTTGCAGCGTGATGCGCCAATACCTCCTCCAACAAGCCTATGGAGACAGTGTGCCTATGAAGATGCCCGCACATGGGAGGCTCTTTGCGTTCCACACATACAACACTGGTTGCGAATATTTCCACTTACCGAGACACCTCATATAAACCTTGTAGATGACTGATATTACTTAATGGAAAATGCTAATTCACACGAGAGGATTTTCGTGAAAACATTCCCGAATGACCTGGCATATACGGAGACATTAGTCACGCTGATAGCAGCTCTCACAAAACAGCAAAATGACGTGCTAAACCTGTGCCGTTTCTCGCAGACAGTGGTGACCAAACACATCACTCAAAAGCAGTCTGCGAGCTCGACGTCCCCAATGTCACGTTGATCAATGTCTGCGAGCTCGACGTCCCAATGTCTGCGAGCTCGACGTGCCCAATGTCTGCGAGCTCGACGTGCTAAACCTGCGTGCTTCTTTTGTCCCCAATGTCACGTTGACCAGTGTCTGCGAGCTCGACGTGCCCAATGTCTGCGAGCTCGACGTGCTAAACCTACGCGCTTTTGTCCCCAATGTCACGTTGACCAATGTCTGCGAGCTCGACGTGCCCAATGTCTGCGAGCTCGACGTGCCCAATGTCTACGAGCTCGACGTGCTAAACCTGCGCGCTTCTTTTGTCCCCAATGTCACGTTGACCTCGACGTCGAGGTCTCCATTCGCACATCTGCGAGCCGCGATAATCGCAACGGCGCGACTTTCAAACACAAAGGGATACATTATATAGCACCACTGTTACTTAATAGCCTTTTTTACATTATTGTAATTACTTCTACCGACACTTCTGTGTTTTTTTGCGTATTGTATCGTTTCGTTTAAGTATCTGTGACTAGTCCACAAATCTGTAATTTTTCTTAAGTACATTATCAATTTACTCTAAATATACTCCAAAAGATAAAGCCGCTACCCAAATATACAATACGCCATAGGTCCACAGATCACTGGGAATACGCCAAAGGTACCAAAATATAAAGCCACTACAGACAAATATACAATACAGGAAATCACTGGGAATCTCGACCTCTCTTCCTGTTCCTCACATATGTCCTACTCCAACGTCCACCACCGGTCTGCGCATTTGCGTCTTTGCGGGGAGGCATCCCCCTGATCATGGTCACTGTGGATCAAATGCATCAACTCCCTGGCGATTGGCATCCCATCGGGTGAGATGTGCAAGTCCATAAGAGTCTGCATGAGCTCAACCATCCTCATATGTCTCAACTGCAATAAATAACAATGACCATAAATATATAAAGTATAATGTCGTTTTATAAGCTAACGATGTAAGTTATAAAACGTACCCCTGTATCTGGTGATGGATCTGGGGCTGGACCCGGAGCAGGCACTGGATCTGCTGCAGGTGGAGCATGTCGTGGGATGATGAAGGGGTGGGAGATCCTGCAAAACCAGTCCATATAATCAGCAGCGCACTGCCCTGGGTGCACTACAGGATGACCGTGAATCACGTGAATACCCCACTGCGTGAACATGATGTCCATCTCCTCCGGCGTGGTCGTATGACCTGTGATGTCGCTCGGTGAGGGCGGAATGGTGCGAATAAACCCGTCTTTGGTGCGAGGACCCTATCGAGGAGATGTGCGGAACATATGCGGACCCCATCCGATCCATCCTGCAGATAGCGATGCCTCCTGAAAAGGCCATAAGGCTCTATGGCCGTCGTATGGGGTCCAGCACACGGACTCGTCTGTCAGCAGATCCAACTGCCTCCTAAAAGGAAGTACAAGCCCCCTAAGCCTCTTTGGTTGCCATCGAAGAGCCTGTGGTTGGGCCTCATTATAACCTGGGTGCTCCTTCTTGCAGTCGTCACATAGATCAGGAAAATGAGCATATATCCAAGCTTGTAGAAACACAAACAACATGTTGCTCTAATGAGCATATAACTGAAAAAAGGTTCACAAAAAACATAACAAAATAAATACCTGCAGGAGAGTCAGATAACCGGCAATAGTCTTTGTGTGGTGAAGACTGGACTCGGATAAGTTGTCATACAAGTGTGCAAGGCCTGCAGCGCCCCAAGCATATCCTCCACACCGCCCAAGTCCCTAAACACTCCCGAGAAAGCAACGCGTTGATCGCAAATGCACTCTTGTCGCTAAAGCAGTGTGCACCCAACTATGCACAACAACAAAGCCCTGGCAGCCTCCTCCCATCGCTCCAGGTCACAACGTCGTCAGATATGTCAAGGAGCTCGAGATAGCGAATAGCCGCTTGCTTGGTAGTGCGGAACTCGAGGATTGCTTCGATCCGTGACTCCCAACAGCTCCTCATGACCTCTGCGGCTGATCCTGTCAAACATGGTCACGGTGAAGAATGCCCGTGATCGGTATGTGCGGCGGTGACCTACGTCGTCTGTAGTAATGGTCATCTCCCCAACCGAGATGAAAAGCGTTGGTGTCCGGTGCCATCTCTCGACAAAGCGGACACCTGACCCCTTGTCAACAAGGCCATAATCGCACTCCAACAGGGGTAGGAGCTGTGACCCTGCACATATCGCATAACCCCGGCATGTACAACCACGCCCTTCGCCTTCTTCCCATTCTTTGAGCAGCCTCACTCTCCACGATCCTGAAATCACAATAGATTTTATCAAAACAAATTTTATTTTGTTAGTTAATCAAGAATTCAATCGACAACAAATAAATGTTTTTTCCACACATTACCTCTCCACTCCACGGTCAGTGGCCACATGGTCTGCATATGTCCCGAGGGCAGATGTGTCAACAGACCACCAGAAATCCCTCGGTCGGAGATCGACATCATCATGTAATTGGTGCTCCCGAGGTGTGAGTCTTCGGCCGACTCCTCATGGGGTTGTGCACGATCGCTCCTCTGTGCGGGTGGCTCATCTTGTCGCAGTGCCTCATCCTGAACCATTGGCTCATCCTGCCGAGGTGAGGCAGGGCCTCCCGTGGCGTCGAGCACGCGGTTTCTTTCTTCTTCTGCTCGGTCACGGACCCTACGTGCAAGCATGAAGCATAACACGACGACCTCGCCATCAATCATCATAGTCTTAACCATGCCTGCACATAGTTCAACAAGCATAACTGAACTTTTCTTCAAAAATGATAAAAACATAAAACCAATGATAAAAACATAAAACCAAAAATGTCATACTTTTAACTCATACAAGTTGAAATTTGAAACCTAGATCAGCTATTACTTTTTTAGAGACAATAATTAGAAACCATATAGAGTCATGTCCATTTCGTGAACTGAGTTCACGTCTTTTACGTGAACTGAAAATACGGAAAGACAAATACCCATTACGTAAATCGAATTTCGTAGGCCACGGAATTGAGTTCACGTGGCCTACGTGAAATTCAGTTTACGTGAATGGGTATTTTGTCTTTCCGTATTTTCAATTCACGTAATACACGTAAACTGAATTTACGTAGGACACGTGAACTGAGTTCACGATGTTACGTGAATCGAAAACACGGAAGGCAAAAATACCCCATTACGTGAATTTCGTGAGGTCACGTGAACTCAATTCACGTGGCCTACGTAAATTTAGTTTACGTAATGGGTATTTTAGTTTGTATTACGTGAACTGAAAATACGGAAAGACAAAAAATACCCCATTACGTAAACTGAATTTACGTAGGCCACGGGAATTGAGTTCACGTGGCCTACGTAAATTCAGTTTACGTAATGGGGTATTTTTGTCTTTCCGTATTTTCAATTCACGTAATACACGTAAATTGAATTTACGTAGGACACGTGAACTGAGTTCACGTGTGTTACGTGAATTGAAAATACGGAAAGGCAAAAAATACCCCATTACGTAAACTGAATTTACGTAGGTCACGTGAACTCAATTCCCGTGGCCTACGTAAATTCAGTTTACGTAATGGGGTATTTTTTGTCTTTCCGTATTTTCAATTCACGTAACACATGTGAACTCAGTTCACGAAAAGTTCAAAATTTTGGGTAAACAGAAGCAGCAAAACCGCGACTGAAACCATGAAAATCTATACTCAACAACATGTAAACGAACAGATGTGGAAACATACGTGAACTGTGGACGCCTAAACGAACAGAAATCATAGGAGGAAAAAAAAGAAAAAAGAACGCAAGCTGCCTTACCTGCGCGATGGGGGTGGTGAGGCGCGACGGGAGCTTCTCCGGCGTGGGTGTGTTCAGCGTCGTGAGGGAGGGGAGGCGCGACGTCAGCTTCTCCGGCGTGGGTTCGTCAGGGAGGGGAGGCGCTCGGGAGGGTGACGGAGGGGAGGCGCTCGGGGTGAGGGAGGGGAGCTCGTGAGGCGGGCCGCTCATAGGCCGTGTAAACATATTAGGTGGGGGTAGGGGCGTTTTAGTCTTTTCATCAACAAAAAGCTGACAGGGGGGTGTGGCTAGCAAATTGGGGGGGTGTGGATAGAAAAAGCCAATGTGTTATCATATCATTTAAGAGATCATTCAAGAGTTTTTTTTTTTTTAAAGAATTTTATGGCTACGTAGGATACTCTGATATTTTGTAGGCCGAGTTAATGACTCTTTTTCATGGTATTATTCCGTGCTAAGAGTTAGGGATTTGGAAAATTATTTATTACATAGACTCTTTAAACACTCTAAATTTGGTCTAGGATACTGATCATAATTACTATAAGTTTGGCAATGAGATTGCTCTCCTTAAACTCATGCTTCAATGGTGTTCTGGACGAACATAAGAGATACCTGAGAAAGTATCGCTTCACGGTGGAAGAATTAGACAGTTACAGTGGTGCTCCGAGCTCCGGTGGAAGACCTCGGTGGTGGTACCTGCAAACACTCCGACGCTCAAGTCAGTGTGTGTCGAGGTGAGTAAAGAGGTGGTAGAAAAATCATTACCTCGACCGTTCGACGCGGTCTTCTTCAAATATGAGTTGAGGGCAGTTCGCCGATGTGTAACCGTCCCGTGAAACCCGGAAGTCGGCATTAAATTCCTTTAATGCACAAAGCCGTTGGGTCGGCCGCGTGGAGGGAAGGCGGAGAGGCATGCGGACGACGTGGCATCGAGGGAAGGCCGATAGGCGAGCGGATATGGGTCTGAAGCGTTGGATCTCTGGATTGGGCCTCGGCCCAGTCCGAAACAGTTGCCCCCCAAGTCGCTAGCTCGAATGTCGAGGTGGTGACTTGTTGTTGAAGTTCATTGATGTCGACGTCCGACGTCTTTGTTCGTAGGAACGGCAAGCGTCGTCGGGTCGTGCTTTGTTTATCAGTTCGTTCGGGACCTTCGTGTTCCACCTTTGCTGAGGCAGTTCTCGACACGAGGTCGATCTCTTTATCAGGTGCTTGTGCCAACGCACAAGGCTTTATGATCACAGGTGCTTGTGCCAACGCACAAGGCTTTGTCACGAGCTCGTGCACGCGGTCTCGGCACGAGGTCGATCTCTTCATCAGGCGCTTGTGCAAGGCACAAGGCTTTATCACGATCTCGTGCACGCGGTCTCGGCACGAGGTCGACAAGGCTTTATCACGAGCTCGTGCACGCGGTCTCGGCACGAGGTCGATCTCTTCATCAGGTGCTCGTGCCAACGCACAAGGCTTTATCACGAGCTCGTGCACGCGGTCTCAGCACGAGGTCGATCTCTTCATTCATCAGGTGCTTGTGCCAACGCACAAGGCTTTATCACGAGCTCGTGCACGCGGTCTCGGCACGAGGTCGATCTCTTCATCAGGTGCTTGTGCCAACGCACAAGGCTTTGTCACGAGCTCGTGCACGCGGTCTCGGCACGAGGTCGATCACAGGTGCTTCCTCGTTCATCAGGTGCTTGTGCCAACGGACAAGGCTTTAACACGAGCTCGTGCACGCGGTCTCGGTACGAGGTCGATCACAGGTGCTTGTGCCAACGCACAAGGCTTTGTCACGAGCTCGTGCACGCAGTCTCGGCACGAGGTCGATCACAGGTGCTTGTGCCAACGCACAAGGCTTTATCACGAGCTCGTGCACGCGGTCTCGGCACGAGGTCGACAAAGCTTTCTCACGAGCTCGTGCACGCGGTCTCGGCACGAGGTCGATCTCTTCATCAGGTGCTTGTGCCAACGCACAAGGCTTTATCACGCTGTTCCTGTCAAAGTATAGACAGTTTGCAACAACTTGATGTAATAAAGTTAGCATTAATTTTTATACTGAGTAAAGTGCTCGTAGTCGAGTTTTATACTTCCCTGTGAGAGTAGTTGATCTGGCTGTCCAAGCGGCAAGGTTGAGGTCATCAAATAATCAAGGTCCACGACGTAGCCGAGTTTAAAGCCGTCTGAATATTGAAATTGCAGAGGTGGGCCTGGTAGGTCGCCCGAGTACTGGACTGCGTATCCACCTGTTGCAGAGGTGCTTGTGCAAGGCACAAGGCTTTATCACGAGCTCGTGCACGCGGTCTCGGCACGAGGTTATGCCCCCTAAGTCGGGTGCTCATATGATGAGGAGCCGACTCGTCTAGAGGTTGAGCTGCGATATCGAGGTCCTAGATCCGAGATGTCGAGATCCAAGGTTGTCATCCTCATCTAAGCTGAAAAGCTTGGTGGGAGAAACCTGCTGTGCTGTCAAGGTCCTAGATCCGAGATGTCGAGATCCGGGATCCGAGGTTGTCATTCTCATCATCTGTCGTGTCGTCGAGATCCGAGATCCGATATGTTGAGATCCGAGGTCATTTGACAACGAACATGCTCTTCGGCACGAGGTCGTTTTACATCCAATGTGTATGACTTCGTTCGACATCCAACGTGCTCTCCGGCACGAAATCATTTTAGTGCACGTGCTTTTTACACATGGCTTGTTCGACATCCAACTTGCACGAGGTCGTTTGACATCCAACGTGCTCTCCGGCACGTGGTCATTTTGGTATCCTTGCCATGCTTATTTGATTTGAGATAGCTATGGACGCCGAAAAAGGGGTCGTGCTCCCTGAAGTCGAGCGATGCGGACTTCGTTGTCCAGGAGATCGGGCTTGGCGTCGATCAATAGAGTCGACTCGGAGATTGAATTTGTGGGAGCAAAGATAGTCTGAATTTGTTCAGGGCTTCATCAGCTGCCTCCGTCTTTTTCGACATCGACGCTCGAATTCATCAAGAACAAACAGATTAGTTACAAAGATAAAAGAAAGGTTTGGGCCTTACCTCAGATGTGAGGGCAGCGTCGATTTCAAGCATAATGACATCGTGTGTCTGTAAACACTCAGAGGTGGAACAATGGATCCTTGGAGAACCCATAGCTGAAGTCAGATTAGATCAAAATCAAGAGATTTGAGCATTGTTCGACGCCTTGGATCTACATGCATTCAGAATTGACGTGTATCGATCCCCACCACGCCCGATGTCAAGTGAATGGGACTGTCGAGGTCCGCAATTTCGGAAGAGGTTGCAACTAGAGACCTCTGTTACGCAAAACTTGGTCGACTTCCTTCGTCTTCTTTGACCTCGACGTCGATATTCATATTTGTTCAATGCTTCCCGACTGATGTTCTGGACGAACATAAGAGATACCTGAGAAAGTATATCTTCACGGTGGAAGAATTAGACAGTTACGGTGGTGCTCCGAGTTCCGGTGGAAGACCTCGGTGGTGGTACCTCAGATGTGAGGGCAGCGTCGATTTCAAGCATAATGACATCGTGTGTCTGTAAACACTCGGAGGTGGAACAATGGATCCTTGGAGAACCTATAGCTGAAGTCAGATTAGATCAAAATCAAGAGATTTGAGCATTGTTCGACGCCTTGGATCTACATGCATTCAGAATTGACGTGTATCGATCTCCACCACGCCCGATGTCAAGTGAATGGGACTGTCGAGGTCCGCAATTTCGGAAGAGGTTGCAACTAGAGACCTCTGTTACGCAAAACTTGGTCGACTTCCTTCGTCTTCTTTGACCTCGACGTCGATATTCATATTTGTTCAATGCTTCCCGACTGCCTCCGTCTCAGGTAGGGCGACATCGATCTCACAAGCGTGAGTAATCGCTATTTGGTGTATGTGCACAATTGCTGATTTCAACGATTTTGATTTGTCTCTGTTTAGATTCAGGATCCGCCGTTGAGATCCAAGATCACACGCGTTGTTCAGTGATGGCGGTTTTGATCCAGTTCGACAGAGTCTAGATCGGCCACTACACTGCGTTGCATTGAGCCATCGTTTCCTGTGACATCGATGTGACTCGGGATGCTCTGATTCGATTGAGGTGGTGGCAGTATGGTGAAGGCGAGAACCAAGATGACCGTCAAATCTTATCCTTCCTCCGCAATCCTTTTCCCAACAATTTAGCGAATCTCATCATTTGAGATGGCGTGAACGAAGACGCAGAAGGTGAAATCTTGCCTTTTGAGGAAGATTTCATCCAAAATTGGATGAAAACCCTAATCTTGTTCCTGTTTTCACCGAAGTCGAATAGATCGGAACCGATCAAACAAGATTGAGATAGATTCCTCATCTGAAACTTGATCTGAGGTGTCAACGTCTACATTCCTCACGAATTCTTGATCCAAAAAAACTTTAGAATTGGACGAGATTCTTTCTCTGGCCTCTTCGAAAGGAATTCCTCTCTGGAAAACACCATTGCAATTGCTCACCGAAACCAAATAACACGTATCAGAGAGGAGAAAGATTCAATCTGAATGTTCTAGCCACCGTGAACGTGAAAAAGAACGAGAGCGATTTGTCGTTCCCACAGACGGCGCCAATGTTCTGGACGAACATAAGAGATACCTGAGAAAGTATCGCTTCACGGTGGAAGAATTAGAAGCGATTCTGATGGTGCTCCGAGCTCGGGTGGAAGACCTCGGTGGTGGTACCTGCAAACACTCCGACGCCCAAGTCAATGTGTGTCGAGGTGAATAAAGAGGTGGTAGAAAAATCATTACCTCGGCCAGCTCGACGCGGTCTTCTTTAAATATGAGTTGAGGGCCAGTTCGCCGATGTGTAACCGTCCCGTGAAACCCGGAAGTCGGCATTAAATTCCTTTAATGCACAAAGCCGTTGGGTCGGCCGCGTGGAGGGAAGGCAGAAAGGCATGCGGACGACGTGGCATCGAGGGAAGGCCGAGAGGCGAGCGGATATGGGCCTGAAGCGTTGGATCTCTGGATTGGGCCTCGGCCCAGTCTGGAACAAATGGGATTGGGAGGTTAAGTTACATCACTCTCTCAGAGAAGAAAACCAATGTGTTGATTATTTAGCTAAGCTAGGAGCAAATGGTAGTGACTCATTTATAGTCCTAGAGGCGCCTCCTATAGGGATGAATAGTTTTTTGTCAGCTGATGCTTTAGGCATTTTTTTGTGAGACACTAGGCTTTTCTTTTGTCTCCTTTTTCTTTTCTTTCTCGTTGTAACAAAAAAAAAATATCATTTAAGCCATGTGCTTTTAAACTGATTAAATGATGCTACAATACATTTTTAAATAGAATTTAATTTATATGCACTATCAGTGTAAAAATATTTTACACGTGTATCTAATGATGTGTTGATACAGTGACATGTCATACTCATTAAATGGCGTGACAACACATTATTCAATGCATATATAAACAGTGGTGTATCTAGGACCTTGGGTCAGCGGAGTCAAATTATTTAACTTTAATTAATAATTATTATATTCTGTTTTGTAAATATTTTCTTAGTATCTTATCTCAATCATACGATAATATATCAATATCAATATTTTAATTTGTTTTTATAGATCTGATAACAACTCTTCTAAATTAATTTCAATGTTTATTGTTGGGAACTTGATTTCACAAGATTGTTGCTCATTTGTTGATAGTCTCCTATTAAAAAAATCTATTTATTATCTTCTACAATTTAAAAACAAAATTAATGGCAAAAAATGAAACTAACAATAAATTAGGTATTTCCAAAACACCCTATGTTAGGTACATGTAGTGGGTCTTGTTTTCAAATTTTAAAATAACAATTAAATGGGTTTTAGGTTTCTTTTTTATAAATAAAATGAGAATAGACTCAAATTGGTCCTTCAAAATAAATACAAAGACTTATTCAGTCCCGATAAATGAATAAATATCAATTTAGTCATTAAGAGTTTCAGATGTCGATCAAATTAGTCTCTGATAGGAACTAAAATATCTCTAAAAACATCTTAAAAAGGCTTAATTTGACCAAAATTTGAGCTTTTTTATGACCAATTGGTATTTTTAATTTCTCATGGACTAAATTGGTCTTTGTGTTTTTGCCAGAGACCAAATTAGACGAATGAAATGAGAGAGACTGTGCAATTATGGACAATGGGTGCAAAGTTGTAAAGCCAGAGGGGTCAAATAAAAAAATTTACAACGAGCTAAATGAGATTTTAAAAAATCGAGGGTGTGCACTATTGAACTAGATCCGCCCTTGTGTGTAAAGTATGTTTACACCGACGATACTTAAAAATTAAACTCTAGTAAATATACATGTAAAATAGTTTTACACATATGCGTGCAAATTAGACAATTTTTTTAAATTTTAATTTATGTTTTCAGCCTATAGAAATATGCGCCTTTATCACCTCTTAGTGCAGTGGGAACGGTGTACTTCTGCCGAATATTATAAATTTTTGAATACTTAATTGAGGGTCAATAGATTATTTTTTTTCCTTCTCTAAATTATACTTTTATTTCTTTAAAATTATTTTTGATTTCAGTTTGGTCTATTATATATAATTTTTTCCAATTGATCGCTTATGTGTTAAGGTTACATCAATGTGGTCCTTTTGTTTTAAAGTGGTCTCTTATTTTACAAAAATTATACCAATGTGGTTCATTTTTTTTGCAAATTAAGGGGCAAAAAATGATCATATTGGTATAATTTTTGTAACATAAGGGACCATTTTGGAGCTAAAAAATATGAAGAACCATATTGGTATAATTTTTACACAAAATGGACTAATTCAAAACTTTTAATACATAAGGACCAAACCGAAACCTAAAATAAACATAAGGGAGTAAAAGTATAATTAACCCTTTTTTTGGTTTGGTTGCGATAAAAGTATAATTTACCCTTTTTTGGTTTGGTTGCGATCAATAGTTAGTGAGCTATTGATTTTATTCCGTTAAATCAGTATATATAAAATCTATAGTGAAAATAATTACTTTATGAAAATAAATATAATAATATATAGTTTAATTGCTATTCACCATCATTATAAAGTTTTTTATACTCACGAACAATTACAAATCATGATATGAGTGACTTTTAAGATAGTTACAAAAAGACTCAATTATTTTTTATGATATAACAATTTGTGATTGATTAACAGTGTAAAAAATATTTACATGTTTCAATTGAAGTTGAGTTTGATCCTCATAAGGCCAATTTGGGGATTTTTTATGGCATTCACGTTATCTTGGTATAATATGACATACACATAAGTATTAACTGGATCTATTATATGAAATTAAAAAACCGGTAAGAACACTTACTTGTCGAAGACATGATCACCGTTACCGGGAATTGTCCCTGTCTCATAAAGCTCCTGAAAGAATCAAAACCAAGTCATCATTTGTCTGATCACACGCTCTGGGATCTTGGTTCTTAATAGGGCAAACCATAGAGCGAACAACTAATCACATGACGACAAAAAAGGGACCTAGTCTTACTATATATTAACCCTAGGCACTTCCCATCATTAGACAAATGGCTAGGCCTACATTGTCTCCTACATAGATCAGTGTTAGGTGTCCCGACTCATGTAACACTCTGACTTACGTTAGAGTATAACTTATGAAATTAGCAAGAATTATATCAAACGTAGTCAAATTTTCAATTCGAATACTAAACAGTAGAAGATAAAACCTCTGAAATACAATACTTTGGCTTAATGAAATATTTGAATACATAAAGGCATTATAAAACAAGTTCACAAATAAAAGATTTTTTTTTATCAAGAAATTACAACAAAAATTCAATGCAGTACAAAAGACTCATAATAAATATAACTCGACTCGTGATCCAGTTCCGACATATAAAGAAATCTCGCGTAGAGGCAAGACCGAGCATCTTGACATGCTCTCAGTTTCTCCCAAATGCCAAGTACCTGAAAACAACACCCCAATATGTGAGTTATAAAACTTAGTAACATAGACTTAAAACACAAAACACTTTACCGTTATTTTCAGCCATACGTGATGTGCTACATATGGAACACTCCTCCCAGACAATCACAAACATAGACATCAATCAATCAGGTATATTGTTACAATAATACAGCTAATTGATGAGATAATGCAATCATATTACCAACCTCACCAAAGAGTACGACTCCAAGCATGGAAACAACTCTAGCAATCGTAGCTAAGCATACAATTTCATAATTTCAAACTCAATTTGGTTATGTATATAATTGTATTATCCGTGACGAGTCAAGAAATATCCTTTAAAAATAGCCTATTACTAGTGCCTAAATTAAAGGTCTCCTCCCACAAGTATCTTATAACAAAATTCAAATTTTTATTCTACCTCTAATTCGCTTAACTTTGGAATTTTCATTGAGCAAATTTCATCCAGAAAAGGGGACGAATTCTGCAGGAAATTAGCTTAGCGAATTTTGTTTAGCTAAGTGAATTTCCTGCGGTAATACTGTCCTATATTCTGTTAAAGCCTTTTCTAGAGACAAACACACCACCCAAGGCAAGTAACCACAATCCAACAAGCATTCATCCATGATATACACCAACTAATAGTTTCATATATGTAATGACAATATATACATGGAACTATTTAACAATCCTTTTAGCCATTACAATTAATGTTTGACACATACCCAATGGCCATTTACATACATGATGCACACTAACTCATTCTCAAAAGATGTCAAATCATTAATATCATTCTAAGACGAAATCAAGCCAAGTAATGCACACATACCCTTGAATAAACACCATTTCAAATTCATACACACAACCTTGGTAGTTAAAGAGATTCTAAGAGAACATTTTTCTCTTAGAACTTACTTCAAACTCCTTGTGTGCATATGAAATTCTATAATACCCAAACATATAGAAACACATAAAAAATTGATGGGTTTTCAAGAATTGATGGTGAAACCCCTAATCTTAGATCTTGATTGTTCAACACTTCCTTCCTTTCTAGCTTTTCCTCCATTGAAGCTCTAAGTCAAGCTCCTCTGTCCCTTTTTCTTCAATCTTCCAAGGGTTTGGGTATAAAAATTCCTCTTTGCTCCTAAGATTCCCTCCATGGAAGCTTTATCCTAGTTTCGCCTTCTTCTAACTCTCTTTTTTCTTCTTTTTCCTCTTTTCTTTCTCTTTTTCCCTCTTCTCTTATGGCTCCCTCTCTATTCGGCCTCTCTCTCTCCCCTTTCCACGACGCACGCCACCACCATTCTCCAAACCACCGGCGCGGTGGCTATGCGGCGCCATCTCCCTCTTTTTTCTCTCTTCGGCGCTCTTTCTCCCACTTTCTCTTCTTCTTTTTTCTCGGCACTCCCTCTCTCCCTTTTCCCTTCTTTCTTTTCTCACGGTGTGTGTGTGTTTTAATTTAGGGAGAGAAAGAATGTTAATGTGTGTTAAGTAAGTGTAGGGTGTATAACAGGTGGAAGGAGGGTGAGATGTATTAGTTTACTAGAAGTTGACTAACATTTATTAATTAAAAAGCCACTCATGAATTAGTAGTCCCACCTTTTCTTAAGCCCCTAATAATTTTCCCTTCTAAGTTATTCACCATACTCATCCTTAGGAAATAAATCATTTTTTCACTTAGGGTCTCTAATTACTAAGCTTAGGAGAGTTGGGGTGTTACAACCCATTACCAATTGATCATAGGCTTTTCTATCCACACCCCCCAATTTGCTAGCCACACCCCCCTGTCAGCCTTTTGTTGATGAAAAGACTAAAACGCCCCTACCCCACCTAATACCCCTTCATCATCCCATTTTCACTCCTCGGCGGTAGCTCGACTTAAATCGTCGCACGACCTCCCTTCCATTTTAATTTTTTTGTCCGACGATCTGAACAGGGGACGCCGTCGTCCCTCACGTCGTCCCTCACGTCGCGCCTCAACACACCCACGCCGGAGAAGCTCCATCGCGCCTCACCACCCCCATCGCACAGGTAAGACAGCTTCTGTTTTTTTTTTCTCCTTTATATGATTCGTGAACTGAAAGTACGGGAAGAAAAAGTTGCCCATTACGTAAACTGAAATTACGTAGCACTCGTGAATTGAGTTCACGTGGCCTACGTAAATTCAGTTTACGTAATGGGCAAATTTTTTTTCCTTCTCGTATTTTCAGTTCACGTAATGCACGACTGCTAAAGAACATCATCACTTCTGCTTTAAGCTACGATGAGTTCTATAGGGTCTCAAATTGCAAGACTGATAAAGAAATGTGGGACACCCTTCTATTGACCCATGAAGGTACTACCGAGGCCAACTTATGTCTCATGGCAAAACACGAGGAGGATGAGGTAAATGCTCTTGAACTCGAATCTCCTTTAACTTATGATGAAATTTGCTTATTGCTTGTGAAGAATTAAATAATGAAACGATTAAACTTGGAAAAATTGTTCTTTCTTCTAAGAAAACCATCTCTTCTCTTGAATCAAAAATTGAAATTTTAAACAAAGAGATAGTGATTCTTAAAGAAAAACAAGTTCTTTGTGATTGAAACTTCTCCTCCCATATCTTGTGAAAATAAAAAGATGAAGTTTTAAAATGCAATGAGTGTAGTGTTTTGAAAAATAAGGTTGAGGATTTAAATAACACTCTTGCAAAATTTACAATGGGAAGAGATAATCTAAACATTATTTTGGGAAACCAAAAAGGTACTTTTAGAAAAGCTGGTTTAGGTTATCATCCAAAAATTCATGAAAAATCTTTCAAACTCTTCAATCACAACAAACCCTCAAGTAGTCCTTTCATTAAATGTTTTCACTGTGGTAGACAAGGTCACACTGCTTCCATTTGCAATATTAGGAAAAACCTGAATGTGATTGGTAAAAAGATGTGGATTCCAAAGGGAACCTTGCCCAAAACTAACTCACCTGGACCCAAGATGGCATGGGTACCAAAAGTTAAAACCTGATTTTATTTTGCAGGTGTGCTTGAAAGCCAAAGATTCAAATTGGTATCTTGATAGCGGCTGTTCAAAGCACATGACAGGAGACAAAAGCAAGTTCTCCTCTTTGGAACCCAAAAATAAAGGTTATGTTTGTTATGGTGATAATAATAAAGGTAAAATTCTTGGGATTGGTACTATTGGTAAGAGTCCTAATCCCATTATAGAGAATGTCTTGTATGTGGAAGGTTTGAAACATAACTTGCTAAGTATTAGTCAACTTTGTGACAAAGGCAATAATGTTGTATTTGATTCTTCAAAATGCATGGTCATAAATTCTCTTAATAAAAGTATTGTTTTTGTTGGATCTAGAATTGGAAATATCTATATGTTTGATTTGAATGAACTACCTTCAAATGATGCATCTTTGTCTTTTTAGTAAAGAGGATGAATCTTGGCTATGGCATAGAAGAATGGCTCATATTCACATGGATCATCTTAATAAATTGGTTCGTAAAGACTTAGTAATTGGTTTGCCAAAGATTCGTTTTGAAAAAGATAATCTTTGTAATGCGTGTCAAAAAGGAAAACAAGTAAAGGCATCTTTCAAATCTAAAAATATTGTTTCTACAAACCGGCCTTTACAACTTTTACATATGGATTTATTTGGCCCTTCTAGAACCATGAGCTTTGGTGGCAATTACTATGCTCTTGTTATTGTGGATGACTATTCTCGCTATACATGGACTTTATTTATTTCTCACAAAAATGATGCTTTTAATGCTTTTCGAAAACTTGCAAAGGTTATACAAAATGAGAAGGGACTTAACATTGCTTCCATTCGAAGTGATCATGGTGGGGAATTTGAGAATGAAGCATTTGAAGCATTTTGCACAGAAAATGGCATCGATCACAACTTTTCTGCTCCAAGGACACCGCAACAAAATGGAGTGGTTGAAAGGAAAAATCGGTCTCTTGAAGAGCTAGCGAGGACGATGCTCAATGAGACTAACCTTCCTAAGTACTTTTGGGCAGACGCCGTGAGCACCGCTTGCTATGTGATGAATCGAGTTCTTATAAGGCCGATCCTTAAACAAACACCGTATGAACTCTACAAAGGAAGGAAGCCCAACATTTCCCACCTTCACGTTTTCGGATGCAAGTGTTTTGTCCTAAACAATGGTAAGAATAACCTTGGAAAATTTGATGCCAAAGCGGATGAAGGTATATTTCTTGGATATTCTATTTCTAGTAAAGCCTTTCGAATTTTTAATAAACGTACTTTAACTGTTGAAGAATCTGTGCATGTTTCTTTTGATGAATCTAACCCCAAATCTTCAGTAGAAGAAAGTGTTGATGATCTTGCAGAAGTGTTAGGAGATACCTATTTAGAGGAACAAGAGAGAGCAAAAGTTCAAAAGGAGGATCAAGAGTCCTTGCCTCAACCCTCTCAAGAACTCTCTCACTCAAATCTTCCAAAGGAATGGAGAGTCTCAAAGAACCATCCTCTTGACAACATAATAGGTGATATCTCAAAAGGGGTAACGACTCGAAACTCTCTTAATCATGCATGTCATCATATGGCCTTTGTCTCTCAAATTGAACCAAATGACGTCAATGAAGCCATTATTGATGAACATTGGACCCTTGCTATGCAAGAGGAATTAAATCAATTTGAAAGAAACAATGTTTGGGAACTAGTTCCTAAACCTAAAGATCATATAGTCATTGGGACCAAATGGGTCTTTCGCAACAAGCTTGATGAAAACGGTATTATTGTTAGAAACAAAGCTAGACTTGTTGCAAAAGGCTACAACCAACAAGAGGGCATAGATTTCGATGAAACCTATGCACCCGTGGCTAGATTAGAAGCCATTCGTATGCTTCTAGCATTTGCATGTGTCATGGATTTTAAACTTTTTCAAATGGATGTAAAGAGTGCTTTTCTAAATGGTTATATTCAAGAAGAAGTATTTGTTGATCAACCTCCTGGTTTTGAAAATTTTGAATTTCCAAATCATGTTTTTAAATTGAAAAAGGCTCAGTATGGTTTTAATACAAGCCCCTAGAGCTTGGTATGATAGGTTGAGCAAATACTTACTTGAAAAAGGTTTTGAAAGAGGAAAAGTTGATACTACTCTTTTCATCAAACATAAGAAGCATGACATTTTACTTGTTCAAATTTATGTCGATGATATAATATTTGGTGCTACTAATGAATCCTTGTGTAAGGAATTTTCTGATATCATGCAAAGTGAATTTGAAATGTCAATGATGGGAGAGCTAAATTACTTCCTTGGACTTCAAATCAAACAAACAAAGGAAGGAATATTCATCAATCAATCCAAATATTGCAAGGATTTACTCAAGAAATTTGGAATGACCGATGCAAAAGAAATCTCAACTCCAATGAGCACATCATGCTATCTTGACAAAGATGAAGGTGGTAAGTCGGCCGAAGTAAGTAAGTATCGAGGTATGATAGGATCTCTTCTCTATCTCACTACAAGTCGTCCGGATATTATGTCTAGTGTTTGTATGTGTGCACGTTTTCAAGCAAATCCTAAGGAATCACATCTCTTAGCGGTAAAACGCATCATGAGATATCTCACTGGCACACAAACTATGGGTTTATGGTACTCCAAAGGTCTTGTTGCACACTTATTGGGTACTCGGATTCGGATTTTGCGGGTTGCAAAATGGACCGAAAAAGCACTAGTGGGGCATGCCACTTACTTGCGAGAGCCTTGCGTTCATGGCATACTAAGAAACAAGCCGGTGTGGCTTTGTCCCTTTCTTGAAGCGGAATACGTTCTGCGGTAGTTGTTGTACCTGCAGATCATTTGGATGAAACAACAGTTGAATGATTATGGAATCAATCTGAAAACTGTTCCAATTAAGTGCGACAATACTAGTGCCATAAACCTCACGAAAAATCCGGTTTATCACTCCCGGACCAAACACATAGAAATTAGGCACCATTTTATTAGAGATCATGTTCAAAAAGGAGATTGTGTGATTGAGTTTGTGGAAACATCTAAACAACTTGCAGATATTTTTACTAAACCTTTGCCTAAAGAAAACTTCTTTTTTATAAGAACCGAGTTAGGAATTTTATGTGAATACATGCCTTGACAGGATGGTTTTGATGATTGACAAAAGGGAGCTTTGCAAATAGTCAACCGTGCAAAAAGTGGAAAAGAATACCAAGACGCGTATCAAGAATGATAGTTTCTCAAGTCTTTGGGTTTTGGGTATTTATTTATTTTTATTAAGACTATTTGTAAGTAGTAATAAAAAGCTCTCAATTAAAATAAAATCACACACACACACAAAATGAATTTTATTCTAAAAGTGATTTTATGATATTCATAAATGTCGAGCTGAGGAAGTCGCGTGCCGAACTGAGGTCGCGTGCCGAGCTCTTGTCGCGTCTTGGTGAGGTCGCGTCTTGAGTGAGGAGGTCGCGTCTTGCCGTGAGGAGGTCGGTCTGCGTGCCGTGAAGAGGTCGCGTCTTGGCCGAGTGAGGAGGTCGCGTCTTGAAATGTGAAGAGGTCGTATGCCGAGCTGGGGAGATCGTATGCCGAGCTGGGGAGAGGTCGTATGGAAATACGATGTCGAACACCAAGTGGTGTCCGAGAATCTTTTCCGTCCCCGTGTTTTCAATTCTTTCATGTTCAACGCAACGGACAAATCCACGCAACGGGCAAATCTTCAACGGACAAATCTTTTTAAATATGACGCTCCTCCATTGCCTATATAAACACAGCTCGTGAGCTTTGTAAATATACAACAACGCAGTGCTTAATTTTTGTGCCAAAAACTCTGTCAAATATTTTTCATCACTCACACTTATTTGAGCACAATTTTTTAGAGTCTTTTTATTCTACATAATTTAAGTTGTATTATTTGAGCTTCAATTTGTTATATCTGCACTATTGAGTGTATCTTTCTCATCTCATTTTATTTGCGAAAATCATTTCTTTTTGGGTAGGAATCCCAAGGTGTTCATAGAGAGGTGATATCTCTTGAACGTATTGCTCTGGTTTAGAGTTGTAAAGGTTTCTAGCTGAACCTGATTTAAAAGCTAGTGTCTTAGTGAAAATCCCATAGTGGTTTGCTTTGGGGACAGGACGTAGGCCACAGGGGTGTTAGGTGGCCGAACCTGGATAATTTGTTGTGTGCTTTTTTACTCCTTATCTCTCTATTTTTCAGTCAATTAAATTTCTGTACTTTATTTTATTGTTATTTATATCTTACTATTTACTTTATTTTTAACTCGTTTGCAATTTATTCTTCAAGTGATTTATCTATTTCACATTAATATTTCCGCAACTCATAATTAGCACTTATTTCTCCAAAAGTTTTTGAAAGCATCGTTCACACACAATTCACCCCCCTCTTGTGTTTGGAGTCACTTGTCAACATTTTAGATCAATCATGCATTGAATGACTGCGTGTGAGTGCATTTTATTATGAATAAGTTCTAACTTGGGCGTTGGAGTGTGCTAACATTTTTATGCAGGTTCCGTTACCAAGACTAAAAGTGGAGAAATGCAACCGTCCTTCCTGTAATCGTTAAAATAAAAGTTTGTGCAGGTTATGTTAACTGCAAACAATTATGCGCTTAATATCAGTGAAGATGAGGAAATAATTGATGATGAGAATGAGTTGAACGAGGACTAGTAACTCTTATTCTTATGCTTCATTGAACCCCTGATACTCTATTATTTTTCGCCATCTAGTTACTCGTATATGCATACGTTTTACATGCCTTTCCCTCTAATCTTTTCCGCTTTTTGATGTTGCCAAAAGGGGGAGAGTTATATGATTCAGGGGGAGTGGTTTATTTTATGCATATTGTGAGGGGGAGTTTTTCTGATATTTTTTTTCTAAATATTGTGAGGGGGAGTTTTTCTAAATATTATGCTTAAACTCTGATATCTTTTATTGAAAAACAATGCTTATATCTCATTGCTATATCATGATTATATTTTACTAAATTCCCTCCATGAGATGTTTGTCATCATCAAAAAGGGGGAGTCTGTGAATACATGCCTTGACAGGATGGTTTTGATGATTGACAAAAGGGAGCTTTGCAAATAGTCAACCGTGCAAAAAGTGGAAAAGAATACCAAGACGCGTATCAAGAATGATAGTTTCTCAAGTCTTTGGGTTTTGGGTATTTATTTATTTTTATTAAGACTATTTGTAAGTAGTAATAAAAAGCTCTCAATTAAAATAAAATCACACACACACAAAATGAATTTTATTCTAAAAGTGATTTTATGATATTCATAAATGTCGAGCTGAGGTCGTGTGCCGAGGTCGTGTGTCGAGCTGAGGTCGTGTGCCGAGCTGAGGAAGTCGCGTGCCGAACTGAGGTCGCGTGCCGAGCTGTGAGGAGGTCGCGTGCCGAGCTCTTGTCAAGTGCCGAGCTGTGGTCGCGTGCCGTGCTGAGGAGGTCGCGTGCCGAGCTGTGAGGAGGTCTGTGCCGAGCTGTGAGGAGGTCGTCTCTGCGCCGAACTCTTGTCGCGTGCCAAGCTGAGGTCGCGTGCCGAGCAGCGGGTCGCGCGTCGAGCCGACTGTGTTTTCAAACTATGAAAATCAAATTCGGATTGAACGAACGAGCGATTTTCCTTTTAAATGCTGCAACGACAAATCCTTTTAATAATCAAAACGCAACGGGCAAATCCTCAACGGACAAATCTTTTTAAATATGACGCTCCTCCATTGCCTATATAAACACAGCTCGTGAGCTTTGTAAATAGACAACAACGTAGTGCTTAATTTTTTGTGCCAAAAACTCTGTCAAATATTTTTCATCACTCACACTTATTTGAGCACAATTTTCTGAGAGTCTTTTTATTCTACATAATTTGAGTTGTATTATTTGAGCTTCAATTTGTTATATCTGCACTATTGAGTGTATCTTTCTCGTCTCATTTTATTTGTGAAAATCATTTATTTTGGGTAGTGTTAATGCACGAAATGGTGCAAGCTCCTCGACGAGTTCGTACCGCCGTTCTTTAGCGTGGTAGCTAGGTGACGAGAAACACGATCTTCTCTGTTGTCGATCTGTGTGGCAACGCGAACGGGAATTTCCTTCTGCTGATTCTCCATTCGATCGAGACGTTGATTCTGAGCCTGCATCGCTTCGGCATGGCTTCGAATGAATTCGCGGAACTCGCGAATGAGAACGGCGGCGGTCTCTGTTCCGGCATCGGTTTGAGTAGCAACGATCGGAACGGCGTCATGCTGATGCGGAGGCGGAAGGTTATTCCTCTGTCCCTCGTACTCACCGATAAAATCAACAGGTTCATGGTGAGGTGGTTCGAGATCTGCGTTTGCAGGAGTGGAACTGCTAGTCGCGACTTGATGCTTCAACCCAGTCATCGTCGAGTGAAGAAGGGAGACTTCGACAAAGAAAATGAAATCAGAAACGATTCCCACAGACGGCGCCAATGTTCTGAACAGAACTTCAGAGGATGACCGGAGGGAAGCAGTGCGGTTGTGCTCGCGACGGATGACGACGGCGTGTTGGGTGGTGTACCTGCAAACACTCCGACGCTCAAGTCAGTGTGTGTCGAGGTGAGTAAGAGGTGGTAGAAAGAAGATTACCTCGACCGTTCGACGCGGTCTTCTTTAAATATGAGTTGAGGACTGCCATCGCCGATGTGTAATCGTCCCGTGAAACCTGGTCGGCATTAAATTCCTTTAATGCACAAAGCCGTTGGGTCGGCCACGTTGAGGGAAGGCGGAGAGGCATGCGGACGACGTGGCATCGAGGGAAGGTGGATCGACGAGCAGAAAGGGCCTGTGAGTGCTGGGTCTTCGGATTGGGCCTCGGCCCAGTCCGGAACAGTTGCCCCCCAAGTCGCTAGCTCGAATGTCGAGGTGGAGACTTGTTGAAGTTCGTTGATGTCGACGTTCGACGTCTTTGTTCGTAAGGAACTGCAAACGTCGTCGGGTCGTGCTTTGTTTATCAGTTCATTTGGGACCTTCGTGTTCCACCTCTGCTGAGGCAGTTATCGACACGAGGCTTGACGTGCACGCGGTCTCGGCGCGAGGTCGATCTCTTCGAGCTCGTGCACGCGGTCTTCGGCATGAGGTCGATCTCTTTATCAGGTGCTTGTGCCAACGCACAAGGCTTTATCACGGGCTCGTGCACGCGGTCTCGGGACGAGGTCGACAAGGCTTTATCACGAGCTCGTGCACGCGGTCTCGGCACGAGGTCGATCTCTTCATCAGGTGCTTGTGCCAACGCACAAGGCTTTATCACGAGCTCGTGCACGCGGTCTCGGCACGAGGTCGACAAGGCTTTATCACGAGCTCGTGCACGCGGTCTCGGCACGAGGTCGATCACAGGTGCTTGTGCCAACGCACAAGGCTTTATCACGAGCTCGTGCACGCGGTCTCGGCACGAGGTCGATCACAGGTGCTTGTGCCAACGCACAAGGCTTTATCACGAGCTCGTGCACGCGGTCTCGGCACGAGGTCGATCTCTTCATCAGGTGCTTGTGCCAACGCACAAGGCTTTATCACGGGCTCGTGCACGCGGTCTCGGCACGAGGTCGACAAGGCTTTATCACGAGCCTGCGCACGCGGTCTCGCAGACGAGGTCGATCTCTTCATCAGTGCTTGCGCCAACGCGCAAGGCTTTATCACGAGCCTGCGCACGCGGTCTCGGACGAGGTCGATCTCTTCATCGGTGCTTGCGCCAACGCGCAAGGCTTTATCACGAGCCTCGTGCACGCGGTCTCGACGAGGTCGATCTCTTCATCGGTGCTTGCGCCTAACGCCAAGAAGGCTTTATCACGAGCTCGTGCATGCGGTCTCGACGAGGTCGATCTCTTCATCGGTGCTTGTGCGATGCGCGAGCTTTATCACGAGCTCGTGCACGCGGTCTCGACGCAGGTCGATCTCTTCATCGGTGCTTGCGACGCGCCTGAGGCTTTATCACGAGCTCGTACACGCGGTCTCGGCACGAGGTCGATCACAGGTGCTTGTGCCAACGCACAAGGCTTTAACATGAGCTCGTGCACGCGGTCTCGGCACGAGGTCGATCTCTACATCAGATGCTTGTGCCAATGCACAAGGCTTTGATAATAAATAAATGTTG
This sequence comes from Calophaca sinica, assembly GCA_037113605.1. Classification (NCBI taxonomy): domain Eukaryota; kingdom Viridiplantae; phylum Streptophyta; class Magnoliopsida; order Fabales; family Fabaceae; genus Calophaca; species Calophaca sinica. Next base: position 4,251,832 of record CM073737.1, read on the forward strand.
GTTGCGTATTTCTCCAATCATACTTCATTGCTTCACATTTATGTGTTTAGGATACATTTGTTTCAACTATAATATTTCTTCATCTTTGCTGCGTTCCAAGTTCTTGGAATTTCTTTGTCCTTGCGATGTCTCGAGGGTGTAGGCGCGCACTGTCTTTGCGACAATTCACAGACGCCTTCCCAATTGGGTGCAAGTTTCCCTTGTGTGGCGTTCTTCGTGCCAACATCATTTCGTCGAAGAACTAAGTCCCCAGGCATGAATTTCTAGGTACAACACTTGGTTGTATCTTGCTGCGATTTTCTGCTTTATCGCGACCTCGGCCGAGTCCGCAAGCTCCTGCATTCGTCGAGGAGGTCGAAGTTCTTCTCGTATACTCGGCGGTTGTCAATGCTACTCTGGGGATGCGAGGTTCTCCAACTAAGTTCCCAATCTCGACAGAATGATGGCCTCTATCCCATATGTGAGGCGAAAGGAGATTCTCCCGCCGTCGAATGTGGAGTAGTTCGACACGCCCAGAGCACTCGGGAAGCTCTTACGCCCGCTTTCCTTGGCTTCATCCAATCTTCGCTTCAGACCTCGTAAGATAACTCTGTTTGCGGCCTCGGCTTGGCGTTAAATGCAGGGGTGTTCTACCGAGGTGAAGTCTTTGTTTGATGTCGAGATCTTCCAAGGTCTTTCTAATCCGCGATCGTGAATTATGCTCCGTTAGTTGTCGGTGACGACCACCTGGGAATCCCGAACCTTGTCGAATATATCTTTTGAAGAACTTAATCAAGTTCTTTGCGCTATCTTCGCCAGGGCTCGCCAACCCATTTGGTGAAGTAATCTACCGCAACGACCAGGTATTTCACCGTCCGGAGCCATTGGAAAAGGTCCAGTATTTCAATGCCCCACCAAGCAAAGGGCCATGGTGATGTCGGGGATGTTAACTCAGTAGGAGGAGCTAAGTGTAGATCGCCATGTCTCTGGTATTTGTCGCATTTCTTCACGAGCGATATCGGCGTCGCGTTGTGGTCGGCGATGGTACCTGCGCGGAGGATTTTCGTTGCCAAGGAACGTCCTCCAAGGTGTTGCCCACATATGCCTTCATGCACTTCAGCCAGTGCATATTGCGCTCGGTATCGCCGACGCATTTCAACAGGGGGTGGAGAACCTCTTCGATATAAGATACCGTCGATCATAGAATCACGAAGATGCCTTTTTCGATTTTTGCGGCTTCCTTCTCATCATCGTAGCCGATCAATTGAATAAATTCTTGAATCGGTGTCATCCAACTGTCGGGCTCATCGGGCGGATCATCGGCGCTTGCCTGGAAATCGCAGCGAATTTGGAAGTTTCCTCGATTACCTCGTCATAAGTGGTATCAACCACGCAGTAATGCTAGGCTTGGCGATGTTTCTTGTATTACCGATCTGTTGTTTCTGAGCTTCGTCTTTGGCGAAGTTTGGGATGTAATGTCATCTCCGGCGCTTTGTTATCTCGGGCGTGTACGATCTCCACGGAGGTGAAGTCGCTCATTTTCTTCTTTACCAGGGCGAGGTATTTTTGAAGAAGTGGATCTTTAGCCTGGTATTCTCCACTTATCTGGGACACAACTAGCTGAGAATCAGTTCTGAGCTTTACCTCTTCAGCGCCGAAGTCTCGAGCCAGTGTGAGGCCACCTAAACACGCCAGACTCTGCCTGGTTGTTGGAGGTGGGAAAGGAGAATCCCAATGAAAATTCGACGACCAGCCCGTCGTCGTTCTCGAGCAACAAACCAGCGCCACTGCCCTTGGAATTCGACGATCCGTCGACATGGAGCGTCCATTTGGAACAATGTTCTGTAGCTCCAGGAGTCATCTCGGCAATGAAATCCGCCAAGCACTGGGCTTTGATAGTTTGTCTCGGCTCGAAAGTAACTCCGAATTCGGACAACTCAACCGACCACTTGATCATACGCCCTGCCAGGTCAGGCCTGTGTAGAATCTGTTTGATTGGCTGGTCAGTTCGGACCACTATGGGATGTGCTAAGAAGTATTGTCTCAAGCGTCGAGCCGCGATTATCAGTGCGAGCGCGACTTTCTCGATTTTCTGGTATCTCAGCTCTGGGCCCTGAAGTGCTTTGCTTATAAAATAGACCGGTTTCTGGTCCTCGTCTGCTTCGCGAATGAGGACGGCACTCAGAGCTTCGTTCGACACTGCCAAGTAGAGATAAAGGACCTCCCCTGGAGACGGCCTCGTCAACACTGGCGGGTGGGATAGGATGCGTTTTACCTGGGGTAAGGCTTCTTCGCACTCGGGTGACCATTCGAATCGAATTCTTGAGTAAGCGGAAGAAAGGCAATGCATGTTCTGCAGATTTTGAGATAAACCTCGTCAAGGAGGCTAGCATTCCCGTGAGCTGCTGGATGTTTTTCTTTGACGATGGTTGCTGCATCTCTATTACAGCCCGACATTTATCGGGGTTGGCCTCGATTCCCCTCTCGGTTAGGTAGAAACCGAGAAATTTTCCAGTTCGAACTCCGAAAGTGCACTTTTCCGGATTGAGCCTCATATTATGTCTTCGTACTTCAGCAAAGACTTCTCTAAGATCGACGACGTGGTCGACTTCTTTCGTTGTTTTTACTATCATATCATCCATATATACCTCCAAAGATTCTACCGATCCGTTGGCGAAGACCTTATTCATCATGCGCTGATATGTCGCTCCAGCGTTCTTCAGGCCAAAAGGCATTACGTTATAGCAGTAATTACCTTTATCCGTCATGAACGCGGTTTTTTCTTGATCAGCATGATGCATCTAATCTGGTTGTACCCAGTATGCGTCCATGAAAGACAACAATTGAAAACCAGAGGAATTGTCGACGAGTTTGTCGATATTAGGGAGGGGTAGGCGTCTTTGGGGCACGCCTTGTTAAGATCGATGTAATCAACACACATTTGCCACTTTCCATTAGATTTCTTAACCAATACAACATTTGACACCAAGTAGTATATTTGACCTCCCTAATGAATTCAGCCTTAATTAAGTCTTCGACAGCCTTTGGCGTGACCGGCTTTTCAGGAGCTTGCTTACGGCGCCTTTGAGCTACCCAGAGCTTTGGGGTCGAGAGCGAGTTGGTGGCGAGCAATATCGGAGAAATACCTGGTATGTCGCCATGGTCCAAGCGAAGAGGTCGGCATTGGACTTGGCACTCTGTTATTTGCAATTTGACTGCTCAGTGAGATCGACACCAAGCTTCACCGCCTTCCCTGGGTCTTCTCCTAGTTGAACTCGGATGAATTCTCCATCGTCTTGGTCTTTTAATCTTTTGGTGGAGCTCGTGGGCCAGGAGGTCGTCTTCAGTATCTCATCCTCGAGCTCAATCCTGGCGTCGAAATCGGTGAGATTGACGTCTGCGGCGACACTGCAGGATCAAGTTTCTTGGTCAAGGGAGTTGTTTCTCTTCCTTTTGCTCTTGACCTTCAAAGACAAAATATAACATCTCCTCGCAGCCTTCTTGGTCGGCCGATGGTGACGACTTTGTCTTCGTCATCATGAAAACGCATTTTCAGGTGAACTGCCGAGGTTACAACTCCTAACTCACCCGATTGTCGGGCGTCCGACGATGCGATTGTAAATGTACTTGCATGGTAACACGATGAATTGGACCTTCATAGTTTTGGAGATTGGTTGCTCTCCAAAAGTCACCATCAACTCCACATAGCCCAACGGCTTTGTTTTGAACCGTTGAAACGGTCAGTCGGACCGGGTGCGATGCGAGATCTTTTACGGTAGTTTCAAGGTTTTAAACGGCTCGTAGAACATGATATCCGCCGAGCTCCTTGGTCTATCAAGATTCTTCTCGACGTCAAAGTTAGCCATATAGGCTTTCACCAACAGGGAATCAAATAGTTCGCCTTCCATTCACCAAGTCTTCGTCGAGAAAAGGCTAGGGGTGGTCTTCCTTATGCCGACTTGATGAAGGAAAACAAGAGAAAGCGGTCATCGCTTCTCTCAACTTTCGCTTTCTTTGAATTGATGCTCGCCTCCCTTATCGGAGAATCCTCCGGAAATGACCATGGCGGCGGGGAGGAGGACGAGGTCTTTCCTCGGATGCACGAATCGCTCTTTCGCCGTCTTTGCGTCCCAGACGCCGAGTCTCTCCTTTGAGGTCGAGGTGATCTAGATCTAGACCTTCTATCTCCAAATCTCGGTTTTCCTTTCACATATTTGGTCAACCCGCCTTTTGGATCGGTTGTTCTATGGCGCCCTTCAGGTGAAAACATTCATCGGTCTCGTGCGACACACTTGTGAAAGTGGCGGTACCTCGACTTATCAAGATTCGACTTCTCTTTCCCTTCCGGGGAAATTTAATTCCAAAGCATCACGGAATTCGGTGTTCGCGCACTCATTCAAGATGCGCTTAGGGGTAGTGTTCAAAGGGGTATATTCGTCGTATCTCTTTCTTTGGACCCGACTTTCCTTCTCCCTACGCGACTGTCTTGGCGTTGTCCACCGACTTCCTCCTGGTTTTACCTTTGGCTTTTGATGCCATCAACTTCTCTTCGTAATTCATGAATTTACGAGCTCGCCAGAACTTCGGTCGAGGACCTCGGTTTGTCGACACCAATGTCGACACGAATAAACTTCCTTCGACCAGGCCTTGCTCTAGCAAGTATAGTTTCATCTCTTGAGCATTTTTCACCAAAATGGCTTCTTTGTTGAAACGCCGACATAGTCTCGATAGACTCACCTTTCCTCTGTTGAATCGCGGCTAGAAATTTCTTTGTCGACTTAGGTTGGACTTTAGATGCGGTGAAATGTGCGGAGAACTGGTCGGCGAACTTAGTCCACGATCCAATGGAATTTCTCTTAAGAGTCCGGAACCAAGACAAGGCCGACTTCTTCGAGTGAGGAAAGATCCTGCACTTTACCGCCGCCAGGCGCCCGCATAGTCCATGACGGTGTCAAAGCAGCCAACATGTTCGTCGGGGTCGGTGGTCCCGTCGTAGGAGTCCAACGAGGGCGGTTTCTGAAGATGCTTCGGAATCGGGAATCTCATAATCTTAGACGTAAAAGGACCAAAGGCCTTGCACGTGTCATCTGTGTCATCGCTCTGAGAAGGGGTTGATGAGACAGAATGAGCACGACGGCGGTGAGAGGTGCGGCCAGGAGATTTTACTCGCCGCCTAGAGGTGGCGGCTCTTCTTGGGAGTGTCATTTGCTCGTGGTGGTACCTTGGCGATGAGACGCGCGCGTCGAGAAGCGGCGATGGCGCGGTGGAGAGTGTGGCATATCGGATTCAGGAGAAAGACTTCTAGAAGAAACTCTTCTGCGGTGTGTTTGCTCATGTCTTCCGTTTTGAGGCAAACGGACCTCAGATCTGTGACGACGAGGTGGAGTACGATCTACTAAAGTGTTACGGCGGCTTGCTCTATGCCCAGAGCGGTGTTGAGTCGTGCCTCGGTGGTGGTGATGAACAGACCTGAGATTTTCGGATTCCTTTGATCTCTGAGGAGAACGAGAAACACGATCTTCTCTGTTGTCGATCTGTGTGGCAACGCGAACGGGAATTTCCTTCTGCTGATTCTCCATTCGATCGAGACGTTGATTACGAGCCTCAGCCGCTTCGGCATGGTTAATGAATTCGCGGAACTTCGCGAATGAGAACGGCGGTCTCTGTTCGGCATCGGTTTGAGTAGCAACGATCGAACGGCGTCATCGCCGATGCGAGGCGGAAGGTTATTCCTTCGTCCTCGTACTCACCGATAAAATCAACAGGTTCATGGTGAGGTGGTTCGAGATCTGCGTTTGCAGGAGTGGAACTGCTAGTCGCGACTTGATGCTTCAACCCAGTCATCGTCGAGTGAAGAAGGGAGACTTCGACAAAGAAAATGAAATCAGAAACGATCCCCACAGACGGCGCCAATGTTCTGAACAGAACTTCAGAGGATGACCGGAGGGAAGCAATGCGGTTGTGCTCACGACGGATGACGACGGCGTGTTGGGTGGTGTACCTGCAAACACTCCGACGCTCAAGTCAGTGTGTGTCGAGGTGAGTAAGAGGTGGTAGAAAGAAGATTACCTCGACCGTTCGACGCGGTCTTCTTTAAATATGAGTTGAGGACGGTTACTGTCGATGTGTAACCGTCCCGTGAAACCCGGAAGTCGACATTAAATTCCTTTAATGCACAAAGCCGTTGGGTCGGGCACGTTGAGGGAAGGCGGAGAGGCATGCGGACGACGTGGCATCGAGGGAAGGTGGATCGACGAGCAGAAAGGGCCTGTGAGTGCTGGGTCTTCGGATTGGGCCTCGGCCCAGTCCGGAACAAATAGTGTTCAATATATTGGTAAATTAATTACTGCAAAATTGTCTAATTCCAATTTGTATCTACAATTAAATTAGGTTGTGACCAATTTTATGATCCATGGTCCTTATGGAACTGCTAACACTAAATCACCTTGCATGAACGATGGAAGGTGTACAAAATTTTATCCAAAAAGTTCTTAAATTCTGTTGTAATTGATGAAGATGGTTATGCTACATATAGAAATAGATTACTATCTATAAAAAGGGAATAATAACATGAACACGGTTCCTTATAATCCTCATTGCTTATACGATATGGATGAAAACATTTTATTTCACTTTTCTGTCACATTTTCTATCCCCCACTAATGACAATTTTCTATGTAATAAAATAAAATTATAATTTATTAACATATGCATATCCCCAACTTTTGATTGGTGTAAAATTGTTGTCATAGGACATTTCAAAAATCGTTCTCTACACCACATCAATGACTATGGTTTTTTTGATATTGTTGCCTTTATGCAAAAAAAAAAAAACTGTTGTCGAAATAATAGGTAACACCTTTACTTACCACGGTTTGAAAACCGTTCTCGTAGTAAAAGGCAACAATTTTTTGACATTAAGCAACAGTTTTTACGTGTAGCAATAGACGAAAAATGTTGTAGTGGGAATGAGACTTGAGCCAATTGAAATTAACAAGTGATGGGAACCCGACCTTTATGATTGGAGATTCCATGAAGAAGGGTCAATGTGGTAAGAACAAATCACTTGTTAATTCTGCTAACACTAAATTTAATTAATTATATTTTTGTCCCTTTCCTATGGTGTCCTTGAGCAAGTGTTAGACACTACATAACTGAGAGGTTAAGTTATTAGCTTTTAATGATTTTCATATCCCTTATGGGTAGTGTATGATTTGCAGCATACACTTGATGAAATCACCTATGTGAGTGTCAAGTGGAGCCGCTTGCATGAGATCCTGGCGAGATCTCTAGAGCACTCATGAATACTGGGCACGCACATGACCTATTAGCGCAAAACGGCGTCAACAGCAAAAATTGTGGGGGTGTAGTGCGATTGGTAGACCTCTAGCACACATCAAGTGTCTTGGGTTCATATAGCTTGGCTACACCAATTCACTGTATGTTAAGTCTTATCAGTCTAGGACTGGTTCACCCAGAAAAACTCTTTTTCAATTTTTTTTTTGTTTTCACACTTTTGAAATATGTGGGAAATTGTTGTAATTTTTGTGATATTTCAAAAGTGGGAAAGTCCCACATAGGATGGTTATCAAAGAGTCAAAGTATTTATAAGCCATCATGTTACATGAGGTGGTAAAAGTGGCTAGGGAAAGAGATGAGTCTCGCGCACATGAGTCTGGCTCAAAGTAGGTGGTTTCAGTGCAAATCTTCTGATTTTCCTCCCTACGCACACGATAAGGACTTGCGTTTCTTTTTATTTCTTGAATTAATTTTTCCAAAAATATTTTTATTTGAGAAGGCTTATCCAGAAAACCATGATTTTAGCCATTTTTCTTATTGACCAAGTCTAAAACGGTTTTACTATCTCTTCCTTATCCGCTAACGGTAATATTCCAGCTAATCCCGATTTTTAGGCCACTAAGTAATATCCACTATCTCCACCAACAACTATAATTTTTTAAACGGATACATTATCTTTTTGTGACTGTTTTTCGGATTTATTTATTTAAGCCTGCCAGGCTAGCTATTTGGACTAACCCCGAAAAACAGACTTTTATCTTCTTCTCCATTTTCGTGTTCCTGGGTTACTTTACCTGTTTTCTTCTTATTGTTCTGATACCCCAGAATCGCTTCTGGGATGGGCCTGTTGTACCTTGGGGGGATTTGCGCGCAATAGGCAGATAAATCCTTAAGGGTAGTCTCACCGACGCCTCAGGTTACTTGTAAAGCGTTTTTATTTTGCAGGTTCGTTGGATCGCATTTCAGCAATTAGTCCAACAGGTAGCAGTGTTGATAATGAGAAGGTTGTGGTGCTTGACATCATCGTCGTGGCGCGTCTTCGCTCGGCCATGACGACAACTTTGATGTCGTATCACTCGTAGACGAGGAGAGCCCAACAACCCATGAAAGTACTGTTTGGTATTGAGAGAAAGATGGTGGGCGTGAGAGAGATATCGTTGCGGTGAAGGAAATTTGAAGAGGAGATAACCGTGAGAAAGATGATGATGATGATGATTATGATGAGAGAAAAAAAGGAGGGGTACAGTTGTTAAGGGAGTATTTTAATTTTTGAAAATTTAAAATATGGATTATTCTTAACCATTAAATCTATCAATACTAGAGATGAGCTCACTTTAGACTCTCAAGTTAAAAGCTCACCTAAGAGGAACCAAATCATAGTTTTCATGGGCCTTTGAATGGTTCTTCATGGGCCTTGTTAGTGTGTTGTTCTCTTGGGCGTTAACTCAAGCGGTTGGGCACCAGGTTAACAACTCATTGGTACTTAATCCTTTCCTATAGTAATTCTTTGACGAAGGTTATGTTGGGAGATCTATTAGAAATATTGGTTGGGAGGTTATGTCGGAGGCTGCACTGAGACTCTTCCTTCCTAGATTAATCTTAAATGAAGAGAAAACATTGTTAAACTAAGAACACAATAATTTATAGGAGTAAATTAGGTGAAGTTTATGCCTTACTCTCATCCTAGTGTATTCCCCATTGATGCGAAGATACTCATTGATTTGCTTTCTTGCCTTCTTACTTAATTGCTTTCAATTCTTAAACAACTTGGTTCGCCTATGGGATCTTAAAAAATACTCTTCATTTATTACTTGTTGACAGGGGTTGAGATAGGTCAAGTTGCCCGACATAGGCCCATGTCCTAGCCTATATCAGGCTCAAGTCAAACTGAACTTATTTTTAAATAGACAAAGCCATGCCTTTCTTAAAATCATATCTAACTAAAAAGATCAAACTTAAGCAATCTAAAAAGCCTTGCCTAACAAGCTGACCTATTTAAATAAATATAAATAATATAATAATTTTTTATTTTTTGTTGTTATTATTATAATAAGATTTTTTTATAACATTTTTTGTGCATTAAATCATATACTTATTTAACCTTTAAAGATTTAAACATATTGGCTGAGATAAAATATTAGAGCCTTTAAGTCAATTTGGTAATAATGTTAAACTTATGGTCTAGTTAAAGGCCATATTGCATAATATGCTTTTTAGAGACTTTTACATCATGTTAGACTTTTAAAAAGGTTAGGTGAGACATTAAAAATGACTCATATCAAATAAATAAGATTATTTGAGTCCTAGAAAGATTAGCCTATAACCAGATATATTTTCATCCTTATATCTCATGTCATAAAGTAGTTAATCTTTTATAATTTGCAGTTTATCATTCATAAAGTTTGTCCTTATTGGTCTGTCAATCCTTTAACCTACTTAGAGATACGTCGAGCAATAGACCTTTAAACAGTCTAACAGGTCAAATCAGACATTCAAAAAGTTTAACAGACCTATTTAAGCAAAGTCCTCTTGAGCTACTTCTACCCCTACTTGTTGCACTGGGGACACTTCACTGTGAGAACTTATGCACAGTAGCCTAGAGACACTCTTGAGATATAATTGAATATCGTGATAAAGAAATAATCATCAAGTGATCGTGATAAACAAGAAGTTTTTGACATCGTTGTCGAAGATTATTTTAATATTGGTGAAAAGTCGGTTGGGCTTATTTAGACATTTTTGTTTTTGTTGTCAATTGTTTGTTTCTCTTATTTTTTTAATGTTATTTTTTGCATTTGCTTCATTACATCCCTTTTTAATTTTATTTTCTTTCAATTATTTTAGTCAACAAGAAGGCAAAAAGAAGTTTTAAAAAAATAAAGAGGTTATAGGAATTTAGGATGGCGATGCGGTTAACTACTCTCTGCTAGGCTTTAGCTGCCATTAGGTTTCCACGCAAATGCATACAATCACATGCAACATGGCGGCCGGCGCATTCGTTTGCCCTTGGCATTGCCTTGCGACCGCCGCTACTGCTTCTACATATTCTTCCACGTCTGTTACATCGAGCGCAACTCCCTCGCAGAAGAAAACGTTCGCTCAAGCCTTGAATAACTCGTTAAATATTCCTCTTAGAGAATTGCCAAAACCATGTTTAAAGGGAGAGGCCCTTTCCGTTCGCATCTCAGAAGAGGAGTACCAGGCTAGGGTTGCCGACTGCAATAACACCCTTCATGGAAGATTAATCCGCTCCAAGGGGGATGCTCCAGTACGATTGAATGAGCTCTGCGCAAAACTAACCAAGCTTTGGAAAGCAATTATATTTTAGTCATATCTTTGTATTCATTTCATATTAACTGGATTCTCCCATTTAGATTACATTAATTGCATTTTATTTTGAATCGTCTTTCTACATTGTTTGCACTTAAAAACCAAATAAAAATATATAAAATCACAAAAATATTTTCTTTTAGTGCATCTTATATCCTATTGGTTACATTTTCTCATTTAATGGTATTGATCGCATAAAATATCATAATAAAAATTGAAAATATATACAAAAATATTATTTTCTTTCATTGCATCTCATTTGTTGTTGACTCAATAACATTATTTATATTTCTCTCATTAATTGCATATAAAAAATTCCTAAAAAGTATAAAACCTTTTAATACCACAAATAGATTTCACTTCCTATTTAAACACCAGAAACGTCTTTTTTTTATAGGATTAATAGTATTTTTAGTTCCTGTAATTTCAGAAAAATTCAGTTTTAGTCCATGTAAAAATATTTTTTATAATGGTCCCTGTAATTTAAGATTCTTCCCACTTTTAGTCCCTGTAAAATTTTTTGTTTAGATTTAGGTCCTATAATTTTAAGATTCTTCCACTTATAGTCCTTATAAAAGTGAAAAACAAATCTTAAAATTATAGGGATTAAAAGTAAAAGAATTTTAAAATTACAGGCACTAAATCTAAACAAAAAATTTTACAGGGACTAAGAGTGAAAGTATCTTAAATTACAGGGACCATTTTAAAAAAAATATTATTACAGGAACTAAAACTGAATTTTCTTAAAATTACAAGGACCAAAAGCACTATCAACCCCATTTTTATACGATGATTTTTTATTTTTTTGATCATTAAAAAGTTCTTATATTGTTATACTACTAAAATACTAAATTTGTTAGGTGTAATGCACGAGAGAAACTGCTATAGCTTAAAGTGAAAAATATTATTCATCTATTTTTTTTTATCTTGAATATAAATACTCTATGAGAATTATTTAAATTCCACAATCAGTCAAACAACTAATATAATATGTGAGTATTTGAGGAAAGTTATTCAATTGACAAATTAATTAAGTTTTTTTACAAATATAACAATAACTAATTTATAAAGTGTATCTTTCAATTTTTTTTTAATTTGATCAATGTAGTTTTCGAGAAACTCCCAAAAAATCATTATTTTATGAGCATAATATATTTCTCATATATTCGGTCATTAAATTTATTATTAGAGAGCCAAATTTTAGTTTAAAATGGACATTGGCTCACCAATTCAATTTGTTTCCTTTATTAAATAGTCAAATTGATATGATCAAATAACTAAATATGGTCACCCAATTGTCTATCAAATAATGGTAATAATTAATGTTACAAAAAAGGTAAGAATTAATAAATCCTGATACTTATAAATGGGTCTTTTGGTTAAAATCTTTCAATTGAATGACCGTATTAACTAAGTGACATCTTTTGTGATACACAAGTGTGATGAATTTTTTTTTTTATTTAACAATGTGACCATATCAAATATCAAAATTAATTCTACCAAGAGGGTCCTATCAAATATCTATCAATTATAAAATGGTCAAAGTGGGGAGGGAATACAACAATAGATATAAATTCAAAGCCCCTTGGCCCAGCCTTAAAAGTTTCTCCATTCAGGTTCTACTTATATCTATAACTTTTTATTCATTATTCTCTCTTGGCTGAGTTAAGTATAGATTCAAAGCAAACATTGTCCACTTATAATTTTATAACAATATTGTCAGTTCTATTTGCATAATCAACTTCATCTACTAAAAGCCAAAGATCAAACTGCTAAATCAGCTTGAAAAGTTGAAAATATTACAAATCACACGATAATCAGCACTTGTCATCTTTGTCTTATCAAGAGCAAGACTCCACATCATATTTCTAGTAACAAGTCAAATGCATATAAACCAAGCCATGGCATGACCCTTGAAAATAAAACATCATAAAAAGTAGAAAACTTAAATGAAAGCAAAGGATAATTCGAGAACCAGGTTAGATTGAAGCTCTACATTGTACTGATATAGCCAAAAAAGGGACAAAAAGAAAAATTCTGAGCCTCTAAGGTCAATGATGGAAGATCAAATATTCATGAAAATCTAAAATTAACATGCAGCCACTTTTTTAATGCCATTGAAAAATATTAGAGCCAAATCTACAACATAATCAGTCTCATACAAGGAAAAAAATAAAGCGAAAAAAAATAGAGGCTCTTTAATAATAATAACAATTGGAAATGTTTAGTACTATAAAAATATGAATATGGCCTTGCAGAAAGAAAGAAATGCTTAGTTCAGACTTTTTCCTGTGTAAGAGATCAAAACAGAGTGCTAAAAATGTGTTCAAAGGCAATCTCATTTTATTGAAAAATAATGAAAAAAGTGCAGTAAGATATTGGAGGATGGAAGAATTTCCTATCCCTTCTCCTCTTGAAGAACCTTCTGTTAGGCTTTTACAAAATCACTCTCTTTCCTATTTTTATCTGCACAGTGAGAGTGCTTAAAAGGCGAAAGCCTCATTGGTTCTTAATACTTTTACACACCATAAGCCAGATGAAATATCTTAATCACTAAGCTTCTCCCCAATTACAAGTCATGCAATTACTGCATTTCGTGGAGCAGTGGATTTTTGGCAGCAGCTTATCTGCCTACTAAACTACCAATTAGATCAAAAGTCCTTTTTAATGGGACAATCAAAACATTAATGCTATTAAAAAACAGTAAAATAAGGATTCCTTAGAGAAAACAACTATTTATTTAATCTTTGTACATGCATCTTATGCTTAGAAACTCCAAATTATAAAGTGCTCTGAGAGGAAAAAAAGCAGCGAGTAATATTTGCTCTGGTCAACTTGCTTAAGCATAAGCTTTTAAACTCTTGACAGGTAAGACGGTGTTAAAGATGCTGCAATTTTCTAGAATTTTCTACAAAAGCCTAGGATAGCTTATGCCTAGAAATAGCCATATAAGGCTAGAAGTATCTAATACAAAACAATGTAGAAAGACTAGAGAATTCCTAGAAATATCTACCATAATCAAATGCCTCTAGAATAATCAAATGTAAAAATAAGTCAAGAAAAGCCTAGAACCATCTATTGCTAGAACCATCTTCAAGCACCTATAAATAGGCAAGTTTGGGTGCATTTGTAATCAACCAATTTGAGAGCAATACAAACTACATTCTAGCTCCAAATTGTAAAGTATCCCATCTTCTAATACTATTCGACTACATTCCACAACTTACCTCTACTACTTTTCTACTTCAAATACTATCAGTGGTATCTAGAGCCTGGTTCGGTCATATACTGGGCGTAAAAAATTACCCAACTATTTTCCAAAAAAATTCCTCCTTACATTTTATACTAGTCCCAAAAATTTTCTTAACTCATGGCTAATACCATTCAATCTCCATCTATTACCGTTCCTGTTTTTACAGGCGAAAAGTATGATTTTTGGAGCATTAAAATGAAGACATTTTTTTGCTCCCAAGATTTGTGGGACGTTGTAGAAGAAGGATTTACTGCTACTGCAGACACTTCAACTCTTACTGCAGCCCAGCAAAAAGAGTTGAAGGCAAATAAACAAAAAGACGCAAAGGTGTTATTTTTTCTACAACAAGCGATGGTCGACGCTATTTTTCCGAGAATAATGGGAGCTACAAGTGCCAAAGAAGCATGGAGCACACTACAGAGGAGTTTCAAGGAAGTGACAAGGTGCGTGCCGTCAAACTTCAAACTCTAAGGCGTGAGTTTGAGTTAATAAAAATGAAGGAGTCTGAGACCGTAAAGATTACTATTCTAAAATAAAAGAAATAGTTTCTCAAATGAGAGCCTATGGGGAAAATATTCTCGACAAAAGAATTGTTGAGAAAATATTAATTTCTATTCCCTGTAAGTATGATTCAATCGTGACTACGATTGAGCAAACAAAAGACCTGTCTACTTTATCGGTGACAGAGCTAATGGGCTCTCTTGAAGCTTATGAGCAAAGATTGAGTAGGCATGAAGATGACTCAATAGAAAATGTCTTTCAATCAAAGCTCAAATTACGGTCTCAAAATAAAGGATATGGAGGAAACAAAAATAGTGGAGAAAATTCTAGAAACAAAGAGAATTCTAGAAATTTCTCAAAGAAAAATCAAGATGAGTATCCTCCATGTGGCATCTGCAAGAGGACAAATCATGTCGAGAAAGACTGTCGCTATCGTGGAAAGACACAGTGTCGACATTGCAAGAGATTTGGGCACGTGGAGAAGAACTGTTTCAGCAAAAATAAACATAAGGCCAATTTCGTTGAAGAGCACGAGTGTGAGCAAAATCCACATGACCGTGAGCAACATCTATTCTATGCAACCCAAGATTCTAGTGACGAAATGTGTGGAAACTGGTACTTGGATAGCGGTTGCAGCAATCACATGGCGAAAGATGGGAGCATTTTCAAGGATATTGATGACTCCGTCAAAGTAAAGGTTCGACTAGGAAACTGATGCGATCGTGGAGTCAAAAGGAAAAGGCACTGTCATGGTGGAGACAAAGAAAGGTACGAGATTCATTAAAGATGTCTTACTAGTTCCCAATCTTAAAGAAAACCTCTTGAGCATTGGCCAAATGATGGAGAAAGGCTATGCCCTTCACTTTGAAGGAGATAAATGCACAATCTATGATAGCAATAATAAAACGGTTGAGATAGCCCAAGTAAAAATGGAGAAGAGGAACAGAAGTTTCCCGATAAACTTTAAATATACCACTAACATTGCCATGAAGGTGCAAGTTGATGATTCCTGGCTATGGCATCAGAGATTTGGCCACTTCAACACTCAAGCCTTGAAGTTGTTATATCAGAAGAATATGATGAGAGATCTCCCACGCTTGGAAGAAAATAATGGAGTTTGTGAAGGATGTCTTCTTGGGAAGCAACACAGATTACCGTTTTCAACCAGTCCAGCATGGAAAGCAAAAGACTTGTTGGAGCTCATCCATACTGACGTGTGCGGACCAATGAGGACACCATCACTTGACAACAACAGGTATTTCATCCTCTTTATTGATGACTTTTCTAGAATGACTTGGGTCTACTTCATCAAGGAAAAATCAGAAGTCTTTGGAACATTCAAGAAGTTTAAGGCCCTTGTCGAAAAGCAAAGCGGTAAACATATAATGAGGCTTAGAAGTGATCGCGGAAAAGAGTACAACTCCCACGAATTTGATAAATTCTGCGAAGATGAAGGCATTGGCGGCGACTTCTGATCGCATATTCTACACAACAAAATGGAGTGTCTGAAAGAAGAAATCGTGATCATGGAGATGGCGAGATCAATGCTAAAGGAAAAGGATTACCAAACACCTTTTGAAATTTGAGCGATCTACACCTGCAATCTACATACTCAACAGATGTCCAACTAAGGCAGTTCAAGACAAAACTCCTATTGAAGCCTGGAGTGGGCAAAAACCATCGGCTAAACATCTAAGGGTCTTTGGATCCATATGCTATATTCATGTGACAGATCAAAAGAGACATAAGCTTGAAGACAAGACAGTACGAGGAATCTTCTTGGGGTACAGCACGCAGTCAAAAGGCTACCGAGTCTACAACTTACAAACAAAGAAGCTCACTGTCAGTCGAGATGTTGAAGTTGATGAAGGTGCTTCTTGGAACTGGTATAAAGAAAAAATTGAGAGAAGCGGTTTTTCGTTACCAGTACAACAACCTCAAGAAGAAGTCGACGAAGTAACTACAGGTTCAGGTACGCCCCCTTCATCTCCACGACAACGACAAGATTCTTCACCAGAATCTACTCCGATAAAAGAAAAATCGTTGGTGGATATATATCAATCTTGCAACTTGGCTATACTTGAGCCTGAAAGCTATGAAGTAGCTTCAAGGCAAGAAGTATGGGTCAAGGCAATGGAGGAAGAAATAAAAATGATAGAGAAAAATAACATGTGGGAGCTAGTAGACTGTCCAAAAAATAAAGATATTATTGGAGTCAAATGGGTTTATAAGACAAAGCTTAACCCTGATGGCTCAATACAAAAACACAAGGCTAGGCTGGTAGCAAAAGGCTACTCACACGAACCTGGAGTCGACTACAATGAGACATTTGCTCCAGTTGCTCGAATGGATACAATAAGAGCTTTAATAGCTCTAGCAGCTCAAAAAGGCTGGAATATTTTCCAGTTAGATGTCAAGTCGACCTTCCTCAATAGGGTACTACAAGAAGAGATTTATGTGGAGCAACCACAAGGCTTTGTCGACAAAGGCAATGAAGGCAAAGTGCTAAGACTAAGAAAAGCTTTATATGGTCTAAAACAAGCTCCTCGAGCATGGTATAGCAGAATTGATCGATACTTCGCCGATCAAGGATTCAGGAGGAGCAAAAGTGAGCCAACACTATACGTCAAGACCCAAGGTCAGCAAGATACTCTCATTGTCTCCCTATACGTAGATGATCTTATCTACATGGGAAACAATATAGAAATGATAACTAAGTTCAAAGAAGACATGATGAAGACATTCGAGATGACCGACCTTGGCTTGATGAATTATTTCCTCGGCATAGAGGTAAAACAACAAAAAGAAGGGATATTCATATGTCAGAAGAAATACACGAAGCATTATTAAAGAAATTCGGGATGAATGATCGCAAGCCGCCGCTACTCGCTTGTAACAAATGAGAAGTCATTAAAGGAAGATGGAGCACCGTGGCGATGCATCGCACTATAGAAGCTTAATTGGGAGCCTATTATATCTTACACTCACGCGACCAGGACATCATGTATGCTACAAGTCTTCTATCAAGGTTCATGCAGAAACCAAGTCAGTTCACTATGGAGTAGCTAAAAGAGTTCTAAGATATTTACAAGGCACGAAGGAGTTTGGTATATGGTATAAAACCATGACCAACTCAAAGTTGATCGGCTATACCGATAGTGATTGGGCAGGTTCGGCTGATGACATGAAGAGCACATCAGGCTATGCCTTCTTACTAGGATCAGGTTTTTTCTCATGGGCATCAAAGAAGCAAGCGACTGTTGCACAATCAACGGCAGAGGCTGAGTACGTGGCAGCAGCTGAAGCGACAAATCAAGCTATATGGCTTCGGAGAATACTCGGAGACATGGGTGAACAGCAGGATGACCCTACCATAATCTACTGCGACAACAAATCGACAATAGCAATGGCAAAGAATCCATTGCATCACAAATAACAAAACATATAGCAATCAAATATCACTTCATCGTGAAGCAGAGGCAACTAAAGAAATCGCGCTCAAGTCTTTGCACGATCAAGACCAAATTGCGGACATATTTACAAAGGCATTGCCCAGAGTCAAGTTTGAGGAACTGAGGACAAAGCTCGGAGTTTCCGAAAATCGCATCAAGGAGGAGTGTTAAAGATGCTGCAATTTTCTAGAATTTTCTACAAAAGCCTAGGATAGCTTATGCCTAGAAATAGCCATATAAGGCTAGAAGTATCTAATACAAAACAATGTAGAAAGACTAGAGAATTCCTAGAAATATTTACCATAATCAAATGCCTCTAGAATAATTAAATGTAAAAATAAGTCAAGAAAAGCCTAGAACCATCTATTGCTAGAACCATCTTCAAGCACCTATAAATAGGCAAGTTTGGGTGCATTTGTAATCAACCAATTTGAGAGCAATACAAACTACATTCTAGCTCCAAATTGTAAAGTATCCCATCTTCTAATACTATTCGACTACATTCCACAACTTACCTCTACTACTTTTCTACTTCAAATACTATCAGACGGTCAGTCTTGTAGAAGGCTACACCTCATGCTAGTAAATCCTCAAGAATTGGACATCCAGCTGGAAGCAAAAATATAATCTCTATCTTCTGGAAAGCGAATGCGTTCCAAGTGAAGGGTTTTGAGTGAAGGAAATCCAAACTTTTATTTTGGATTTATATTCACTCTTTATTATAATAAAAAATGTTTCAAAAAGGCAAACTTTTCCTAAAAAATAGAAAAATTAACGAAAAAATAATAAAAACTTAAATCAAATATTTCGGTTGATTTCCGGACCCAAAAAAGATATGTTGATTGATTTATGAGATTTTTCGCGTGTAAGTTAGAAATTACAGGCCCATTTGATGAAAAGATGAGATCAACTATCTCATCCTATTTTAATTTGGTGTTCGTAGATCCAATAAGGTATGATAATTCAATCACGGCGCTTATTAAATCATGTCTGTCTAGTTAATATTATATCATATGGGGACGGTTGGGTTAGAATCAATAAAATAAGATAAAAAATTTATTTTCGCATTCGCCTTTATAAAAAAATAATTTAAAATCTAATAAATATAAACACATTTAAAATAAAAGGTAAAATTAAAAAAATTAATAATAAAATTATAAATTAATTAAAAATAATATCATTAATTTTAAAAATTATATGTAATTCATATAATTTTTAACCCAAAGTAATTTTGTTATTTTACATATTACAAAAATTATAAAAATTATAAAAAAAAATATTTAGAGTCCACTGAAATATAAAAATAGTTAACAGAAAAACTAAAAACAGAAAATTATTATTAAAAATTATATGTAATTTTGTTATTTGATATTATTTTTAAAAAACTAAAAAGATAATATAACGATATCTAGTTTTTTATCACGTGCACATCAAACATATGATAGAATAAGAGATTATCACTCAATCAAAATAAAAAGAATAAGAGCTTATCATGCATATATCATATCCAATTCTTATCCAACTCTCTTATCATATTCGTCTACATCCTATATTGGCCATCAAACAAGCCTTGTGAGAGACTGAAACTTGAGCTCATAGACATGCTTCATGCGTAAGACAGACACTAATGGAGGGAAAAGCGACATAAGACAAACAATGAAGGAAAGCAGGAAAGCGAACTTTAACGGTTTCTTTTTCGGGTGGTAAATGGATTAATGAGATAAAATTTGGTTTGAATTATAATAGATGGATTAAAACAAATTATTTATCCATTTATGATTCGTTGAAAGTTCATTAAAAATGTTCAATCCATTGTGATCCATTTAATAAAAAAACATTCAATCCATATATTAACATTTTTTTTAAAAATTTCACGAAAAAATAGTTTCCCATAAAAAAAAATTCCAAAACAGAAATTCTTTGAAAAATATATGCTTTTAGAAAAAAATTATTTAATTTTGTGGGAAAAACTAATTTTTTGGAGAAAAAATTTGGATATTTTTTTAATCCAATAATTTTTTTTTGTTATTTAATATGATCCAATAGATTCAGAAAAATAGTGGACAAATCACTAATCATCCATAAAATAAATGAATGAATTTAATTTAATTTAATTCATTTACCTTTGGATCATATTAATTTTTCCACTACTTTTTGAGTCAGACAAAAGATAAGGAGTCATCAGCTGATTAGCCAGATTCTCTGGAATGATTTCATTGGACCTTTGGCCTATAGTATGTTGTGATGGGCTTGAAAATACATAGGTTGTGAAGGTTATATGAAAATTACTTGAATTAAGTAGAGAAAATTTAAAATTATAAAAAATTTATTTAGAGTCCACTGAAATATGAAAATAGTTAACAGAAAAACTAAAAACATAAAATCATTATTAAAAATTATATGTAATTTTGTCATTTGATATTATTTTTAAAAAACTAAAATGATAATATAACGATATCTAGTTTTTTATCACGTGCGCATCAAATATATGATAGAATAAGAGCTTATCACTCAAACAAAATAAAAAGAATAAAAGCTTATCATACATATATCATATCCTATTCTTATCCAATTCTCTTATCATATTCGTCTATATCCTATATTGGCCATCAAACGAGCCTTGTGAGAGGCTGAAACTTGAGCTCATAAACATGCTTCATGCGTAAGACAGACACTAATGGAGGGAAAGGCGACGTAAGACAAACAGTGAAGGAAAGCAGGAAAGCGAATTTTAACGGTTTGCTTTAATTGTGTTCACTGAACTGTTTTTGTATAGCAGTCCAGTTCACTAACTGTGTTTTATGAAGCAATTCAGTTCACATATTACTATTGACAAATCGATTTTTTAAGAGTAAGTGTAGTTAGGTTCTGGGTATAGTTCAGTTCTCTCCGATTCTGTGAACAATCCTAACTTTTTTACGGACACAGACTCTACTTTTAGAATGGGAAAATCATTGTGATTTTAGTGAGAGAAACGTGAGAAAGAGATAACATGAGAGAGGGAGAAAGAGAAAGTCGTGGTGACTTTCCAGTCCTAAAGATAAAGAATCTGTGTCCCTTTTTTTTTTTGGTCAGTAGAATCTGTGGCCCTTGTCGTGACTAAAAACAAACGTGATACTCATGTAATAGTTCAGGTGCTGAGAGTGAGCTAGGTAAGCCCAATACCACAAGGCCCAAGTGATTAAAGAGAGGTCCAAGTTGGAGGACTACGTGTGAATATTCTCTAAGATACTAGAATTGTCCGTATGACTCAATTAGAAGCTTCTTTAGTTATTCTCTTGCTTTTCTGTTTTGATGAGCTAGCACATCTCAGTTGTAGGGAATCTCACCGTAATATGAGGTGTGAATATCTTTGGACACTTGGCAATTGATGCTTAGGATTAGGAATGTAATCATTGTGTAAATTCCACTCTTATGAAATGAAATAATACAGAAGTTAATAACCCAATTTTCTTTCTCTTCGATTTTGTGCCCATCCTCTTTTTTTTTTTTTGGAGTTAATCTTCTACTCGAAAGAATATCACATTGGAACACCTATCATTGATGCTTTCATTTTTTCGATTCATAATACCTCCCAAAACAGGGAAAAAAAATGCCCAACCCACTGAAGAACTTCTCACCCAATGCCTTAACCAAATAAGAGATATGCAGCTTAATTTTGAAAGGCAATACTCAACCATGCATGGTTGTAGACTTTTCTACTGCCTGTGAGAACTTCCATTATGTTGTTGCTACTACATCCTCTCTTATTTCGGCTAGTGCAGCTCCCATTACCACCAAAACATCAAATATAGACTCACTCTCTTTGATGAATCAAACCCTTAGACTGGATCTTCCAAGAGGAACACTACTTTGACCTTACCCAAATTCCCCCTGACGAGCACCTTACCTTGATACCATTCTATATGCAGGGACAAGCTCTTGCATGGTTCAAGTGGCTCCACTCAACCCATCAGCTTACATCTTGGGAAGCTTTTACTCATTCCTTGGAATTGCGATTTGTCCTATCATCTACACAAACCATTAGGCTTCTTTATTTAAGCTACGCCAGTCCAGCTCAATTATGGCATACCAACAAGAATTCGAGTCATTGTCCAACGTGTGTTGTGGGCTTGCCTACTGATTTGATCCTAAATTGTTTTTTTTTTTTTTGGCCTTTGCGAGGACATTCAGCGGAAGCTAACCATCTTACAATCCCACAATGGCTCAAGCCATTGGTTTGGCCAAGCACTATCTCACTTGCCTCGCACCACAACTTTTAATCCCCCACCCTTACAAAAACCTTCCAATTTTGGGTTCACCTTCCATACCACCACCTACTCACATTCCTATTCAGCGTTTATCTCCATTGGTGATGCAGGAGCATCGCTCAAAGGAATATGATTCAACTGGGATGAAAGTTTAGCCTGGATCATCGTAGCCAACTCAAGAAAATCTTATTACTGCTCTCTGATGAACCTGATGTTGATAGTGTGGATCCCTCACTATCATACCCTAGCCCTGTTGATCACGACCCTGAACCAATCTCAGATGTGGTGCCACTGGCAACACCCCAGTAATACCCCAATCTTTTCTTTTGTGTCTTATATTGTTTATTAGGTCTGTTCCGGACTGGGCCGAGGCCCAATCCGAAGAGTCACACTCCAGCCCATTACCAACGTCGGTTCCCACCGCCTTGCCTCGAGACCAGATCGACGTGGCCAATCCAACGGTCCTTGGCATTCCGCCCAGCTCACCATAGATCGGCAACGATCTGACGATACTCCGGGTTCCACGGCAACCGTCATCGACATGGCCGATCCAACGGTTCTCGGCATTTCGCCCAGCTCATCACAGGTCGGCAACGATCTGACGGTACCCCGGGTTCCACGGTAACCGTCCTCAAACTCCTATAAAAGGAGAGTCACTTCAAACGATTGAGGTATTATTATTCATTTCATCACCTCTTCACTTACCTCTTACACACACTGACTTGAGCGTCGGAGTGTTTGCAGGTACACCACCACACGCCGTCGTCATCCGTCGTGGACGCCGCCGTGTCGCTTCACCCCAGTCATCCTCTAAAGTTCTGTCCAGAACATTGGCGCCGTCTGTGGGAATCATTTCTGATTTCATTCATCTTTTCTCGACACTTGCTCGACATCCTTGCTCGACGCTTGTCGAGGTCTTCCACCTTTGCTCAACGATGACTGGATCGAAGCATCAAATCGCGACTCGTAGTTCCACTCGTGCGAACGCAGATCTTGAACCACCAAATCCGCCGACAGCTCCGGCAGAACCACCTCACCACGAACCTGTTAATTTCGTCGTAGAACATGAGAGACAGAGGAGTAACCTTCCACCTCCCCATCAGAATGACGCTGTTCCGATCCACGAGTTCCGTGAATTCATTCGGAGCCATGCTGAAGCAATGCACGCTCAGAATCAACGCCTCGATCGAATGGAGAATCAGCGGAAGGAAATCCCCAATCGCATTGCCACACAGAACGAAAACAGAGAAGATCATGTTTCTCGTTCTACTCAGAGGTCGAAGGAGTCTGAAAATCTCAGATCTATTCATCGCCACCACCGTGGCACGACTCCGCACCGCTCTGTGGATAGAGCACGCCGACATAACCGTTCGGTGGATCGTACTCCGCCATGCCATCACCACTCCCCGACGCGCGCATCCCGTCGCGAAGATACCACCGTGAGTAGTGACACTCCTCCTAGAAGAGCCGCCTCAGCCTCTAGGCGGCGAGTCAAATCTCCTGGGCACACCTCTCACCGCCGCCGTGCTCGTTCTGTTTCATCAACTCCTTCTCGGAGCGAGGACACAGGTGACTCGTGCAAGGCTTTTGGTCCTTTTACGTCCAAGGTCATGAAATTCCCGATTCCGAAGCATCTTCAGAAACCACCCGCTTTGGACTCGTACGACGGCACCACCGACCCCGACGAACATGTTGGTTGCTTTGATACTATCATGGGCTATCGAGGCGCCCAAGGGCCGGTGAAGTGCAGAATCTTCCCCCTCACTTTGAAGAAGGCAGCGCTGTCTTGGTTCCAGAGTCTTAGGAAAAATTCCATTGGTTCCTGGACTGAGCTCGTTAGCCAGTTCTCCGCACATTTCACTGCGTCTAAAGTCCAGCCCAAGTCGACAGCGGCTCTGGCGGCAATTCAGCAGGAGAAAGATGAGTCTATCAGAGACTACGTCGGGCGTTTCAACAAAGAGGCCATTCTGGTGAAGAAATGCTCTGACGAGATGAAGCTGTACTTGCTAGAGCAAGGCCTGATCGAAGGAAGTTTATTTAGCGTCGACATTGGTGTCGACCGACCGAAGACCCTGAACGAGTTCCTGAAGCGAGCTCAGAAACATATGAATTATGAAGAAAAGTTGATGACATCGAGAACTAAAGGTAAAACCCAAGAGAAAGCAGGTGGACAACGCGAAGACAAGTCGCGTAGGGAGAAGGAACGCCGTGGTCCGAGGTGGTATGACGAATATACCCCTCTGAACACTACACCCAAGCGCATACTGAATGAGTGCGCGAACACCGAATTCCGCGATGCCGGAGTCAAATTTCCCCAGAGAGGAAAAGAGATGCCGAACGCTGATAAATCGAAATACTAACACTTCCACAAGTGTGTTGGGCACGAGACTGATGAATGCTTTCACCTGAAGGACGTCATAGAACAACTAATCAAGAAAGGGAAGTTGACTAGATACGTGAAAGGGAAACCAAGATACGGGGATAGAAGGTCTAGATCACCTCGACCTCAAAAGAAAGAATCAACTTCTATGACGCAACACGAAGGAGCAGCTCGTGCATCCGAGGAGAAATCTCGTCCTCCTCTTGTCGCCATGGTCATTTCCGGAGGATTCTCCGATAAAGAGGGGGCGAGCATCAATTCGGCAAAACGGAAGTTGAGAGAAGCGATGACCGTTTCTACTGTTTTCTCTTCATCAAGCCGGCATAAAGGAAGACCACCCCTAGCCTTTTCTGATGAAGACTTGGTGAATGAAAGGCCGAACTTCTTGATTCCCCTGTTGGTGAAAGCCTATATGGCTAACTTTGACGTCAGAAGAATCTTGATAGACCAGGGGAGCTCGGCGGATATCATGTTCCACGAGTTATTCAAAACCTTGAAACTGCCGGAAAAAGATCTCGTACCATACCCGGGGTCTGATCTGACTGGGTTCAACGGTTCGAAGACAAAACCGTTGGGCTATGTGGAGTTGATGGTGACTTTTGGAGAACAACCAATCTCCAAAACTGTGAAGGTCCAGTTTATTGTATTACCATGCAAGTCTGTTTACAACTGCATCGTCGGACGCCCGACGTTGGGTGAGCTCGGAGCTGTAACCTCGATAGTTCACTTGAAAATGCGCTTTCATGATGACGAGCACAAAGTTGTCACCATCGCAGCGGATCAAGAAGCCGCGAGGAGATGCTATCTTTTATCTTTAAAAGCCGACGAGCCAGGGGAAGAAAAGCAACTCCTGTCGACCAAGAAACCCGACCCTGCAAAAGCTGCTGCAGAGGTCAATCTCACCGATTTTGACGCCAGGATTGAGATCGAAGATGAAATACCGGAGAACGACCCCCTAGCCCGCGAGCTCCAGCAAAAAATTAAAAGGCCGGTACCCGATGGAGAGTTCATCCGAGTTCAGCTAGGAGAAGACCCCGGGAAGACGGTGAAGCTTGGTGCCGACCTCCCTGAACAGGTCAAATTGCAACTAACAGAGTGCCTGAAGTCAATGCAGACCTCTTCGCTTGGACTACTGCTGACATGCCAGGTATTTCTCCTGATATCGCTTGCCACCAACTCGCTCTCGACCCCAAGGCTCACTGGGTGGCTCAGAGCCGCCGTAAGCAAGCTCCTGAAAAAGTGGCCGCATGCCAAAGTCTTGAAAACCTGATAAAGGCTGAATTCATTAGGGAGGTCAAATATACTACTTGGCTATCAAATGTTGTATTAGTTAAAAAATCTAATGGAAAATGGCGCATGTGTGTTGATTACACTGATCTTAACAAGGCATGTCCCAAAGACGCCTACCCCCTCCCTAATATCGACAGGCTCGTCGATAATTCCTCCGGTTTTCAGTTGTTGTCTTTCATGGATGCATACTCTGGTTACAACCAGATTCCGATGCACCATGCTGATCAAGAAAAAACCGCGTTCATGACCGATAAAAGCAATTACTGCTATAACGTAATGCCTTTTGGCCTCAAGAACGCTGGAGTGACATATCAGCGCATGACGAATAAAGTCTTTGCCAAACAAATCGGTAGAATGATGGAGGTATATATGGATGATATGATAGTAAAAACGACGAGGGAAATCGACCACGTCGTGTGAAGAAGATTTCCTTCTTAAACTTGGCTGGGTTTCGATGATGACAAGATTGCTGATCAAAAAGAAGAAAAGACTCCGATAGATCAAGTCAAAGATTCTACAGAGTTGTTAATTATGTTTTTTCAATTCTCTGTAAGTATGGTTCGTATCTTTGACATATTGCAAAACTGTGATTATATAACTTAGATGTGCTCAAACAAATCATTCCTTAAGTTTAAAAACTTAATCTAAGTTATTTGCAAAGTTAGTGTTGAAGCAAACCTTTTGAAATCTTAAGAAAAACATTTTTCGATTTGATGTCGATTACCTCAAGTTTGTAATCGATTACATAAATGCTCGATGATGTGCAAAAACATTTTCTTAGTTTCAGATGTCGATTACCTATAATGTGTAACCGATTACATAAACTCCTATGATACACATGTAATCGATTTCCTTAATTGTGTAATCGATTACATTAACTAAATTTTTGAATATCTGATTTTCAACGTACACATGTAATCGATTACCATAACGACGTAATCGATTACCACTGCTGCAAAATCAAATTTTCTGAAACGTTGTGATTTCAAATGGTGTGGTTTGGTTTCTGAAAAGTTGCCAAATGATCACCTTGCTTCATACACGATCTGATGGTTATATATATACCTTTTTACATCAGAAAATATACACAACTTTCATTCTTTCAAATCATAAGAGATCAATATCATTTTACAAGTTCTAAACCTTCAAAACTTTCTTGCCTAGAACTTAGTTACTATTTTCATATTCTGAAAAAGTTCTTGAGCACTAAGTTGTATAGTTACAAAGTGATATTGATCTGATACAGCCATATGCTTTACCATTCTTCACAATTATTAAACTCATCCTTGTGTTGGGTTTTGGTTTGAAAAGATAGTGGGGTGCTATCTTGTTGTATAGAGATTGTTAGGGAGCCTTGGGGTGAGGCTTGCTTGTAACAAGAATTTCTATCATAGTGGATTGCTCTGCAGGTGTCAGAAGAACTGGATGTACCCAAGTGGTTAGGGGAACCAGTATAAATTCTGTGTCTCAATCTTCTTCCTTATCCTTTTACTTTTGTTTATCAATCAAACTCTATCTATTTGTCCATAAAACAAAAGAACGAGAAAAATCTCTAAAAGTTACTCGAAAAGTGTTCAACCTAATTCACCCCCCCCCCTCTTAGGTTGTATACCAGACTTACAATTGGTATCAGAGCAGGTTAAGGTAACCTGCTCCTTCGATCCATGGCTTCCGCAAGTAACAATCCTACTTTTAGAGATGGTGGCAGTAACAACAAGCCTCCATGTTTTGTTGGAGAACACTATGACTTCTGGAAGATTCGCATGCAATCCTATCTTGAAGCACAAGGTGAAGAAATATGGGATGTTTGTAGAGAATGGTCCTTATGTGCCTACAAATCATCAACAATGAAGTGCAAGATAAAGTCAAACTGCATGGACAGATGATGACAAGAAGAAAGTGCTCTATGACAAAAGGCCAAGAGCATTCTACAACAAGATTAGGTATGGATGAATTCTTTCGTATCTCACATTGTAAAGCTGCTAAAGAGATTTGGGATACTCTAGAAGTAACTCATGAAGGAACAAAGAGAAGTAAAGAGGTCTAAACTGAATACTCTATCACAAGAATATGAAATGTTTAGAATGCAGCCCGGTGAATCAATACTTGATTTGCAAAAGAGATTCTCTCATTTGACAAATCACTTAATGGCTCTTGGAAAGACCTTTACCAATGATGAGTTGAATCTCAAGATTCTTCGATCATTGACTCGACAATGGCAACCAAAGGTTACAACAATTTCTGAAAAGAAAAGTCCACAAAAATGACCTGCGGCATTATTTGGAAAACTCCAAGAACATGAATTGGAACTTGGAAGATTGGAAGAGACTGAAGTCAAAGAGAAGAAGAACAAAAGCATTGCCTTAAAGGTTGAAACCAGAAAACAACGTGAAGAAGAAAGCACTGATGAAGATGAGAACATCACTCTCTTGGTAAAAAGGTTTGGAAAATTTCTTAAGAAAGACCAAAATATTAAATTTGATAACAAAAAGAAATTTTTCAAGAAAAGAGATACATCCACTTCAAATCAGAACTTCACATGTTTTGAATGCGGTAAGGAAGGACATATGAAAGCAGAATGTCCTAATCTGACAAAGAAGAAGTACTTCAAAGGGAAAAAGGAATTCAAATCCAAAAAGACCTACATTGCATGGAATGACAATGAAGTAAGTACCTCCTCCGATTCAGAAAGTGGAGAATCTGAAGTCAAAGCACTCATGGCATCACATCACTCAGATGATGAACAAGAGGTTAGTTCTTCTATGTCTAATGAAAAACCATCTTATATAGAATTACAGAATGCATTTCATGAGTTACATGAAGAATGTTTGATACTTTCTAGAACAATTTCGAAACAAAAGAAATTAATTTTAGAACTAGAAAGAAGTTCTAATGACACATGTGTGGAGTCAGAAAATGTCAAAAATTCTGTATGTAATAAATGTTTAAGATATGAATCTAAGATTATTGATCTAAACCAAGTGATCAAAAGATATGAAAAAGGTCAAATTGGTTTAGAAGAAGTGCTTGGTAGACAAAGGTATTCAAACAACAAACATGGTCTTGGTTTTTCAAATTTTCAAACACCAAGTCCTAACAAAACTATATTTGTCAAAGCAAGCACAACTACCAACAACTCAGAATCATCTAAATTGCATATTGGAAACTCTTCTAAAGCAAACTCTGGAAATGTGGTTAAGAATGGAAATCATTCAATTTCTAGAAATGTAAAAAGAAACGAGTCTAGTAGTTCTATCACTAGTCATATTTATAAGAATTGTGATTACTGTATGTCAAAAGGCCATACCCCCAATGCTTGCTACATAAGAAACTTTGGAGTTCCTTATGGAGAATTCATATGGGTAAGGAAAGGCATTAACCCATCAGGACCCAAATCACTTTGGGTACCTAACATACATTAAATCTGTTTTGTAGAAATGCCTGAACAGCACCAGCAACACATGGTATCTTGATAGTGGCTGTTCTAGACACATGACTGGTGATTGTACAAAGTTTACATCTCTGAAGCTGAAATCTAAAGGATATGTCACATATGGAGATAACAATAAAGACTCTTGGGATTGGAAAGATTGGAGCTTCTCCCTTCACAACTATTGATGATGTCCTATATGTTGAAGGTTTGAAGCACAATTTGATTAGCATAAGTCAACTCTGCGATAAAGGATTCAGAGTAAACTTCATCAAAGAAAAATGTATCATTGAAAATGAAGCCTCTCCTGAAGAGAAGTTAGTGGGAAATAGAATCGACAACTCCTATAAGGTATGTCTAGATGATTTATCTTTGAAGATTAAATGTCTAGTGGTAAACAATAATGATGCATGGCTTTGGCACAAAAGAATAGCACATATTCACATGGAACATTTGAATAAGCTTGTCAAACATGATCTTGTTATTGGATTACCCAAAATGAAATTTGTCAAAGATAGATTATGTGACGCATGCCAAAAGGGGAAACAAACAAAATCCTCTTTCAAACCAAAGAATGTGGTATCAACTACAAGACCACTTCAGTTGATTCACATGGATCTTTTTGGTCCCTCAAGAACTAGAAGCTTTGGAGGTAATGTTTATGCTTTAGTTATTGTTGATGATTTCTCTAGATATTCTTGGACTCTATTTTTAGCACAGAAAGGTGATGCATTTAAGGCGTTCAAGAAATATGCAAAACAAGTGCAAAATGAAAAATCTATGAAGATTGTGTCTATTAGAAGTGATCATGGTGGGGAGTTCCAAAATGCTCTTTTTGAGGAATTTTGTGAAGAACAAGGTATCACTCACTATTTCTCAGCTCCAAGGACTCCTCACCAAAATGGCGTGGCAGAAAGAAAGAATCGATCTCTAATTGAACTGGCTAGAACAATGCTCAGTGATTCAAGTCTACCAAAGTACTTACAGGCGGATGCAGATGAAATGCGACTTGCTATGTTACAATCCGAGTCAATATAAGGCCGATCTTGAAAAAGACTCCTTATGAGCTATATAAAGGAAGAAAGCCAAACATCTCACATCTTCATGTCTTTGGATGCAAATGTTTTGTACTCAACAATGACAAAGACAACCTAGGTAAGTTCGATGAGAAATCGTGAAGGTATATTTCTTGGCTATTCTCTTTCAAGTAAAGCTTATAGAATTTATAATAAAAGAACCTTAGTTATAGAAGAATCTATGCATGTTTCCTTTGATGAAACTAACCCAACTGTAGAGAAAGGTTCTTGTGATGATGATGATGATGATATAATGGAAGCATCTACAAAAGACATTACTAAGGATGCTGAGTCAGAATTACCTATGGAAGACTCTGTCAAAGAAAAACAAATTGATTTAGTCAATCACCAAGACGACAATCTTCAACAAGAGCAGAATCATCCTGATCTACCTCGTGAATGGAGAATTCATCGGGATCATCCTCTTGACCAAGTAGTTGGTGATATTGAATCAGGAGTAAAAACAAGACTAAATCTGAAGGAAGCTTGCCTATACATGGCTTTTGTCTCTCAAATAGAACCTTCAAAGATAAATGAAGCTCTTGAAGACGATCAATGGATTCTTGCCATGCAAGAAGAGTTAAACCAATTTGAAAGGAATCAGGTTTGGGAACTTGTCCCTAGACCACAAGACAAACACATTATCGGTACAAAATGGGTGTTTAAGAACAAACTTGATGAAAATGGGATAATTATTCGAAATAAGGCAAGGTTGGTTGCTCAAGGCTATAATCAAGAGGAAGGAATTGATTTTGAAGAGACATTCGCTCCTGTTGCCAGGTTAGAAGTTATTCGTTTATTTCTTGGTTATGCTTGTTCTGTAGATTTTCAATTATTTCAAATGGATGTCAAAAGTGCCTTCTTAAATGGATACATAAATGAGGAAGTTTATGTCAAACAACCTCCTGGGTTTGAAGATTTCAAAACCCTCACATGTATTCAAATTAAAGAAAGCTCTTTATGGTTTGAAACAAGCCCCTAGAGCTTGGTATGTGAGACTTAGTCAATTCTTATGTGAAAAAGGATTTGAAAAAGGTAAGGTAGATACTCCTCTATTCATCAAGAGAATTAAGGATCACACTCTATTGGTCCAAATTTATGTTGATGACATCATTTTCGGATCAACCAATAAAGATTTGTGTGAAGAGTTCTCAATGATGATGCAAGGAGAATTTGAAATGTCCATGATGGGAAAGTGAATTATTTTCTTGGACTTCAAATCAAGCAAACTAAGGATGGTATCTTCATAAATCAATCAAAATATTGTAAAGAATCATAAAGAGGTTTGACAAGGACAAGCTGCAAAGAGATCGCAACTCCTATGGGATCTGGTACTTATATTGATCAAGATGAGTCGAGGTTTATCGGTAGACATCAAGAAATATCGAGGTATGATTGGTTCTTTATTATACTTAACTTGCCATCGTCCCGACATTATGTTTAGTGTATGTCTCGTGCTCGATTTCAAGTCAATCCAAAAGAATCTCATCTTTCTTCTGATAAAGAGGATCATGAAGTATCTGAAAGGAACAACAAATGTTGGCCTATGGTACCCCAAAGGTAGTATTTACTCTTTAGTTGGTTATTGATTCGATTATTATGCAGGGTGCAAAACTGATCGAAAAAGTACTAGTGGCACATGCCATATGCTTGGAAATACTTTAATATCCTGGTCTTGCAAGAAACAAGCAAGTGTTGCTCTCAAAGACCACGCGAGAATATATTGTACTGGAAGTTGTTGTGCTCAAAGTCTTTGGCTAAAACAACAACTATGTGATTATGGAATCAATCTTGGATGCATTGCTTTAAGGTGTGACAACACAAGTGCTATAAATATATCAAAGAATCCTGTTATGCACTCTCGTACCAAGCATATAGACATTCGACATCATTTTCTACGAGATCATGTTCTAAAAGGAGACGTGGAGATTACATTTGTTGATACTCATGCTCAATTAGCTGACATCTTCACAAAGCCATTAGCCAAAGAACCCTTCTTCAAAATAAGAAGAGAACTTGGCATTTTGGATGAAAAGGATATATGAAGACCAACACATTTGGTGACAGGTTCTTTCATTTAACTTATATGTTTTTATTGTGTCATTCTGGTGTATGTATGTCTTTTTAATCTTAAATCTATGTGATATGTGTGTTATGCATAGAATAGATACTCATACATTGCATGTTTTATCAATACTTTTTCAAAATTAAATTTTTTTAACAGTGTGTAATCGATTACATATTATGAGTAATCGATTACATTTTCAGATATTTCAGATTTTCGCTCGCTGACCCGTATGGTAATCGATTACCACTTGGGTGTAATCGATTACATCCGCGAAAATTTGCGAAAACTGACAGTTTCTCTGCATAAAATCAGTTTTCTAAAACATTTCTTTCACTCTTGCAATCGGTTACCACTCATCCTCTCTCAACCACCCACCTTCCAATCCTTATTTCTACCATTGTTGCTCATATCTTTCACTTCTAATCCCTTGTCCTCCTCCACCCGTGGGCCCACTTCTGATTTTTCCTACAATTTGAACCCTAACCCTCTTTAAACACTTTCATCACCATGGAACCTTCAAGGAAATTCAAGCAAAAATCCATCTGTGGATCGATGCAAGGAGAGCAAATCCAAATCCTCTGGACTTATCAAGGTTGTTGGCGACCTCTGAACAAAGAACTCGCTTCCAACAATTCATTGGCAGGAAACTTATCACTCCCAAGTATGTGAGTCTTATTGCATTTGCTCGTTTCAATTTTCCTTCGTTGCTAGAAAGACAGGGGGTAATACAACTTGCTAATGGTTTTGGAAACTACTATCCTGATCTTGTTAGAGGGTTCTATTGTAATTTAGAGGCTAAGGGTAGTGGTCTGATTTCTTGGGTGAAAGGGGTTCCAATTAAATTGTCATTGAAGCAAATTGGAGAGTTTCTGGAGATTCCATTTGAGGGAGAAAGGATTCACACTGATTTTCTATGTGATTGGGAGGAGTATGACAAGAAAGAATTCTATTTATCAATGCGTCGCTATGGTGAGGCTGAAATTACTCAGAAAAGACAACGGTCCGGTGCCGCCTCCTCTGCCAGAAATATTCTATCTGTAGGACACTTGAATGTTGATGATAGACTTCTTCACTATGTTATCTGCTATGTCTTGGTTCCTAAGGCCTCCAACTACTCTCAAATCAATGATTTTGAGATGCAAATCATGTATGCTATTAAGAATAGCAAACCTATCAACTGGGCCTATTTGGTTATGAACCACATGTTGTCTCTGAAGAAGCGAACTACTAGTTTGCCTTATGCGCGTCAAATCTCCTGGTTGTTGGAATGCTGCAATGTGGACACCAGCAATGAGGTTTATCTGGAAATGACACCTGCTGAGAATGAAATCCACATGGATATATTACCAAAGATGGGTATAAAGCGGGATCTTCTTTGGCGAGTCTACAGTGTATCGGCGATCTGCTACACCTCTGTCTGAGAGGATGAGGAACCTCAAGATCATGATGGAGAGGTCACCAATCAAATGATTATGGATGAGCTTCGGAGTGTCCGTGGCTACATGACTGAGAGGTTTGATGAACTGTCTGCTCGCATGGACCGCCTTGAAGCTTTCAGAAATGCAAATGAGGAGGATGACGAGTAGCCTGATTTGCTTCATCATGCATGCATCACATTTATCATTATGTTCTGTTTGTCTATGTTGGATTTCTACATCTAGTTCTGTACTGTTTCCTTAAATTGCACTTTGGTTTATGTTTTCTTTATTTGGACTTTACTAAGTAGGAACTTTGAACAGTTTGTATGGATGACTCATATTAAGTATTTAGTGTGTGTTTGCATGAGCTTGGTAAATCTATTATATTTATGCTACTTTTTCTTCTTTTTGATGATGTCAAAAGGGGGAGAAAGGAGATATTATGTGTATGTGTATGTCTTGTATTTTACTACCTTTTCAGGTTTCCCAACTCCAAAACAAAGGGGGAGATATACAAGACAGGGGGAGCTTTTCCGTTCGCAAACTGTTAACAAGATTAGTGTTTGTCATCATCAAAAAGGGGGAGATTGTGAAGAAGATTTCCTTCTTAAACTTGGCTGGGTTTCGATGATGACAAGATTGCCGATCAAAAAGAAGAAAAGACTCAGATAGATCAAGTCAAAGATTCTACTGAGTTGTTAATTATGTTTTTTCAATTCTCTGTAAGTATGGTTCGTATCTTTGACATATTGGCAAACTGTGATTATATAACTTAGATGTGCTCAAACAAATCATTCCTTAAGTTTAAAAACTTAATCTAAGTTATTTGCAAAGTTAGTGTTGAAGCAAACCTTTTGAAATCTTAAGAAAAACATTTTTCGTTTTGATGTCGATTACCTCAAGTTTGTAATCGATTACATAAATGCTCTGATGTGCAAAAACATTTTCTTAGTTTTGATGTCGATTACCTATAATGTGTAACCGATTACATAAACTCCCGGTGATACACATGTAATCGATTTCCTTAATTGTGTAATCGATTACATTAACTAAATTTTTGAATATCTGATTTTCAACGTACACATGTAATCGATTACCATAACGACGTAATCGATTACCACTGCTGCAAAATCAAATTTTCAAACGTTGTGATTTCAAATGGTGTGGTTTGGTTTCTGAAAAGTTGCCAAATGATCACCTTGCTTCATACACGATCTGATGGTTATATATATACCTTTTTACATCAGAAAATATACACAACTTTCATTCTTTCAAATCATAAGAGATCAATATCATTTTACAAGTTCTAAACCTTCAAAACTTTCTTGCCTAGAACTTAGTTACTATTTTCATATTCTCAAAAGTTCTTGAGCACTAAGTTGTATAGTTACAAAGTGATATTGATCCGATACCCATATGCTTTACCATTCTTCACGATTATTAAACTCATCCTTGTGTTGGGTTTTGGTTTGAAAAGATAAGTGGGGTGCTATCTTGTTGTATAGAGATTGTTAGGGAGCCTTGGGGTGAGGCTTGCTTGTAACAAGAATTTCTATCATAGTGGATTGCTCTGCAGTGTCGGAAGAACTGGATGTACCCAAGTGGTTAGGGAACCAAAGATAAATTCTGTGTCTCAATCTTCTTCCTTATCCTTTTACTTTTGTTTATCAATCAAACTCTATCTATTTGTCCATAAAACAAAAGAACGAGAAAAATCTCTAAAAGTTACTCGAAAAGTGTTCAACCTAATTCACCCCCCCTCTTAGGTTGTATACCAGATTTACACGTCGTCGATCTCAGAGAAGTCTTTGCTGAAATACGAAGACATAATATGAGGCTCAATCCCGAAAAATGCACTTTCGGAGTACGAGCTGGGAAATTCCTAGGTTTTTATCTAACCGAGAGGGGAATCGAGGCCAACCCCGACAAATGTCGAGCTGTCACAGAGATGCAGCAACCATCGTCGAAGAAAAACATCCAACAGCTCACTGGAATGCTCGCATCCCTGACGAGGTTTATCTCAAAGTCTGCAGAACATGCGTTGCCTTTCTTCCGCTTGCTCAAGAAAGGAATTCAGTTCGAATGGTCGCCCGGGTGCGAAGAAGCTTTAACACAGGTAAAACGCATACTGTCCCAACCGCCAGTCTTGACGAGACCGTCTTCAGGGGAGGTCCTTTATCTCTACTTGGCGGTGTCGAACGAAGCTCTGAGTGCCGTCCTCATTCGCGAAACAGATGAGGGCCAGAAACCTGTCTATTTTGTAAGCAAAGCACTTCAGCGCCCAGAGCTGAGATACCAGAAGATCGAAAAAGTCGCGCTCGCGCTGATAGTCGCGGCTCGACGCCTAAGACAATACTTCTTGGCACATCCCATAGTGGTTCGAACTGACCAACCAATCAAGCAGATTCTACACAGACCTGACCTGGCAGGGCGTATGATCAAGTGGTCGGTCGAGTTGTCCGAATTCGGAGTTACTTTCGAGCCGAGACAAACTATCAAAGCCCAGTGCTTGGTGGATTTCATTGCCGAGATGACTCCTGGGGCTACAGAACCGTGTTCCAGATGGACAGTCCATGTCGACGGATCGTCGAATTCCAAAGGCAGTGGCGCTGGCTTATTACTCGAGAACGACGACGGGCTGATCGTCGAGTTTTCATTGGGATTCTCCTTTCCCACCTCCAACAACCAGGCAGAGTACGAAGCATGTTTAGCTGGCCTCACACTGGCTCAAGACTTCGGCGCTGAAGAAGTAAAACTCAGAACTGATTCTCAGCTAGTTGTGTCCCAGATTGGTGGAGAATACCAGGCTAAAGATCCGCTCCTTCAAAAATACGTCGCCCTGGTAAAAAAGAAAATGAGCGACTTCTCCTCAGTCGAGATCGTACACGTCCCGAGAGAACAAAACACCAGAGCTGACATTTTGTCCAAACTCGCCAGCACGAGAAGCTCTGGAAACAACAGATCGGTGATACAAGAAACACTGGCCAAGCCTAGCATTACTGCAGTGGTTGATGCCACTTATGACGAAGCACTAAGAAAACTGCCGAAATTCTGCTTTGCAATTTCCCAGGCAAGTGTCGAGGATTTGCCCGATGAGCCCGACAGTTGGATGACACCGATTCAAGAGTTTATTCAACTTAGTCAACTACCTGATGATGAGAAGGAGGCTGCCAAAATCCGAAAGAAAGCATCTTCGTACTCCATGATTATATCGAAGAGGGTTCTCCACCCCCTGTTGAAATGCCTCGACGATCCACGAGCGCAATATGCACTTGCTGAAGTGCATGAAGGCATATGTGGGCAACACCTTGGAGGACGTTCCTTGGCAAAGAAAATCCTCCGCGCAGGATACTATTGGCCAACTCTGAATGCGGACGCAACATCGTTCGTGAAGAAATGCGACAAATGCCAGAGACATGGCGATCTACGCTTAGCTCCTCCTACGGAGTTAACATCCCTGACATCACCATGGCCCTTTGCCTGGTGGGGGATTGATATACTTGGACCTTTTCCAACGGCTCCCGGACAGGTGAAGTACCTGGCCGTTGCGGTAGATTACTTTACCAAGTGGATTGAGGCAGAGCCCCTAGCAAAGATAACTGCAAAGAACTTGATTAAATTCTTCAAAAGATATATTCTGACGAGGTTCGGGATTCCCAGGGTGGTCGTCACTGACAACGGAACACAATTCGCAGATCGCGGATTCCGAAAGACTATGGAAGACCTCGACATCAAACATCACTTCACCTCGGTAGAACATCCCCAGACGAACGGTCAAGCTGAGGCCGCGAACAGGGTTATTTTACGAGGTCTGAAACGAAGGTTAGACGAGGCTAAGGGCAACTGGGCAGAAGAGCTTCCCCGAGTGCTTTGGGCGTATCGGACTACTCCACATTCAACGACAGGAGAATCCCTTTTTCGTCTCACATATGGGACTGAGGCAGTTATTCCTGTCGAGATTGGGGAACTTAGTTGGAGAACCTCGCATCCCCAGAGTAGCATTGACAACTGTCAGAGTGTACGAGAAGAACTTGACCTCCTTGACGAATGCAGGGAACTCGCGTTGCAGCAAGATACAACCAAAGTGTTGTACCCAGAGAATTCATGCCTGGGGATCTAGTTCTTCGACGAGCTGATGTTGGTCTGAAGAACACCCCACTGAGAAGCGTTAAGCCCGATTGGGAAGGCGTCTGCATAAATCGTCGTAAAGACTGGTACCGGCGCCTACACCCTCGAGACACTACAAGGACAGCAAATTCCAAGAACTTGGAATGCGGCAAAAATGAAGAAATATTATAGTTGAAACAATTATATCCGAAACGCACAATGTGAAGCAATAAAGTATGATTGAAGAAAACAAAACACTGTTACCGGGCCTCGTGCCGAGATCGCGTGCACGAGCTCGCAACTAAGCCTTGTGTGTTTGTACAAGCACCCGTGATCGACCTCGTGCCAAGACCGCGTGCACGAGCTCGTGATAAAGCCTTGTGCGTTTGCACAAGCACCTGATGAAGAGATCGACCTCGTGCCGAGACCGCGTGCACGAGCTCGTGACAAAACCTTGCACAAACACGACATGACGACGCTTACAGTTCCTTACGGACAAGGACGTTGAACGTCGACATCAACGGACTTCGACAAACAAGTCACCACCTCGACATTCGAGCTAGCGACTTGGGGGGCAACTGTTCCGGACTGGGCCGAGGCCCAATCCGAAGAGTCACACTCCAGCCCATTACCAACGTCGGTTCCCACCGCCTTGCCTCGAGACCAGATCGACGTGGCCAATCCAACGGTCCTTGGCATTCCGCCCAGCTCACCATAGATCGGCAACGATCTGACGATACTCCGGGTTCCACGGCAACCGTCATCGACATGGCCGATCCAACGGTTCTCGGCATTTCGCCCAGCTCATCACAGGTCGGCAACGATCTAACGGTACCCCGGGTTCCACGGTAACCGTCCTCAAACTCCTATAAAAGGAGAGTCACTTCAAATGATTGAGGTATTATTATTCATTTCATCACCTCTTCACTTACCTCTTACACACACTGACTTGAGCGTCAGAGTGTTTGCAGGTACACCACCACACGCCGTCGTCATCCGTCGTGGACGCCGCCGTGTCGCTTCACCCCAGTCATCCTCTAAAGTTTTGTCCAGAACAAGGTCTAATAGATGTTACGTGCGAATATTTGAGTCCGTTAGTTTCTAATTTACTTGATAAGTATTAGATACCTAAGGGATTGTTTAGGTGTAGCCCAATTCTCGTACCTAGTCTCATTCCGTCTTCACTTTCTTCATTTCAACCATTTTAAGGACTGAATTGGATTAAGGTTCATGAAAGATATAGCCTTGCCTTTTAGCTTTCATTTTAGTTTGGATTGACCTCAATCTGATATCTATAAATTTAGATACGCTTCTTGGAAGCAACATAACACAAGTGTAAAATGTGCATGGGACATTAGAGGAATCTTCCTGGCAATTTTTCACCATGTTAGAACTCGATTTAGGTTCAAAGTGTGAAATAGGATTTTTAGACTTTTTTCTCAGCTTTCCAATCCACAAAGAACGCATCAACCAGAGACCCCTATCTCAAATTATGGCCAAAATAGGGAGAAGTTGTAGTTGTGTTGCATCTTAATCGCATAGATCCTTAAGCTTAAGCGATTAAACTGCTACAAAAACCCATTTTTGTGAGTCTGTGAACCCTTATCCGATTAAGAATTATGGGTTAAGTGATTAAACAACATAAAAATGTAGAAACACATCTATGGGCTTCCATTTTCGGTCTGTGTCATCCCAATGCTTTTAAACACCATTATAGTTCACTTAAACTCAACTTGCTCATCCTTAAACACTCCTAAAGACTCTGAAAACCTATTCTCCTTATCTCTTAGGGTCCTCTCTTCATCCCTCTCAATATTCATCAAAAATCAACATCATTTTGTCCATTTTTCATTGAAAGATTGTCACTGCTGATTTGAATCTCCTTCTTGTTGTTCTTCATCATCTATTCTGGTCCTAATAGATCTGAATCAAGGTAAATTCATGTACGTCTTCCATCAATTCTCTTTTGGTTTTTTTGCCTTGTGTATTGATAAAGATGTTCTTGGGATCACGTTTGTCACCGTAATGGAGAATTCCTTTAACCAATGACGAGACAATCCCTATTCTCTTTTTTGTGGTTTGCGAATTTGTATTCGAGGCATGGGGGAGAGATTAATTATTCTATATGAGGAAATTAGGAGAGGATTAAGATGGTTTAGATTGCCCATGATCCCTATTAGTGCTTATATGATTAATTGATGAACCTTTGTATGAGTAAGGGTATATTTTTGTGATTTGAATTCTGTTATGTTGCATTAATTGTAGGAGCGATGAATCAAATTGATGAGCATGTGAATTGTGGTTGAATGATTACTTGCGTATATGCCTAAGTGATACTATATATTGAGATTTGTATGATTTGATTGAGTTTCTGTGTTAGCATCCTTGGGTTGGGGTTAGAATAGCCCTAGGATTGTGATTGGATCTTTAGAATTGATTAAGAGATTATTTGAAATGGTAGGACATCATTTTGAATTGAAATTATACAGTTACTAGACGTTTTAATCCCCTAAGGATTCTGCTTAATTACTTAGATTGATATAGAAAACCTGAGATATTGAATATGACACGGTTTAATAGATTAGACAATAGCTTAATAGCTTAAAACATGCAAAAATGACCGGTTCAATGGATTAGACAATATGCTTAGTAGATTAGATAACAGGCTTAAAAGCTTAAAGGATGCAAAAATGACAGGTTTAATAGATTAGATTAATAAACTAATCGCTTAAATGGTTATTGTTTATAAATGCCTAAGTGTTCATCTTTTGATCGCGTAA
This sequence comes from Calophaca sinica, assembly GCA_037113605.1. Taxonomy (NCBI): domain Eukaryota; kingdom Viridiplantae; phylum Streptophyta; class Magnoliopsida; order Fabales; family Fabaceae; genus Calophaca; species Calophaca sinica. The sequence continues at coordinate 4,292,445 of CM073737.1, forward strand.
ATGAATACCTTAATTGCTTAAATGGTTGTTGGTCTTAGGCAAGGACAGAGCCAGAGTTTAATGTTTAGGGGGGCTAATTAAAAGTTCTAGAGTTTAATGTATCGAGACCTTAACTTGTATCCCAAACACGAGTAATTTTTATTGAGGAATTTTAAATAGGACTCTGATACTCTCTTGCTTCGTGCTTGACATCAACGCGTTTGTCCATCCATGATGATTAATAACTGATGTTTATTATTATATCCACAGGCATACTAGTTAGCTAAGTATGGCTTAACAAAATATGAAATCTAAAAAAAGCTTTAGACGCCAGGACACTCAGGACCCTTGAGACAAACACATACCTTCTGTTAGCGAGATATTAGGAGATTCTGGTTTGACTATGTTATTTTAGGAATAGATTGATTACTGGAGATTATTGCTTCCATATTTTCCTTTTTAGCTAGTGCTCATCTGTATATAACATATTGTATCCTTGTACAAATTATGATTACAGAATAAACACATATTCCAACTATGTGCCTATTTTCAATTAACATGGTATCAAGAGCTTAGGTAACAAAACCCTAGCCCCTCAAAAAAAAAAATTCTCTCAGCCACGTCACTGACCACCTCACGACCCTTTTTTCTTGCGTTTTGGCTCTTCTCAGCCTCACCACCAACTCCCAACCGTACCATCGCCGTGCTTCATCCCTAACCTTCGCTCGCGCTTCTGCTCTCCGTGTTCCATCTCGTTGTTGACTCTGTTCTGGGTCGCTGCTTCTGTTTCTTGCTGCAACGGCGGAGCTCTGGAAGTGGAGATCGGTCTTGAAGTCCTGTGCGATTTCACGAACCAGGCGCTGGAAGGGAAGCTTCCGGATCAGGAGCTCAGTGCTCTTCTGGTACTTTCGGATCTCACGGAGTGCGACGGTTCCACGGAGGAGCTTAGTGCTCACGGAGTGCTCTTCTGTTTCTTGCTGCTGCGTCGTTTCGCATCTGCGCCTGTGCTCGCGATTCGCTTCTGCTCTTTGGGATTTCTGAGTTTTGGCTCTACGACTTGAGGTTTTTGTTTCTGCATTCTCTGCGTCTTGCGATTTAGGTTGTGCGTTCTGCTTCGCCTCTTGTGTTTCTGCTCTGCGTTTTGCTTGGTCTCTGATTCTGGTTGTTCTTCAACTTCGTTTTTGTGCTGCTGCTGTGTTTCGTTTTTGCTGCTGTGTTTTTGTGCTGCTGTGTTTCGTTTTGCCTCTGTGCAAAACCAGTTTGTTTTCTGCCCTGTTTATCTCTCTGAAACATTCATCATGGAGAAATCTGAAATTTCAAAACCAATCACAACTGTCTTGACTGGATCAAATTACAACCTTTGGGCTCAAGCAATGAAGAGTTTCTTGATTGGCCGCAAGCTTTGGCGTGTTGTCACAGGAGATATCACCAAGCCAACCAAGGAAAAAGATGAAACTAATGCAAAATTTACTGATCGTCTTGAGGATTGGGACAGCAAAAATCATCAGGTCATCACATGGTTTCGCAATCCCTCTGCTCCATCTATTCATATTCAATTTGCCACTTATGATTCTGCAAAAGCAGTCTGGGATTTTTTGTCTAATCGATATCAGACCACTGGACTTGCTCACTATTACCAGTTGTGGACTACACTTCTCAATATCAAACAAGAATCTGGCCAATCAGTGAATGACTTCCTTGCCCAGGTCCAACCAATTTGGCATCAACTATCTCAGGCCAAAATCAGTGAAGATCATCTTCATCTAATTCAAGTCCTTATGGCTCTGCGGCCAGAATATGAAGCTGTCCGAGCCTCACTGTTGCATCGACATCCACTTCCATCGTTGGATATTGCTATTCAAGAGATTATATTTGAAGAAACACGCTTGAATTTGGACAAAACCCATCACCTTGATGCTGCTCTGGCAACTACTCGGTTCTCACAACAAAAATCAAGCCACCATCCCTGTAAGAATTGTAATCGAACTGGTCATGTGTTTGCTAATTGTCCTACTATAGAGTGCAGGTATTGTCATAGTATTGGCCACATTCTTGAGAACTGTCCCACACGACCTCCAAGACAGAATCGTGGATCTTTCAAATCCAAGACTGCCACAAAGATTGGGTCCTCCTCCATTACTGCTGCTGCCACCGAAGGTTCTGTCCCAAAGCATGAGTCCTCCATTTCTGCTGCTGCCATTGAGGGCTCTACTGGTTTGACTATGAGTGATATTGAGGCATTACTCAAACAGGTTATCTCTAACAATACCTCTACTGCCATGTCTGCTATTCCGGGTAATTCTCATTGGTTTTTTGATTCTGCCTATTGTAATCATATGACCACTGACATTAAATCACTGCCCTCTGCATCACCTGTTTCTTGTCTCCCACCAATCCACATAGCTAGTGGAAATAAAATGAATATCACTCACACTGGTCAAGTATCGACCTCCAACCTCACTCTTCCTGACACCTACTACATACCCAACTTGACACTTAATCCTATCTCTGTTGGTCAATTGTGTGAACAAGGACTAAATGTTCTTTTTTCTCCTTTTAGTGTCCAGGTACAGGATCCACAAACGAGACAGATTCTTGGGACTGGTCGCAGGGTGGGTCGGCTATTTGAGCTCAAATCTCTTCATCTTCCAAAGAAACATGTGTCTGCAGCTACTATCATCTCCCCCATTCATCAGTGGCATCTCCGACTTGGTCATGCCTCAGCCAGCAAAATTCAGCCTTTAATCTTCTCGTGGATTGTTAGGATCTACAAAGTTTGAGTCTTTTGATTGTTTGAATTGCAAACTTGCAAAACAACCTGCATTACCCTTTAAGAGTAGTGATTCTGTTTCAGGAGAACCTTTTTGTTTAATTCACTCAGATATTTGGGGACCTTCCCCGGTTTCTTCAATTAATGGTTTTCGTTATTTTGTCTTATTTGTCGATGATTTTTCTCGTTTTACGTGGATATATTTCTTGAAAAATCGATCTGAATTAACCCAAACTTACATTTATTTTGCACATACGATTAAGGCTCAATTTTCTTGTGCTATCAAAACTCTTCGCACAGACAATGCAATGGAATATCGCGATTCCTCTTTGCTTCAATTTCTCAGTCAACAAGGCACTGTGGTTCAACGCTCATGTCCTCACACATCTCAGCAAAATGGTCGAGTTGAGCGAAAACATCGGCACATCCTTGATTCGGTTCGTGCTCTTCTCCTCTCTGCCTCATGTCCAGAAAAATTTTGGGGGGAAGCCGCTCTTAATGTTGTCTATACTATTAATCGACTTCCTACCTTAGTTCTTCAAAATTTGTCTCCTTTTGAAAAACTGTTTGGTAAGTCTCCTAAATATTCAATTCTTAAACCTTTTGGATGTGCTTGTTTTGTTCTGTTACAATCTCATGAGCGCACAAAATTAGAACCACGTGCTCGTTTATGTTGTTTTCTTGGCTATGGCATTGAACATAAAGGATATCGTTGTTGGGATCCCATTTCCAACAGATTACGCATCTCACGCCATGTTACCTTCTGGGAAAACACCATGTTCTCTTCTCTGTCTAAATTTCACCATCTTTGCCATCGACTCCATATTTTTTACTGATCCCTCTATTGAGTTATTTCCAAGTTCTGATGCAGGTACTTCTGATGAGCTCAATATCGCCCTCCCCACCGCTCCTCTCAACTGCTCCTGGGTGATACTGTACCTACCACTGCTACTCGTCATTCAACCTGGGTAAGAGAACCTCCTCAGTATCTTAGTGATTACCATTGTTATTATGCTATTGCAACCCTTCATGAGCCGTCCTCTTATCGTGAAGCAAGCACTAACCCCATTTGGCAGCAAGCTATGTCTGAAGAAATTCAGGCTTTAGAGAAGACACATACTTGGGACCTGTTGATCTCCCTCCAGACAAGACCCCTGTTGGCTGCAAATGGGTCTATAAAATTAAGACCCTTTCTGATGGAACTGTTGATCGTTACAAAGCTCGGTTAGTAGCCAAAGGGTATACTCAAGAGTATGGGATAGACTATGAAGAAACATTTGCTCCGGTGGCTCGTATAACATCTGTTCGTAGTCTCTTGGCTATCGCTGCAGTTCGCAAATGGCAGCTTCTTCAGATGGATGTCAAAAATGCCTTCCTCCATGGTGATTTAACAGAGGAAGTCTATATGCATCCTCCTCCTGGCTATCATTCTCCACATAAGGTTTGTAAGCTTCGACGAGCCTTATATGGTTTGAAACAAGCGCCCAAGGCCTGGTTTGACAAGTTTAGTTCTACTCTTTACGCTTTGGCTTTCTTTCTAGTCCACATGATAATGCTTTGTTTACTCGACGAACTGATGGTGGTATTGTAATTTTGCTGCTTTATGTTGATGATATGATAATAACTGGAGATGATAAGTCTAGAATTTCATCATTGCAACGTTATCTTGGTCAACAATTTGAAATGAAAGACCTTGGCACTCTTCGCTATTTTTTGGGTCTAGAAGTCTCCCAAGATTCAAAAGGCTATTATCTCTCCCAAGCAAAGTATGCATCTGACTTACTTTCTCGAGTAGGTATCACAGATAGCAAGACTGAATCAACCCCATTGGAACTCAACTGTAAGCTCACACCACTTGATGGCACTCCTCTTGAAGATGCCACCTTGTATTGGCAGCTTGTTGGTAGTCTGGTTTACCTCACTTTATTACTATACGATATTGCATATCTTTGTTCATGTAGTCAGTCAGTTTATGTCTGCTCCTCGATCATCACATTTTTCTGCCGTTCTTCGAATTCTCCGTTACATTAAAGGAACTCTTTTCCATGGTTTACACTTCTCTGCTAATTCATCTTTGGTCCTATTCGGATATTCTGATGCTGATTGGGCAGGTGATCCAACAGATCGTCGTTCAGTATCTGGTTATTGTTTCTTCTTGGGAAGTTCTCTTATTTCTTGGCGTAGCAAAAAGCAAACTGTTGTTTCCCGCTCTAGCACAGAATCTGAATATCGTGCTCTTGCTGATGCTACTTCTGAACTACTTTGGTTACGATGGTTATTGACTGATATGGGTGTTACACATCCTTCTGCTACTATGCTTCATTGTGATAATAGAAGTGCTATCCAGATTTCTCATAATGATGTCTTTCATGAGCGCACAAAACACATTGAGATTGATTGCCATTTCGTACGCCATCATGTTGCTAATGGTACCATACACTTGATTTATGTCCCATCTGCTGACCAAACTGCTGATATCTTCACCAAAACACATCAACCTGCTCGCTTCAAGGATCTTTTGAGCAAACTCGAGTTGGCATCCACCATACCAACTAGAGTTTGAGGGAGGGTGTTAGCGAGATATTAGGAGATTCTGGTTTGACTATGTTATTTTAGGAATAGATTGATTACTGGAGATTATTGCTTCCATATTTCCCTTTTTAGCTAGTGCTCATCTGTATATAACATATTGTATCCTTGTACAAATTATGATTACAGAATAAACACATATTCCAACTATGTGCCTATTTTCAATTAACACCTTCATCCCTGTTCTTAGGCTTAATCACTTAGGCTTAATCACTTAAGTCGCTAACCCTTAAATGAAACACAATTGGAATAAAGTTTGGTTAAGTCACCAACACTTAAGTTCAGACAAAATAGGAAAAAAAATAGTACACAGAAGATGGTAGTTCTTTTTAGAGTTTGCTTTATATATACGTTATAGATAGATAACAAGTACAAATATAAAATTGAGGTATCCATTTTATGATAAGTTTACCTTATGTTTTTGTTCCTTTAGTGAGCCTTGTATTTCCGGCAATTGCAATGGCTTCTTTATTTTTGTGTTATAAAAAACAAGATTTTTTAGATATGGACAGTAGGGACAAATCTCATATATTTTTCTAGATAAAGTCAAATTTATTTTCTTGGATTTGTTATTCTGTTCCATTTTTTTATAACTATTCCATTAAAAAAAGGAAAATACTAATATCATATAAGCCTTAACAAGATTAGGAGGATTTAATCTAACAATCAACAAAAAAAGAACAGGTACTAACATAAAATTGAGATACCATTTTATGCTTATGGTAGATTTTTTTTGCCTTTAGTGAGGCTAGTATTAATTGTAACAACTGGTTTATTGGGAAAACAAAAAAAAAACAAAGAAGAAATGAAAGAAGCAAGATGCGGATCGTTTGAGAAGAGTCGGCAAACCATTAGCAAGATTGTTTCCCTACAAACCGGATACCATACGTGATAGTGCTACCTCATACTCTTGATTATTTTCCTGTATTTCAACCTGCTGCAAGCAAGCAATTGTGGGAGAAGAAGGCGGAAGATACATGAAAGAGAAAAGGAAGGAAAAAAAAAACTTTTGAAGCAGCATATCGACAAAGGACAAAATTTAGACAAGATTTGTTAGTGTTGTTGGTGTGATTCCTCTCACAAACTAGATAAAACAGTGGTAGTTATTATGAGAGGTTAGAGATATTAAGTATGAATAAAGAGAGAAAATTTTTATCTAGTTTGTGAGAAGAACCACACCAACAACACTTAAGGAATCTTACTTAAATTTTGTTCTTTAACAAGTCACTAGATGATATTAATTAGCGTTCCCACTGGTGGTTGCTTTGACAATTCCAGCGACATGGGGACGTCGGGACCGGGGTTCGAACCCGGGTGTTGTCGTTTGGATGTGTGTGTATATTTGTTGTTTACCCTTTCTACTGGCTGACAAAAAAAATGATATTAATTAGCAAAACCTTATATGTGGAATAAACTAGAAGTCTCCTCTTACACCTGTTTACCTTTACATCAAATATATATTAATGAATAAATCTAGCGACATACCTTATTCCCAAAAGTTACAAAGAATATTACGAGCATATATAACTTTTCTTTTCTGACCAAATTTGGCTATCTTGAGTATCCATTGGCCAGAACAGGGATTCTCACTTTGTGCCCTCTGCTTCCCTTCATTAAAACCTCTCCAAAACTATAAGTTCCTGTCACTGAGCGGACGGTAAGTGTCACAGAAAACTTACGTGATGCACCAGCTTTGATGGTCATTGCTGGAGGGTTGACTTCAATAGCAATTATCACGTAGGTTTCTTCCTTAGCAACATTTGTGACTCTGCGGGTAGGCATGGCAACGAAACCCGAACCCGCGGGGACCCACCCGAACCCGTCCCGATTTTGACGAGGAAAACCCGGTTTGACTGGGTTCGGGTTCGGTTTTTCCCCGCTTCACAAAGTCGGGGTCGGGGGCGGGGATGTTAATACCCGTCCCGAGCCCGAACCCGGCCCGCTAGTGTACAATTACAAAAATACCCCGAACCTGTGGTGTTTAATGAATGAAATTATAGTTTTCGAAAAAAAAACAAATTAAAATGGTTTTTTGTCAAAAAAAAAAAACAAATTAAAATGATTTTATAATTTTTTTTAATATTTATATTATAATTTGTGACGGGGGCGGGTTCGGGCTTTTTTCTGGGGGGCGGGGGCGGGGGCGGGGAATGCAAAAACTGCCCCCGAACTGGCCCGTTGCCATGCCTATCTGCGGGTGATGATTTGAGTTCCCACAAGATGGGTAACTGTAATTGATGGAGTGTTTAAATTTGATGGGCGACCCATGGTAGTGTTACATGGCGAGTTTGTGTAGTGCTTTATCTCGCGAACATCAATGCCTGGTGTTGTGCACAAGAACCCCAAATAATCCTTGTATCCTGCAAAATGATGAGTAAAACTAATTCAGAAGTTTTATTTTTAATTTTTTTGGTCTTTTCTTTTTCTACTTACACAAGTTTATTTTAGAAACACTATTAGGAAAAACCCAAGTTTAACATAAATTAGAGATAAGGCCTCAAAAGTGTTTATAAGTAAATGACACTCCTCACCTTACAAGCCCGAATTAGACCCAAATCTCTAATATGGTATCAGAGTCTATCCTAGATTCATCGAGTCACCCACCGCATATACACGCACCAAGCCCAATAATGCTGATCGTAAGGGGGTGTATTGGGAAAAACCCAAGTTTCACATAGACTAGAGATAATGCCTCTAAAAAATTTATAAATAAAGGACACCTCTCACCTTACAAACCGGTTTTGTAAGGATGAGTTAGGCTCAAAATCCTAATAAAAACTTTTTTTTTTTTTTGTAAATTATAAAGTAACGCTCAAAAATGAAAAGGGTACCTCCACTCCTTCAGAAAGATATATTCAAGAACTATTTTTAATGAGGGATAATTCCAAAAGTCTCCGGATAAATATGTTTACCATAAAGGAACAACGATTGCTTGAGAGTATCTATTTTAAATCTATATTCTTTTTTTTTTCTGTCACGGTGCCATTTAATTCTATCTTCTATCTGTTATTCTATTAGTTTGAAGATTGATTTATTCCAGCTGGCATGATCATGAATTTTTCAGCTACATTTCCATTTTCTATTTCGTTTAAACTTGGTTCCAAATGCTATCCCCTCGAAGTCTAAATAACCTCTCACATCATGAACGCATCAAAAACTGGGTTCAAATCAATTCCTGAATTTTACACTTACCTTGATTCTCAGTTACAAGCGAATTCATTTTTTCTAGTTAACCTGGAACACAAACAAGCCAGGACCATAGTTACTGAGCTTGCTCAACAACCCTAAGTCTCACACACTGCGTCTTAATCGTCCTTCACTCCTTCCTTCTTGTGATAATAATATAGAAACTAATAGACACTAACAAACCACGTACCGTGCTCCAAGGAGCTATGACCAAGACTAGCAAAATAAGTTATATTAGAGGGAGGAAGCAAATGAACCTGCATCAAATATAAGCCCAGGGTCCAAGGCAGCTCTTGGATTCAAGTGTCCACTCCCATAATCAAAAGGAGTGGCTCTGGCCAGCTTCACGGCTGCTGTTTCAGAATATTGCTGTGCTAGAATAGGATTTCCTGCTCTGTCTAAAGTTGTTGATGTTGTTAGCAAGGCTGATTTAATGGCGGCAGGGCTCCAATGTGGATGTTTCTGCTTTATAAGAGTAGCAATTCCAGCTATATGTGGTGCAGCCATGCTAGTTCCAGATATCATGGCAAATCCCTCTCCTGCTCAAGCAAAAAATCACTTGAATAATCAAATAATTATATATTAGTAATATCCTCTATCTCGTGTTGTTCTTCTACCCTTCCCGCTCAATCATGCAATAATTCTTCCAATAATACCAGGAACCTAGCACATATTCCCATGTATATGTGTGAGTGAGTCTGCAATTACTAGAAATTTATTTTTCAATTCAAAATTATCCACATTTAAGCTCAGAACAAAGACGAAACCTCAAACAACAATACAGTATACACGTTTTATCTGCCAGGAGAATGTCCCATGTCAGGTTGGTTGTCTAATGTCTAGTCTCATTATCGATGAATTCTCACATTATTAACATAATTAAAAAAAAAAATCCTGTATAAAGTAGCATAATAATTTGAAGCCTCTACTCTTAAGAACATATCAGAGTCATGTCATGAGACAAAAATATACAAATTTTCATATGCATGGATGGACCCACCATTACCTATGTGGAATCCAACTGTCCTTAAACTTCAAAGAAGTAATTTCTATCTTTCTCTAGTGTGTGTCTAATGAGGAAAATACTTTTTCCTATGATCAAATATGACGATTCATTTTTTTTTTTTTAATTTCTGTGGACATTGCAAACTGAACCTAACACCTCTATCCTACCTAAAAACTTGCTCCCTGACTCACCAAAGCTAAGTCCAGTAGTCAAATCCAAATGTTAGTTGCGGGATGAAATTTTCAAAATCGACAATTAAGAGACAACTTAGTCTAACCATTACTTACCATCATAATTTGGCTCATCAGTTCCGTTTAGAGACCAAGCAGCCCAAATCAATGAACCCGGAGCTAATATATCTGGTTTGAGAAGATCTGCCTCTTGGAAGCTGAAGTCCTTTATATTTGGCCCTCTAGCAGAAAACATTGCCACCTGGGGTGCAGATTTATAGAGAATAGGCATCAAACCATCCCCAATTTTACCTGTACCTTTGAAACTCTTCACTCTTACAGTCCAGTCCCTTGGTGTGGAGATATTATAATAATCTATCAGTTCCTGAAAAATTAGGATTTGTAATTTTCAAATCATTTTATTAAATAGCACATATCTTATGATCATAAAAAAGTACTGATGAAGACAAAGAAAAAGAAGATTAAAACATCCCCTATTCTCTATTCAAAGGTAGCTGACATAAATGCCTGACTTAGAAGTTTTGGGCTAAAAGCAAGCAGATGGAAACAGTCAGTAGTTATCAAAGATGAGCCAAGTACCTTTGAATTTCTGACATCTGTGATGACAATCCCAGGAAGGCCAACAGGGACCGGATCAAATCTCATTCCAGGAGAAACATTTTCTACACAAAGAACAAATCCAACTGCTCCAAGGGCCTTTGCTGTTTCTGAGACTTTCTTTATCGATGCAGTACCACCAACAAAGTTAAAAGAATAGCCACAGAGAAGAATATTCCCCTTTATCAAGTTCTTGTTTAAAACTTCTGGTCTCTGGCAATCTGTGGGGCTGTATTTCATAACTGAAGAATCTAACAGAACATCGTTTGCAGCAACCAATGTGTATGTTTGGTTTAAATGTGTAGAAGCTGCACAAAACCACAAGCAAAATTAGTATAAAAGGGAAACTAGAAGACAACAAATGAATTGTGGATCACCATAAAAATGCCATGGCACATAAGCATGAAATTTACAGAACACTGAAGTGACATCGGTTATATAAAATGAAATTAATTTAACAAGAAAGGAAAACCTAATTAGTAGAACGCAGAAGTGGCTTTGTTCTTAACTTCTTATGACTATACTAGTTCTGTATGTTCAATATTGCTGACTATCAAATCTTTCTTGTTTACTATTCTTTATTTTAATAAAAAGGAAATTTAAATATTTATGAGAATGATCTTGAGCATTTTCTGCAGGATGCAAGGCACCAGTACCCATTCTGAACTTTTTTTTTTTTTTTAAGACAATAAACCATAAGGAAAGACAAAACTCTATATCATATAAAATACTGTTGGCCTGCCAGCATTTCACAGAACTTTGTTTATACTCCAGTGCATCATATTGTTGGACAATCAATGATTTAGCAATTTTTGTATCATCAAAAAGCACTGTCTGCCATCTATACAAACCATCAGAGTAAACATACATGGATCTTCAGCCACCAGAAGGTATACTGAGAAACATAGTCTGATACTAGATTCATCAGTACAATCTATCTTTGCTCTCGGAATGTAGAAGTTTATCTTTACCTTAAAACAGACAAGAATTTCTGAACAACGCAAAGGAATATGCTGATAACACTCAATGCACACAATTATACAGAGTTACAGACATAATGACACATTACCACACTAAAATGCCCAAGACCACCAAAAGGAAATGCTAATCAACAACTTTATCTCTATTTAATAAACTAAATATAATTGAGGAAATATACAACAACTTGATACAATTAAAGCTAGTAAATGCATTTTGCCGACTACTGTAAAAATAAATAAATAAATGAAAAAATAAACAAAATGAAGTTGTCTATGCCAAGCCTTAGTCTCAAGATGATGCTTATCAACACTCAGAACTAATTGATGTAATTGGCAGAAGAAAAAAATAGGACTGTTTTCTCTTACTTTCTGTTTTGATTTTCTTCTTGTGGCACCACTACAAGAGGATAACGTTGAAATAATCAAGTAAAGCAGTAAATTGAAAGGAGACTTACTATACCCGAACAATATGTTTTTGTTTACTTTTTCAGTCTTTACTTTCTATTTTTTTCATATTTTCATCAGCTACAAATAAAATTCCACCAAAATCATAAAAGCAGTATCTCCTAGTACCAGTCCATGATTAAGAAAAATAAATCGTTATAAAAAATTAGTATGAAGTTGGAAAACTCACGTGATAACCCAATTCCTGCTAAGATTTTTCCATTTCCAAGGATCAATTGGTTTTTATATTTACGATCATCAATTGCAGCTGCTACAGATACTATCCACGGACTGTATGAAACTAATGTCTTAGGAAAAGGACCACCATTTCCTGCAGCTTGTGCAACAAAGACACCAGCTTTCACGGCCCCAAGAAGTGTAGCATCAAATGGGTTCAAAAACGTGGTTTTGGTGGCTGCTGGCGGACTGTTTGGTCCAACTGAAAGGCTGAGTATATCCACCCCATCATGTACAGCCTGTCGATTGTTCAATTTTGTGATCATGTTGAGTTATAGCAATTTTTTTTAAGCAATTCAGTGTATGGCCTAAGAGATCAGTGAAGGAGGAGTAAAACACCGGAGTTTTCCAAGCAGAGTCAATGATCCAACAAGAAATCATTGACATAAATATGCTGTTGGAGAATTAAACATTTGAGATAAAACACTAGCATATATACTTCATATACCTGATCAAGTGCAGCAACTACGTCTGCAACAAACCCTCCAAACATTCTATAGAGTGCTTTGTACACAGCAATCCTGTAGACAAATACATCCAGTGTTTAACGCAACAGAATGAACCATATAGATCAAGTTTCCAGCTTTAATCAAACAGTGAACAATTACAGGGTACTATTCCTCACCTAGCACGGGGAGCCATTCCACTTGCTTTCCCAAATTCGTGTCCATGCAACCTCACAGGAATTCCATTTCTTCCAGCTGCAATAGAGGCTGTATGACTGCCAGATGAAGATGCGAGAAGAGCAGAAGAAAGTAAGATAAAAGAACAACTGTTATCAAATTAGAAGATACGGCTTCAACCAAAACTAACGATACTATCCATTTCAAATATTTATAAGACAAAGACTAAGGAACTGGAATTCGAGAGTTTTTGCAAACGGGCTAGGTGAAGGATCCTTCCTGTACATTTCAAATTAATAATGCTTAGCTCCCTATCATTGGTTATGAATTATGACGATACATCTTACTTTTAAGCCTCTAATTGTCAAAGTTTCAGAAATATCACTATAATTTGTGTTAAAATTGGCATAGCGAGGCTACAATCATCAATAAACCGTGAGACTAGCAGTTATGACTTCAAGTACAACAAAAACTAAGGAGATAAATATAGACATCGAGTGCTCTCTTTATGTCGAGCACAGGACCCACCATAAAGAGGACATCCCAAGGATTCAAAGTGAAGAACTTAATAACGAAGGAAATAGGGCCTAACCTTCCATGACTATCTCCATCCAGCGGAGAGGCAAAATTGATGGATGGGTTAAATGCCCCAGCAGCTATTGCAGCTTGTGCAAAATGTTGTGCTCCAATAATCTTCCCATTACAGAAACTTCTTTTAGTGTCAGGATCAACTTCACATTTTCCTCTATATTTTGGAAGTGGCCCATATGGTTCAGTATTATGAGTTGCAAAGCATGGGTGGTGAGGATAGATCCCGGAGTCCACAAATCCAATCACAATGTCTTCTCCAGCCCTATCATAGCCACCTCCTGTTGGCCACACACCAGTTGGAAGCCCCAAAAATTTTGGGGTATGTGTTGTAAGTCTCCTCACTTTCCAGTCCCTCTCAACAGATTTCACACCAGGAGCATGTCTAAGAGTTTCTACCTACTAATATAACATGATATAAGGTAAGGAAATCAGAGTGTGGAAATGGATTTCAAAAACTCAAAACTCATTATTTTCAACCACATAGTAGTAAAGAAAGATGACAGAAGACAAGACGTCACCTGTTCTGGGGGAAGATGAACAGCAAACCCATTTATAAGATGTCGATAGCTGTAGAGTTTCTTATATGTCCCACTGTCAAACAGCATCCCCAGAAGCATATCATGTCTATTCTCAAGGTGGCGAGCATAAGAAGAGACTGTCTCACTGGAACAAGTTTAAAGAAACAAGACAATTTTAGCAACAATACAAATCAATATCCAGTTCTCATTTCACCATGCATTTAACATTAAGTTAATGAAAAAGCTTTTGGACAAAGCAGGTGGTGAGGAGGAGATGGTAACAAAAACCACTAGCCTTATATTTAAAAGTATAACTTATAGTATATGAGCAATAGTTAGCAATCATTCATTGTGATAACCAGTTAGACAACAATGCAGGGTGTCTAAATTCATTGTGATATGATAATTCTTTGTTTCCAGTGTGTCTAAATTCACCACTCAGTCACTCACACAGAATGTAAACCCATTGAAAAATTCAACCACGCGATTCCCGTGCTTCTAATTATTAAGTACTAAAAAATTAAAAAATTGAGAAGAATATTGGCAAATACCATACCTCGTGGTATCAATCTTTTCATCAGATTCTACAGCTGTGGCTTCAAACCCATCGACACCGCCTGTGTAACTTATGATAGGCTCACCTTCAACTGTTACTATGTAAACCTCTGCCTTACCATATAACACAAGGGCAAATAGATTTATAAATACACACCCAAACTCCACCAACAACCTCATTTGTCACCAACGGAGCTCCAACCTCAACAGTTAAATATATACGTTTGAGATCTGTTTCATCATTCCCAGCCACACAGTTAGACAAATTCACTCTTTAATTGCTACATAATTACAGAGCCAAATGAAAACAAAAATATCATGGTATTAATTATTATAATAAATTAATTAATTAATTATAAAAAAAAACCAAATGCTTGCTTATTCCAACATTATTCTTGAGAGTTAAAAAGAATCTTCCTTTTTTTTTTCTTTTTCAATTCTGGTATTAAGATACGACTATGACAGGAGAAAAATAAAATAAAAGAAACACGAATTAGTGAAGAACGTTAAGCGTTGAAAACAGCGAGTTAGTGAAGCTGCGATGAGCAAAACAGAGCAAGTAGCATTCACAACTTAATTAAGAGCAAAAGTCAGTGAAAATACTAGTACTAGTAATACTAATACTAATATTAATACTAATCATGATGATGAGGATGATAATCATAATAATGATGATAAAGCTGCTAGATTAGGTTCCTTAACTGAGATGAAGCAATGGAAGTTAGTTAGCGTACCGGTGTCACTTCGATCCGAGTCGCATGTGCTACAGAAAAGCGCGTTGAGGTGGAAAATGAGGACGACTCAACAAGACATTGCGAAGTGGAAAGATAAATGGTGAAGAAGAAGAATAAAGGAGTTGAACTGAAGTGGAAGCAAAGAATCGTCGGCAGGAAGAAAAGGAGAAGATCGTATCTAAAGAGAAAGAAAGCTAGCGAGCTACGATCGTCAAGGTTGATTGATTCACAGACACGCCATTGAAATGGGATCTGGTGGACTCGCTTTCATTGCACTGATCGGAGATCTAACGGTCACCTTTCGTTGCCATGGTTGAGTAGTATAAGAGCGAGTGAAGGAGTGAGAGGTTGTTATACGATGAAGCAGGGACCCTTTTATATATACAGCTAAGATAAGATTATTATTATTATTATTATTATTATTATTATTATTAGTGTTTTCATAAATGATCTTTCCTAAAAAAAATTAAAGAAAATGAAGTAATTTTACTAAACTATCATTATTAAAAGTTGAAGTATTAACCATTTTAGTAAATGCATAGTTAAATAAAGTGGTTTCGGAGTGATACACGCCATATCTATTAAGAGTCTAAAATGGGCAGAATTAATGTTACATTAAAAAAAATAACATTTAATATGATTTTTTTTCTTCTACTGAAACGACTATTAATCTGAAATGGAGGTATTATTTTGTTTTAAGGTTTAACTGCACTTTTGGTCTATCAAGTATTACGACTGTACAATTTTAGTTCTTTACGATTCAATTGCGCGAATTTGGTCTTTTAGATATCTCAATTGTTACAATCAGATTCATCCATCTGTTAACCATATCATTTTTAATGTGAGGAGCCTATGTAGCCAACGTGGGTCTGAGTTGGCATTGACTTAGACCACCAGCTTGGCAAGCTGAAGTGGCTAGAGAATGTCCCTCAAGCATGATATTTGCTTTGACAGCTTTTCAAAGAGTCTGATTCGTTAAGTCACTGGGATACTTCTTCAGTCACATCAACTTGTCAAGCTGACTGAAGTCATTACTGTAACACCCTATTTTTAGAGTGCTACAGTATAATAATTATTAAACCCTAAACGGATAATATTTTATTAAAACTACATAATTGACACGTACATATCTTTACGTAATTCGTGTCTTGGGCCCACAAGTTGTATGATATATATACAAACTCTGACTCATTGACTTTGACTCATTGGCTGTAACACGTAACTAAAGAGAGTTACGCATACTGAGTACCCTCTGTACACTCCACGATGTGAGCGATATCTTCATCAGGTCCATGCATATCTGTTTTATATGAAAAAGAAAATACAAAGCAAGAAAAGTAGAAAGGAGTTAAGAAACACAAGACACACTATAAAATCGGGAAAACAGGGATAGAAAGCATATACAAATGGCACACACAGAGGCAAACACAACAAACTCTCGCATTCACACTTACTATCTCTTAGGTCTACCCTACTACACCTAAGCTTAGCTCCACTCACTTCCTTCTCACACCCTATAGCCTTCTACCTATCCTATTTATAACTACTTCGCACCATCACTGTCAGCTCTGCTATGGCCTAACGGTACTCTTTCGATACTCCAATCACATCCATAGTTTATCACAATCACATACAGAGTCAACAAGCACAATCAAAGGATATATCAAACTAGCACAGACATCTCTTAGATCAATCCTAACGTCGCTATGTGCGACCATTAACTAATATATTATTCAACAATATAGTCACACAAATACCCACCAACAATCATATATAATCAGCAACCATAAAGCAATCACAAGTTGTCTATCCTAGGTTTTCACATATCAGACAAATTACTCCTATGGTTGATAGACCTCTGATAACTGTCCTCAACTATCACAGGTCACAGCCCCTCTCTTGAGGTGCTGTTGTTATCAACCGCTAGTAGGGCTTGGGTCACCCTACGCATATTTATATACACTACTCTATCCTACTATCCCTAGAGTGTAAGGTTTCTTGCTCCCACTTCGTTAGAAGATCTCTGCCGCTATTGTCGCTATCTGCACACCTCCTGTACTCGCTACTCGTACTCCTATCCCTAAGCCTGCTATCCACACTCATATCTTGCCACACTCACATTCCCACCTGGCCGCTTAAGCCATCCTTCACTCTTTTCGCTTCCTCTTAAGATTGCCTACTAAGAGCTTTCTGATGCACATGATCCTCACTCGAGGCAAGTGCAGAGCATACTTGCTTCTTAGAAGAATACCTAGAGAGAAAAGCTAGGGAGAGAAGAGGGTGAGGGGTGAAGTGGAATGAAGGGGTGAACGCCTATTTATAGGCTAGAAAAGTTCCATCGCGTCGCGACGGACACAAACACAATTTCCGTCGCGTCGTGAGCATGCCACATGTCAGGCATCTAACGACAGAGATCACTGACTTTCCACCGACATCCGTCGCGTCACGACGATATCACTACTAATCCCATCGCGTTGCGCTGGATAGAAGCTTTTGGGCCCTTCTGGACTTGCCAACCATCACGTCGCGATGAGCAAAGACCTAATATGGTCGCATCGCGACCAACCCAAACGGGAAATATCTTGTTTCTTCGCTTCTACATGTTTCCAGGGGTTTCTAGGCCCTCCCCATGGGTATTTTCGTCCTTTTGAATGTTTCTATAACTCATCTAAGCCCATTTTATCCAAATTAAGATTTTTAACGCCTGTTTAGCACCTAATTATCAATATAATTATACTTCAATTATTATTTAAGGTTATCTAAAAAATCAGGATGTTACAATTACCAACTCGAACTCATATTGGCCAACTAGGATCTTGGCATAAAAAATTAGATGTTAACGAACAGAGGGACCTATTTGAACCCCTGACCACTTACTTGAGGGACCCGATTCCTTACCACTCGGAACAACCTATGTTGGTCGGAGCTCATTATTGTTGCTTATCTTTACAGGTAATTTGTCCATCGAAAAAATACAGCTTTATTATAAACTCACAATTAATTACTTGCCAAACAGATTTAATCGAATTGTATTTTATTGTTAATTTTATTTTATGTGTTAGTTGATTTTGAAGTTAACGATAATTTTGGCTAAATTGCACTTTTTTTCCCTTAATTTTTATTTTTATTTTAGTTTTTAATTTCGTCCCCTAACTATTTAAGTTTTCATTTAGGTCCCTTAAGTTACAAAAGTTACTTCACTTTCGTCCTTTTTTCATTTTTTTTACATGAATGGCCATTTGACACGTGGAATAAAAAAATGAAAAATCAAATAGAAATCACCTACGTGTTGAATGGTCATTCATCTAAAATAAAAAAAAATTAAAAAAAGACGAAATTGAAGTAACTTTCGTATCGTAACTTAAGGAATTTAAATGAAAATTTAAATAGTTATGAGAAAAAATTGAAAACTAAAAAAATGTTAAGAAACAAAAAGTGATATTTAACTGATAATTTTTATCAATTTTCTGAAGTTAGAGGTCCAACTGAGAATTGATTAATTAATTAATTATTTATTAATTTATTTATAATAAGGAGATGGAGTAGGAAAGGAAGAGCGGGTGGTGAAAGGGGCATTCCGTTTTCGCGCGCAAGCTGTCGGACGGTTGAAGCAAAAAGACTATGTTATAGTTTAATGTTGTTTACGCGTGTCTGGATTCTGGAGTCACAGGAAGCTAACCACACTATTAATAAATTGTGTTTATTTTTTTACGAAAAGCTATTAGTTACTTGTTAAGAGAGACAGGAATGATAAACGCGGGTTTGGGATGCCTTTTCATTCTGTTTATTGCAATTTGACGTAATTGAGAAATTATCAATTGTAATATAATATATGTAAAATATATAAAGTTCTATCTGTGCACATTCAAACTCATTATGACCCTTACACTTTGTTCCCAAAAAAATAGAATATTAATAAAATGATGAGAATAAAAATAAAGAGAATATGAGTTGAATTCATATATTATTTAAAATAATTGAAAATAGAAGTCAAATTTTCTCTCCATTTAATTAATAAAATAAAAGAATAAATAATCAGGACAGTTACCATTTTTTTTTAAAATGGTCAATAAAAAAATGGTCAATAATCAAAACAATAGAAGAGTACTCACCACACACAAAAAATTAGAAGAGTACACGCCTTCCTCAAATGTTGCTCGATTGGTTTCCAATTTTTGTGGTTGCCACTCTTTTCTAGCCATCAAGAATTCACCTTTTTTAGCTCTCAAGCACATGCCAATATTTGTAGCAGTCAAGTGTGTGGGAAATGCTGCATCAATAGTACACGCCATGTACCCTGGCGGCAGCTTCTTCCAAAAACTTGTTGAGCACCTCAGTCCTTCTCTTTTGATTGAGAAATTTGCTTGGTCAATTGTCAATCTTCCCACATGTGTTTGACTCTCTGAAGAACCGTATCCACTCCCCCGTCTTTGCTATCCCATACCAAATTATTTCTGCTTGACCATAAACTCCATAACACCAAAATAAAATTTGTGACTTGGATAGGAGATAATTGAGCTCCTACCTCAAAAAACAGATCCGCAAAACTTGCCTATCGCGGCATGCAACTTGAGATGGTGTTTCAAAGCTTCTCCCTAACCCAACACTGTCGACTCAAGGGACATTGTAACAGCAGATGATAAGCAGTCTCCGGCTCAACATGACACGTAGCGCATTTCAAAGAACAAGGCACTCCTTTTGTAGCTAGATTCATGCGAACTGGTAGCACTCCCTACAACATCTCTAGATAAAGTTCTTAACTTTGGGGGGTACAGCTGCTTTCCAGATCAAGCGCCAATTTACTGGTATTGTTTGATGCTCCAAAAGAGGGAAAATGTTGTGGCACAAGCGATACGTCGAGCGGACCATATACTTCTACTTGTTGTCCAGCTTCCAAATTTGTTGATCTTTGCTGACCGAATTACACAGCGGTACCTGGAAGATTTGAGTAGCAATTTTAGGATAAAAAATGTTGTTAATCAATTGACTATTTTACCTCTTGTGCCCAGGTATTGGTTGTTGACTCACAACGATGCATCCCAAGTTGTTGTCATGTGTAGTTATGATCTGGTGCACCTGTGAATGGCACAACCATGGTGCCTCAACAACAGGAATGATTTGACCATTACCAATCACTCACCTCCTACCCACTTCCAAGAGGGACCTGGTTTGCCATAAACTGCGCCATACAAAGCTAGGACTATGGCCAATTTTCGCATCAAGAAAATTTCCAGCGGGGAAATGGTGAGCTTTAAGTAGTTGAGAGTAAGCTATCTGGTCTTGAAATTAATTTCCACGCCTGCTTGCCTAACATGGCAAGGTTAAAAGTTGTAGTTGTTGAAATCCCATACCACCTTGAGACTTACTTATTGAAAATCGGTCCCAAGACATCCATTTAATTCCATTTGAATTGCTACTTCCAGAGCCTCACCAGTAGGAATTCATCATTTTATGTCAAGAGAAAATAAACACTCATGACATAAGAGGGAATGGTCTGTAGGATTGATTTTATTAGAACCTCTTTTCCTGCTCTCGTCAGAGTCCTTCCGCCCCAAGAGGAAATACGGTTCCACACTCTATCCTTGACATAGGAAAAGTGCTCTTCCTACCGCACCCTACCATGGATGGGAGACACAAGTGCTTGCCCGTTCCCAAAGTGATTCGAACTCCAAGGACTGTGGCGAGTCTCTGTTGGTCCTTTTGGCTAGTATTCCTGCCAAAGAAAGCCTCTGATTTGGTGAGGTCATAAATAGACATAAATTGGGTAAATAAATCAAATTCAAACTTTATATTTAGAAAATAGGTCAAACAGGCATAAAATAGGTAAATAAATATTCATATGTGTGAATTAATAATAAATTTGTCATGTCTATGTTCCTCAAGAAAAAAAAAAAC
This sequence comes from Calophaca sinica, assembly GCA_037113605.1. Classification (NCBI taxonomy): domain Eukaryota; kingdom Viridiplantae; phylum Streptophyta; class Magnoliopsida; order Fabales; family Fabaceae; genus Calophaca; species Calophaca sinica. The sequence continues at coordinate 4,313,340 of CM073737.1, forward strand.
TTATCATGTATATGGATTAATAGTCCAACGGTCATGAGACTTCGCCTTTACTATAGCTTTTAATATTTTGTTGTGGCAATGAGTATTCTTATGTCACTATATCAGAAACATAGCAGATAACGCATTCAGAAGACATTTCCAAATAAAAGAATCATATGGAAAAACACATAGTACTCATATAACGTTTGTCTAGAAAAGTGTTATATGAGGCAATGATTGAAATAATGCTTGTTCAAACATGTGTTATCAGAATGCAGGAACCGATCTAGAAAATATATTAAGGGTTGATATATATGGATATGTGTGTTTAAATATATTAGAAGAAGCATCAACATTTTCAAATAGATTTATGGATGTATTTTTGAAATCTATTAAAGTGGGAGCAATTGCATATATATCATTCCAAAACAATTTTGAAAGAGGGAGAGGCGGGGGCCCTGGCCTGCCATTGTATGGATCTGTCCCTGTCTGAATCCTGCGTGTTTTACAAATAATGAGTGTTAGACCATGTGCTATCAGGTGTAATACCCCAGATAACGCGTTCTTAAACAAACTATCTGAAGTTTCACTACAGCATTTCTTACTTTAGGCAACGTCTTTCTTGGAAATGGTTGAAAAATTATTCCCAAAACATAGAATTGACAATGCCTTTTAAATTTGAGCATTTTTCTTAGAAACAATTCAAAAACCGCTCCATAAATTTAGAGCAAGCAACATTTTTTTTTCAAAAAGTCGTTAATACCATTCTTTAGTTGTATGGATTAATAATACGACTTGTCATGTCTATGGATTAACAATACAACTTATTACGAGACTTCGCCTTTACTATTGTGTTGGGGCAATGAATATTCTTATGTCACTATGCCAGAAACACACTCAGAAACATTTAGATGACGTTTCTAGATAAAAGAATCATATGAAAAAACATATAGTACTCATATAATGTTTGTTTGAAAAAGTGTTATGCGAGGCAATGATTGAAATAATGCTTGTCCAGACATGCGTTATCTGAATACAGGGACAGATCTAGAAAATGTATTAAGGATATATATATATATATATATATATATATATATATATATATATATATATATATATATATATATATATATATTAGTAACATTAAAAGATTTTTGAATTCTATTAAAGTGGGAGGGAGAAATTGCATATATATCCTTCCAAAACAATTTTGAAAGAAGGAGGGGCGGGGACACTCGCGTATCCCCACATGGATCTGTCCCTGTTTGAATGCTCTATGTTTTACAAATAATGAGTGTCAGACCACGCGTTATCAGGTGTAATACCTTAGATAACGCGTTCTTGAACAAGCATATTTGAAGTTAATATAAAACAAAATATAAATATGGAAAAACGCCTCTCTCCTAGTACTCTCTTCCCTCGCAACTCAAAACATCTCCCTCCAAGTGTTATATACTCACTGGAAAACCATCACTCTTTGCACACCTGCAAACCCATCGTTGTCGCCGTCAAACAGCGTTTTTTTCTCTCAGCCCTTTTTTTCCTCTCTCGGCTAACCCTAACGACGTCACAATACTCCCCCCCATAGTTTTTGTCGTCAAAGAAACACAACCACATAGTGTCTTCGTTGTCGAGGACGCATACATTTGAACCCTAACCTCTCCTCACAACCTTTAGGCATTTCGTTGAGGACACACAATGCTCTCATTTTCTACTTTCTTCATCTAATAGATGACACAATGTTCTTCTCTTTTGTTTTGAGATAGGTTAGCTAGAATGTAGTGAAGTATATATAGTGCTCTATTGATTGTTTGATTGGAAATGAGAAATATACATGTTGAGAAATATATATGTCGTGCTCTATTAATATGTGCAACATGTGTAAATGCACTTGACTTGCTCCAACTTCGAGTATAGTGTGAGATAGGCTGACTAGCTAATATTTCATGATGATTTTGATACTAATTTGTTGCTTTCTGATCTCTTATATGTATGCAATGCAAAATCAATTAATTATTCGATAATGACATGCCATTTCTTATAATGTATGTTAGAGGTGTTGAGTTTTGGAGGAAAATATATAAGGCAGTTGACCTAATCGTACCAGAGCCTATAAATAGGCATTCTCAACCCTTTTTGAAGGATAACTCACTCTCTGAGTGAGGGGATTTTGTTTAGTTTTTGCCTCTTGCCTCTTGTCTTTCTTTTCTTTTTTGATTTCTTGTTTGGATTCTTGTTATTATATGTTATTGAGAAATACAATGAGTAACTAAATTCATTACTAGGGGTGATCGAAGATCTTTTACTATGTCTTTGATATTTATTTAATTGCTATAGAGTTTAATATTATCTTATTAAATGTGTGTTCTTAGTGTGCTTAATCCCATAGGATCATACCGATCCTTAACAAGTTAGTTAATTGTAGGCGATCGTACCACAATTAGTTAACAGAACTCTAGGAATAACTGAATTCGCTAATTATGTCGGATCAAGGATAATTGCTTATTCCAATCAATCATTAAATTGATAAGCTTACTAGTTCTTAATGCTCTTTCTTTTAATTACCTTGCATGATCAAACGAGATAGTTTTTAGGAAGAAGATTGTTAGCATTGCATGATCAAACGGTGTTAATAATATAAGAGTGGATAATTGGCTTTCAATTAGGATTATAGCTCGTATTAGTTAATTGGTAAATTCAAGGACTAAGTATTAGTGAACCTGGTTCCCCTAGGTTTGCCATAACTGATTTCTATTTTGTTCTTGTGAAATTGCTTTTGTCTTATTACTTTGTTCTCGTTCGAATAACCACTATTTTCGTTCGTCTAAATAATAAAGGATCTCTATTAATTTAGTGTTCGTGCATTCTTTGTGGGTTCAACATTCAGAATCTAAAATATACGCAGCTTTATTGCATGTTACGATCAGGTGCACTTGCCTGAGCCGCAATCCTCAAGAAGTTCCAAAGCATATTTGCATTGATTGAGGAAAATGCCACACTTGGATCTAGCAACTTCTAATCCAAGAAAAAATCTGAGTTTTCCAAGGTCTTTGATATGACATTACTGATCAAGAAAGGATCTTACATGCTGAATTTCTGCATAATCATCCTCGGATAATACAATGTCATCAACATATACTAGAAGGCCAATGAAATGATTGCCATGGACCTTTGTAAATAGAGAATAATCAACATTAGAATGTTGATAACCAAGAGATACAAGGGTTGCAGATAGTTTAGAGTACCATTGCCTACTAGCTTACTTCAAACCATACAAAGATTTATGCAATCTAAACAATTTTGGAATGGATGAATCAGAATTGAGCACTTGACGGCCAGGAGGCAATTGCATATAGACTTCTTCATTGAGATCACCATGCAAAAATGCATTGTTAACATCTAGTTGCTCCAAAAACAAGCCCTTAACTACTGCCAAAGCCAATAAAGTCCTAACAGCGGTCATTTTTGCCATTGGAAAAAAAATGTCAAAATAATCAACGCCTCCATTTGAGTATAAGTATAACTTTTGGCAACCAAATGATCATTGTATTTGTCAATAGAACCATTGGCAAGGTAGTTGACCTTATAGACCCACTTACATCCTATGGAAATTTTGCCATTAGGTAAATCAACAATAGACCATGTGTTTGTGGTTGCAAGAACATCCAATTTAGCTTCCATAGCTGTCTTCCAACAATAAAATTTCATGCTTGGGCATAGATTTTGGGTTCAGAGGTGGCAGTGACAGCTAGACAAAAATTCTTAGAGGAGGGATTACAATTATGATAAAATAAAACTGAAGATAAGGAGTAAGGAGTACTACCTGAGGATGATTTGAGTATTGAAGAAGTTAGAAGGCCGCAGTGATAGTCTTCAAGATATTTAGGCCTGCTTTTGATCCTTGTAGACTATTTGGGCTATAGTAAGTGTTGAACTCACTTGTGGTATAGGAGCTATAGGAGAAACAGAAGGTGCAGAAGAAATAGGTGACATAGGATCTAATGGATCATAAGAAAGATTAGTGGTGTCAAAAGACACATGAGGAAAAGAATCATGTGAAGAAGGATTTATGGAGGTGGATGCAAAAGGATATTTCTAGAAACAAGAAACTCATTAGTTTGAATGTAATAACTCTTAGAAATAGGAGTTATTTAGCCTTTATAAGCTTGAATAGAATATGATATTTCTAGAATATGATATTTATAGAAACAAGAAACTCATTAGTTTGAATGTGATAACTCTTAAAAATAGGAGTTATTTAGCCTTTATAAGCTTGAATATTGCAAGTTCAAAGAGTGTTTATGATGTCTTAAGCTTGCTTTAAGAGCAATTTGTGGAATGAAATGGTTGAAGTCATGATAGTTGTTGATTATGGCACTTTAAGTGCCATTTTGGTGTGATTAATGTGTTGTTTCGGAGTGCAAATTTTACAAATCAAGTGCAGGGCAAGTTGCTGAGCAACAGAAGAACATTTGAATTTCATCAAAATTTGTGCTAGAAATAGGACAAGAATTGTGGGTCCCAGGCACAGAAATTAGAAGATGGGCTCATGACCTTTTGGACAATACCCACTTTTGGGCCTTGGAAAGAGAAAGAGAGAGAGAGAGAGAGAGAGAAAAGGTTTAGTACAAAAAACAACCTTGTAAAAGGAAAAGGGAGCTGGTCATATCTTTACCCTAGGACAGAAAATTCAGAATATCCTCTACCCATTACAGTCCAGCCACCACACTCAGGTCCCACCTCTTACTTCATCTTCTCCATCCTCCATTGAAGCACATTTTTGGAGCTGGATTTTGGAGCTGAACTTGTGAGCAAGAAGAAGAAGTTGAAGCAAGAAAGAAGACACATTTGGAAGAGTTTATATGTTAACTTTCTTCTCTTCATCTTTAACCTTGTTACTCATTATTTTTATGGATAGTATGAATGTAATGACTCAGATTTTTATGTTTAAATTCTATTTTGTTATGTTTAAGCTCATCATGAGCTAATTTCCTTAAGTTAGGGTACAATGAATTTGTAAAGTACTTTTATGTGAAATGGAATGCTACTTGATGTTTTGCTCTTTTAACAAGCTGATTTGAATATTAATATATCTTGGAAAAGGCTGATCATCTTAGTCAAAATGCAAGCTCACTGACTTGGAAAAGTTTGTGAGTGGGATTGTTTGTTTAAATATGGATTAAGTGATTAATTGGGAAACTAATCATGTTGGATGAATAGGAATATCATTCAAGTCTGTAGAGTAACTGAATCATGCATAAAAGAAGGGCAGTCACTAATGTTAAATTATGGATAATGCAAACTTAGTGAATCCCACCTTAAAGTGATTGGAAAATCATAACACAAATTCTGGACTCAGATGCTATAGCATCTCGCACAACATTCCTGCACCTGTGAAATGAATTGCAAATGAATTGTATCCCTAACTGCTTCTCTCAGCTGCTTTTCACCTCGTTTAATTACTTTGTTTTACTGTTATTAACATTTAAATTCACTATTTTAAACACTCATATTCATGATACTTGTTACTTGTGTTTTTCACTAGCTAAATTAACCCAAATTGAGAGGCAATATTAATTTACCGTGTTCAATCTTCGTGGGAACGATCTTTTATCACTTTACTACTTGTTTTAGTTGTGTACACTTGCACATTGCACACGTAACAGAATGTCATATAGAAGATAACCTTTGGTACCCTCTTTATAACTAAGAAAAATGGTTTTCCTAGCCCTAGGCTAAAATTTTGTTCTATGATTTTGAAGTGTAGGAGCATAGGCAAGACAACCAAAGACTTTTAGATGTCATAAAGTGTGAGGTTATTGATGAAGCATTTCATAAGGGGTTTTATGCTGTAACAAAAGAGTAGGAATCCTATTAATAAGATGTACAACATGTTGAACAAAAAAATGCCACAAGTTATTGGGTAGATGAGATTGAAAAGAGAGAGCTCTAGCAACATTGAGGATGTGTTGATGTTTCCTCTAAACAATGTCATTTTGTTGAGGGGTTTCAACACAAGACCTTTGATGAATTATTCCCTTTGCAAGGTAATAATCATTCATTAAGAATGCATTGCCATTATCACTTCTCAAGCATTTAAGCCTTTTATGAAACTGAGTTTCAATAAAAGAAAGAAAATTCATAAGATGTGTTCTAGTTTCACTTTTATTTTTCATGAGAATAATCCAAGTGAACCTGCTAAAATCATCTACTAATGTCAAGAAGTATTTGTGACAAAAAATAGAAGGTGTGGCATAAGGCCCTCATATGTCAAAATGAAGTAAATAAAAAATAGCAACAGAATGACTAGTGCTATTTGGAAATGAAAGTTTTCTTTGTTTAGCTAAATGGCAAGTATCACAAGGAGAAATAGTTTGATTGTATGATACAAATGGAAAATGAGTAAAGATACATTTTGGTATATGATGAGGAATATGACCTAATCTATGGTACTAAACATTGGTCGAATCAGAATAATGTAAATGTTGTTAACAGAATGACAAAAATAACCGAAGCGGAATTAGTATCTTGTTGAGAGTCCAATGTAGCTTCTATCACATACAGTGCCCTAATTCTTTTAGCTGCACCAATCATTCTCTGAGTGGGAAGCTGTAAAATAGAACAGTGATTATGAAAAAATGCAAAATAACAAGTAAGAGAATTAAGGAGAGTGGACACAGAAATAAGATTGACATGAAAATTAGGAATGTAATATACATTGTGAAGGGTTAAAGGAATGTGATATCTTGACTGTTCCGGTTGTGGTAGTTATGATAGAAATACCATTGGGTAAGGACATGGACTTAGGAGCTATAGTTTGAAAAGATGTGAAATTTTGAATTGAAAAGGTAATGTGGTCGGTTGCTCCTGAGTCTATGACCCAACGAGCAGGATTTTTACCAATTGAGGGAGTAGATGTGGAATTAAAGGCTGCTGTAGTGAGGGAATAGACTGGGTTGACATTAGGCTGACACAAAGTTGGTTGAGCCTACAAATTTGATTGCTAAAGGAGCTTCAAAATCTGCTGATACTGCTCTTGAATGGCATATAGAGGTATCTGATTAGGAATAGCAGTTGTGGCAGCAAGAACTCCTTGACTTAGCGCAGTGGCAGCAACAGAATTAGCAGAAGTTGAATTAGATTGACTTTGATTTCCAGTCTTTGTTCTATATCAATAACCAGGAGGGTATCTGTTGGAATCAAATGGATTCAGAAACAATAACCCTTAATTGTTTTGATGATAACAAATTATTAAGAGAACAATTTATTCTCTAATGTGTTTGCTAGTATGCAGAAATCACTATTTATTAGAAGTCGTTATCTCAAAAGACTTGGTAAAATCTTAAAGTTATCATGACTAAGTCTAGGAGTGATCCTCAGTTTTTATGCTGACGTCACCTTGTGAAGCCTTGCTCTGAAGTTGGTCAACTCCGTTTGTTCAGTCAACGCTCTGGTGACTCCTAAGACTAGATTTTGACTTAGTCAACTCTGTTGAACAATCAACTCTGTTGGTGAACCAAGCTTCAAAAACTAGCTCTGGGCATTGGTCAACACATTCAACAGATTGTGGTTAATCTACCTATAGAAGCTTTCGTGCATGACCACAAGACTCTGTTGTGAAAGCCCATTGAATTCTATGCTGAAGAACTCAACTCTGTTTCAAGCTCACTCTGTAGTATAGTACTTAACTCTGGTAAACAATATAGCTCTGTTAGGAAACAGACTGAAGAATATTTGAGGCTACTTCAAGTATTTAAGAGACCTCATTGATTAAGCGTTTTATTGTACGAGGTATCAAAGGTCAAAAGAATGTCAACGAATTTAATCGTCAAGAAAACTTGCTCTCGAAGCGTCTCATATTCAAAAAGCCCATAAGAAACAAAGATTCTGACTTTGTGTGCAGTGCCCAGAATGCTTTATACAGTCTGGAAAGTGACGTGACCTGCAAAAGCCACAAAAATAGGATCTGAGGTTTTGACCTAGGATAAAAAGAGACGTTGTGTAACAACGACACTATTCTCAACCCTAGCTATATATACCATATCTCAGTCACCAAAGTAGGTTAACGATCAAAAAGAAAGTGAACGCAACTAAAGTACGAAGTGATCATACAGTGAGTAACCAAGAAATCTTCCAAGTCTCTGGGATCACATTGAACAAAGCACTTAACTGTTTTATCCTTTCTGTTTGAAAGTTATTGTTTGTGCTAAAAGTTCTTCATTGTAAGTCCTCTCTGTGAGAGTTATTTATGTATTGTTTCAAAACTCCTTTGAACTTGTATTAAGCCCAGTAGTGGCTGTATTCCTTAGAGGCTTGACTATACTAAGTCGTTCTAAGAAGTTGTGAGTATAGCCAGTTTGGCAGTATTATACTCTCAAGTGTAATCAGGTTGATTATAGTGGAAAAATCCTTTAAGTGTGTGAAGGGACTAGACGTAGCTATCAGGTGATAGTGAACTAGTATAAATCAATGTGTTACTCTCTTCTCTCGACTATTTACTTACTGCACTGTTTTATTAAAAAGTTGTTTAGAAGAAATTTTTTATAAACACTTATATTTGCAAAAAGTTTTTAAAACCCAATTCAAACCCCCCCTTTCTTGTGTTTTTGCCACGTTCAATTGGTACCAGAGTTTGGCCTCTTGGTTGAGCACTTAACAGTGTAAGAGGAAAATATCTTATTCTCTATTCATGGCAAGCAACGAAGCCGCTGGTCACGTTAACCGTCCTCCTTTGTTCACTGGAACAAACTTCGACTACTGGAAAGATAAAGTTAAATCCTTCTTCGAGTCTCAACAACTCGAACTCTGGGATATGGTTCAAAAACAATACACCGAACCAGTTGATTCCAAAGAAAATTCCATTCCTAGGGATAGATGGACAGAAGAGCATAAGAAAGCTTATCAACTACATCAAAAAGCAAGATATTTTCTTATCTGTGCTATCTCCGAGAAGGAATACGAAAAATGTGAAAAAAATGATACCGCCAAGGAAATTTGGGACTCATTGGCCTTGGCTTATGAGGGTACTTCCCAAGTGCAAGAAACCAAAGCTAATATCTTGGTGAGACAATATGAACTCTTCAAGATGGAAGAGGGTGAAAACATTGAAACTATGTTTGGAATATTCCAAACACTAGTTCATGGTCTAAAGGTTCTTAAGAAAAGTTATACCACTACTTATCACGTTAAGAAAATCTTAAGAAGTCTGTCAAAGAAGTGGAGACCTAAGGTCACTACAATTCAGGAAGCAAAAGACCTGAATGTCTTGCGACTTGAAGATCTTCTGAGTTCGTTGAGAGCTCATGAGCTTGAGCTAGATGAAGAAGAACCTCCCATGAAATCAAAGTGTATTGCTTTGAAATCTACAAACAAAGCATCTTCCTCCAAAGCTCTACAAGCTGAACTTGAAATAGACGAAGCATCGTCTGATAAGAGCGATGGAGACACAGACGAAGAAATTTTCTTAATATCAAGGAAAATTCAACGCATGTGGAAAAAAAAGGGAAGGTTCAGAAAGCAGTTCCACAAAAAGGACCCAAGGGAAAAGCAAGACTCAAGGGATAATAAGGACTACAAGGAGAAGAGCCAAGCTACTTGCTACGAGTGCAAAAAGCCAAGATATTTCAAGTCTGAATGTCCACAGCTTGAGAAACCAAGGAAAGCTGGTTTTAAAAGCAAGAAGAAGACAGGTCTCATGGCAACATGGGATGATTCTGATTCATCTTCTTCTGATGATGATGAGGAACACGCAAATATGGCTCTAATGGCTACCATAGGGTCAGACAGTGAAGAAAAAGTGAAGAGGTAGATTCTAATCCATCTTCTGATATTGAAATAGCTTTTGATGAACTATTAGATGAGTCTTCCAAACTCAACACTGAGTATAAAGCTTTGAAAAAGAAATTCTCAAAACTTTTAAAAGAATTTCAAATACTCAATGAGGAGAATGAGAAGCTCAAAGCTGAAAATCACCGCTTGGTGAATGACAGCTCTAAGACTGAGGAAAAGGTTGAATGCAACTCTTCAAAATATGAAGAGGGATTGTTGAATGTGTTATACGAAGCAAACAAGCATCTATGATTTGGGGTGTAAGCCAAAATGGCAAAAAGGGTCTTGGTTACAAACCAGAGGAACCCACTTTTCAAAACATAAATTTGAAAACCAAAGATACCAACAATTATAGTGACTGTCTGCTTTATACTTTCTGCAATAAGAAAGGACACATTAAAAGTACTTGTTATGAATTGAAAAATAAGAAGGACAAGTCTCCTTCTAGAACTGACAAAAAAAAAGACCCAAAAAGATTTGGGTACCTAAGGACAAAATTATATATGTTGCAGATCTGCTTAGCAATAGAGTTACAACACTAGTCCTGGTACTTGAACAGTGGATGCTCACGTCACATGACAGGAGAAAGGCGTATGTTCCAAGAACTCCAACTTAAAGAAAGTGGAACAATAGGTTTTGGAGGAAACCAAAAAGGTAAAATCATTGGAAGTGGAAAAATTGGTGAGAAACTCCTACCTTCTATTGATAATGTCTTATTGGTTGATGGCCTGAAGCATAACCTACTAAGTGTAAGTCGATTATGCGATAGTGGTTATGATGTTGGCTTTAATGATAATGCCTGTAAGTCAAAAGCAAAAGGGATGGATCCATTTTCTTTAAGACAAAGAGAAAGAACAACATTTATAAAATAAAACTTTCTGAGTTGGCAAATCAAAATGTAAAATGCCTTTTGTCAGTACATGAAGAGCATTGGATTTGGCACAAAAGATTGGGTCATGCTAGCTTGAGGTTAATCTCAAAGCTTAACAAGAAAGAACTTGTTAGAGGGCTACCAAATCTTAGGTATCAATCTGATACTCTTTGTGAAGCATGTCAAAAAGGAAAACAAATAAAATCTTCTTTTGAATCCAAAAACATTGTTTCCACCTCAAGGCCACTTGAGTTTTTGCATCTAGATTTATTTGGACCAACTAGGACAGCATCTTTGTCTGAAAAGAAATATGGTTTTGTTATGGTTGATGAGTATACTAGATGGATATGGGTAAAATTCTTAGCTCACAAGGATGAGTCATTTGCAATATTTTCTGTGTTCTACAAACAAGTGCAAAATGAAAAAGGTTTTTGTATTACAACTATTAGAAGTGATCATGGTGGCGAAATTGAAAATGAATATTTTCAAGACTTCTGTGAAGAGCATGGCATCTCTCATAATTTTTCATCTCCTAGAACACCACAACAAAATGGTGTTGTAGAAAGGAAAAATAGATCGTTACAAGAAATGGGAAGAACCATGATTCACGAAACTAACATTGCAAAACACTTTTTGGCAGAAGCAGTAAACACTGCATGTTATATTCAAAATAGAATCTATATCAGACCTATCTTGAATAAGACTCCTTATGAATTGTGGAAAGGGAGAAAACCCAACATTTTATACTTTCACCAATTTGGATGTGACTGCTTTGTTCTTAATACAAAGGACAGTCTTGAAAAATTTGATTCAAAATCGCACAAAGCTATCTTTTTAGGATACTTTGAACGCTCTAAAGCTTATAGAGTATTCAACAAAGAAACATTAATTGTTGATGAGTTTGTGCATGTGAGATTTGATGACAAGAAGCCTAGCAATGAAACGTCAGAGCTAGATGAAGTCCTTTCAGATCTACAGATTAGCAAAGAAACAGATGAAGGTGTCACAGGTGCTAACTTTGATTCTGTGTCTGGTGATAAGACCGAAGAAGAACCAATAACAGACTGGAAGTTTAAACCTCATCACCCAAAGGATCAGATTATTGGCGAACCAAGTGATAGAGTTAGAACAAGATCATCTCTCAGAGAACACTCTGACTTTGCTTTGCTGTCAGAAATAGAACCCAAAACAATTGATGAAGCACTAACAGACGATGGATGGATATTGGCTATGCAAGAAGAGCTCGATCAATTACAGAGGAACAATGTTTGGAAGCTCGTGCCTCCACCAGAGGATAAGCAAGCCATTGGAACCAAGTGGGTCTTCAGAAACAAACTTGATGAGGATGGCAAAGTGGTAAGAAACAAGGCAAGGCTTGTTGCTCAAGGGTATTCACAAGAGGAAGGTACTCCCTCTGGAACCATTTATAAGGCAAAAAGTTATTTCCAGATTCATTAAAAAATGTATGTATCTGGTCCAATTTTTGGACCAGATACATACATTTTTTAACGAATCTGGAAATGACTTTTTGCCTTATAAATGGTTCCGGAGTAGTATTGACTATACTGAAACCTTTGCTCCAGTAGCTAGACTTGAAGCTATAAGAATATTATTATCATTTGCTGCACATCATGGCATTACTTTACATCAAAAGGATGTGAAAAGTGTTTCAAAAGGTTTTATAAGTGAGGAAGTATTTGTGAAACAACCACCCGTATTTTAAGATATTGCTTATCCAGAACATGTCTTCAAACTTAAAAAGGCTCTTTATGGTCTTAAACAAGCTCCAAGAGCTTGGTACGAAAGATTGAGTTCCTTTTTAATGTCAAATGGTTTTGAAAGAGGACAGGTGGATACTACCCTCTTTAGAAAATCATCTAAGAAGCATTTCATTATAGTTCAAATATATGTAGATGATATTATCTTTGTTGCTACTAATGAATCTCTGTGTGAGAAATTTTCTAAGCTTATGCAGAATGAGTTTGAAATGAGTATGATGGGAGAATTAAAATTCCTTGGTATTCAAATCAAGCAATATCAAGATGGAACCTATATCCATCAAACTAAATATGTGAGAGAACTCCTAAAGAAGTTCAAGCTTGAGGAAACCAAACCTATGAACACACCAATGCATCCAACATGTGCTCTCGGCAAAGATGAATCGAGTAAAAAATCAAAAGGTGTATAGAGGTATGATTAGCTCACTCATTTATCTAACTGCCTCAATGCCTGATATTATGTTTAGTGTCTGCTTATGTGCAAGATTCCAATCTAATCCTAGAGAATCTCACTTAACTGCTGTTAAGAGAATCTTTAGGTATCTAAAAGGAACTGCTAACCTTGCTTTGCTTTATAAGAACTCAGAAAATTACAAGCTAGTAGGTTTCTGTGATGCTGACTTTGCTGGAGATAGAATTGAAAGAAAGATCACAAGTGGTGGTTGACAATTTCTTGGAGCAAACCTTATATCTTGGTCCAGCAAAAGACAAAGCACAATTGCACTATCAAATGCAGAAACTGAGTATATATCTGCTGTAAGCAGTTGCTCACAACTACTATGGATGAAGTATCAACATTAAAGAGAGTAACATTCCTATATACTGTGATAATACTTCTGCTATATGTTTAACTAAAAATCCTATTTTGCATTCACGAGCTAAACATATTGAAATTAAGCATCATTTCATTAGAGACTATGTTCAGAAAGGAATACTTGAAATCAAATTTATTGATACTGACCATCAATGGGCAGATATATTTACAAAACCCCTTGCTGAAGATAGATTCAACTTTGTAAGAAAGAATTTAAACCTTCATCTTATAAAGGAATGAATGTTTAATCTGAATATAGTTGACTCTGTTTGACTATTTGTCTCTGGTTGACTATATGACTCTGTCTTGGCACACGCGCTCTATTGTCACACACGCGCCTCTGATGGGATACATGCTAACTCTATTAGTGTGTTAACTCTGTTCACATATTGACTCTGGCTGCATGTTGGCTATGTTTATTAGTTTATTAATTTCTATTCTTTATTATTATTATTTTTTAACTGTTCATATTCATGAATCTGTTGCTCTTTAAAACAAAGTTGCCTCTGGGAATCTTTTGTATACGTGTCTCTCTGAGACTGGCTGTTGCGTTAGTGGATAATATTTACTCTTACTGAGTTATTATTGTTTTTACTGCACGAGGACAGTTTTACTGTGCCTCTTTAATTCTGAATGTGGCACGCTTCATTTTTGAAATGACAAAGTTTTTAATTCATTTATTTTGGTAACTGGTAAAGGCGGTTTGCCTTTTCAAACACGGTTAATACCCACTCACTCACTCACTTCACCCACTACCCACACTATCTCTAAGAGAAGCCTACACGTTTTCTGAACCCTAAATCCTTTTCTCTTCTATTTGCTCTCTGCAACTCTCTCTGCTTTTACAATGGCCGCACAACAACAACAACAACAACAAGTTCAAGGTCCTGAGGAGGAACCTCAAGTTACTCTACAGAACTTACAAACACATGAGCTGAAGGTGTTGGTGGAACACCAAGTGAATTTTGGAGATTTAGCTCATGAAGGGTACACTTTCAGAGATGACTTCGTTGAAATGGGAATAATGGACTTCTTTCTCATGGACAACTACCCGGTATATGAAAACCTAGTCAAAGAATTTTGGATGCATGCATGGAGTAAAGACAGAACCATCCACAGTTATGTTCAAGGAAGGCGCATCTTGGTAACCTAGGATTTAATTGCTGATATCACTAAATGCCCTAATAAGGGAGCCATTGCTGACGAAGGTTGGGAAAAAGATACTGGTGGCTGGAGCATTGTCAATGATACAATCTTTGAGAAATCTGGTGGAACCAAGGCTATGGATATGAAGAATCGCTTCAGGGTGCTCTTCAGGATTATCATGCACTGCTTGGTACCTAAGTCTGGGTCTGTGGATACTGTTAGCAGTACCCACAAGTTCATAATGTGGTATTATGAACTAAAGGCTAAGATCAATCTTCCGAATCTAATTTTTGACCACCTGAGACGAGATTTGATATACTCCAGAAAAGGGAAGAATGCAAATATTCCCTATGGAAGGTTGTTTTCTGCGATTATGGAAAATCAAGGTCTGATTAGGCAGCTTCAAGGGCTTAACACTGAGCAAGCTGGACTTGCCCTGAAGACAATGGTGGTACCCACATTCTCAAGTGAAAATCTGAGAAGAATGAAACTTCTTTCAACAGAAGTAGTTGTTGAGATTTTACGAGAAGAAGAAGGTGGAAGGAAAGCAGTAACAAAAGGAAAGAAGAAAGTGGTTGATGCTGGAAGTACTGTACCTACCAGGAGAGTCACTCGAAGCACTGGAATTCACATTGCTTCAGAACCCTCTCAGTGTGTATATCCAGTAAGACCTGCCTTCATGGACTTTGAAGAGGTAGAGGAGAAGAAGAATGTTCTTAATGAAATGATAGCCAAAAGTCAGGAAGAGTGCTACATTTTCCATCAGAAACTCAGAGAGGAAAGGCTACAGAGAGAAGCTGCTGCAGCTGCAACTGTCCATCCTGTTGTTGTCCCCAGAACCTCCATTACTACTGCACCTGCTCAGAAACCGAAAAGAATCATCAAGATTGCTAACCTCCCAGCAGCAAAGAGAACCAAGGTACTGGATAAAGTTTGTGATTTGTATGATGCTACTTACCAAACTGGTTTTGCTCCCACTGGTTTTACTGTCTTAGAATCTGTTCTGTCAAACCCTATACCTCCTAACCAGATACCTCCACTTACTCCACAGTTGCCTAAACTGTTTCCCCAATCTTCTAAACCTGTCCCTACACCAATTTCTTCACCAAAGCCTTCACAACCCAAACCTGCACAATCTAAGAAACCTTCTAAATTACCCACACCTCCTGGATCTCTGATACCTCTGACTCTTCTTCAAACGACAATGAAGAAAGTCATGAACCTTTGAGACCTAGACAGAGACCACAACCCCGAGTTCAATTTCCTTACATTGAACCACTTGCGGTTAAGCTACCTAATACCTCCACTTCTGTACCTTAACCCCATTCACAACCCTCCAAAATACCTTCACCTCAACCTCCATCACCACCTAGACCTGCCTCACCTCCCTCTGTTCAACCTGACCTTAACCTACCCCTCCAAACCGAACCCACACTTGAAACAGAAACAGAACCAGAAATAGAACCTTCCTATTCTGAACCCGAGTCTGTTTTGGCCATTGAGGCACAACCCCTCTCAATGTTGCAACCTGTATCTTATCCCTCCTTCAGACTCTCTATACTTGTACCTTTTCTGCCTCAATCTTTTACACCACCACACTTACCTCTGTTGGCAGAACCTGTTACTACTGCAACATCTATGGACATAAATGAGATAGCAGTCACTGCTATGATTGCCTCTGCCTCTGATGTTGCCATCATTGATCCTCCAACTCTGCTTCTGCAAGCACCCCCTGGACCAGTTATTCAGATTGGGTGTGAACCCCCACCAGATCACAGTGAAGCAACTGTAGTGCCTGAAAGGTATCCTCACCTGATGGCTAATTTTGAGTGCCTTCAAGCTCAAATATACAGTGAGGATGAGGATTGCAAAATTATGGAAGCTGCAAGAATTGATGAAGTCAACTCTGTCTTGGCGGAAGAGAACAGACTTGCAAATTGGCAAAGTGTGCACTATTGGTTTGAAGTTAACCAAAGGGATCAACTTGAAAGGAACAGAAGGTGGCTTACAGCTATTCAATGGAAATAGCAAGTACCTCAACAGGAAACCATTCTTGTAGTTTGGGAACCTGAACCTGCTCCTGCAGCCCCTCCTACTCCTACACCTGAGCCTGAATCAGAACCTATCACTCCACCTCCTGCTGCTACTGCACTAGTGGTTCAACAATCCACTTCTGGGTCTACCTCTGCCTCTGCAAGCCATTCAGTTGTGATTCCTCAGGCAGTCTATGAGAGGCTTGTTAATGACAGCAATAAATTATCAAGGTTTATGGAAGCCACTGAAAGGCACTTTGAAGAGTCTGACAGAAGACATGATATGCTGGCTACTCTATTATAAGAGATTTTGGCCAAGATGGACAAGCCATAGAAAACCTTAGGCTTTTTCTTTTTCTTCTTTTTTAGCCCCTTATGTTCTTGTGTTCTCAGTATTTTCTTTTGTACACTGATACTTTTAGTTTAATGAAACTATTTTGGCACTTTCTGTCTGGTTTAACTTTATCGTCCTTATAATGTTTTGATTGTGATGTTCTTTATTTCTGTCTTAATCTTTTTGTCTGATGACAAAAGGGGGAGAAGAATATAGAGATATAGAGTAATTGATGAAACTGATGTATCAACCAAGTGTCACCAAGCATTGCAATTCCTGCATCATTAACTCTGATATATTAACGTTGCTATTTATCTATGTATAATCTGATACTGTATTGAATATGGTCTGATATTTACACTTAGAAAATATTTATGTGTTTAATTCAAGGGGAGCCTCTGAAATTATCTTAAACAAATATTTTTCTAAAAGCAAATTGTTCATCAATATATGTATTTGTCATCATCAAAAAAGGGGAGATTGTTGGAATCAAGTGGATTCAGAAACAATAACCCTTAATTGTTTTGATGATAACAAATGATTAAGAGAACAATTTATTCTCTAATGTGTTTGCAAGTATGCAGAAATCACTATTCATTAGAAGTCGTTATCTCAGAAGAATTGGTGAAATCTTGAACTTATCATGACTAAGTCTGGGATTGATCCTCTGTTTTTATGCTGACATCACCTTGTGAAGCCTTGCTCTAAAGTTGGTCAACTACGTTTTTTCAGTCAACGCTCTGGTGACTCCTAAGACTAGATTTTGACTTAGTCAACTCTGTTGAACAATCAACTCTATTGGTGAACCAAGCTCCGAAAACTAGCTCTGGACATTGGTCAACACATTCAACAGACCGTGGTTAATCTACCTATAGAAGCTTTCGTGCATGACCACAAGACTCTGTTGTGAAAGCCCATTGAATTCTATGCTGAAGAACTCAACTCTGTTTCAAGCTCACTCTGTAGTATAGTACTTAACTCTGGTAAACAATATAGCTCTGTTAGGAAACAGACTGAAGAATATTTGAGGCTACTTCAAGTATTTAAGAGACCTCATTGATTAAGCGTTTTATTGTACGAGGTATCAAAGGTCAAAAGAATGTCAACGAATTTAATCATCAAGGAAACTTGCTCTCGAAGCGTTTCATATTCAAAAAGCCCATAAGAGACAAAGATTTTGACTTTGTGTGCAGTACCCAGAATGCTTTATACAGTCTGGAAAGCAGCGTAACCTGCAGAAGCCACAAAAACAAGATATGAGGTTTTGACCTAGGGTAAAAAGAGACGTTGTGTAACAACGGCACTATTCTCAACTCTAGCTATATATACCTTATTTCAGTCACTGAAATAGGTTAACGATCAAAAAGAAAGTGAACGCAACTAAAGTACGAAGTGATCATACAGTGAGTAACCAAGAAATCTTCCAAGTCTCTGGGATCACATTGAACAAAGCACTTAACTGTTTTATCCTTTCTGTTTGAAAGTTATTGTTTGTGCTAAAAGTTCTTCATTGTAAATCCTCTCTGTGAGAGTTATTTATGTATTGTTTCAAAACTCCTTTGAACTTGTATTAAGCCCAGTAGTGGTTGTATTCCTTAAAGGCTTGATTGTACTAAGTCGTTCTAAGAAGTTGTGAGTATAGCCAGTTTAGCAGTATTATACTCTCAAGTGTAATCAGGTTGATTATAGTAGAAAAATCCTTCAAGTGTGTGAAGGGACTAGACGTAGCTATCAGGTGATAGTGAACTAGTATAAATCACTATGTTACTCTCTTCTCTCGACTATTTACTTACTGCACTGTTTTATTAA
The DNA here is from genome assembly GCA_037113605.1 of Calophaca sinica. Classification (NCBI taxonomy): domain Eukaryota; kingdom Viridiplantae; phylum Streptophyta; class Magnoliopsida; order Fabales; family Fabaceae; genus Calophaca; species Calophaca sinica. Next base: position 4,331,932 of record CM073737.1, read on the forward strand.
AAAGTTGTTTAGAAGAAGTTTTTCATAAAAACTTATATTTGCAAAAAGTTTTTAAAACCCAATTCAAACCCCATTTCTTATGTTTTTGCCACGTTCAGTATCGATGCTTCAAAAAACATGTGTCAATGGTATGGTTAGTCCTGCCACAATGAGTGCATAATCTGGAACCTATGCCACCAATAGAAGGACCTCTTCCTCTACCTCTATAATTTGGTGATCCTCTACTGAAATTGTTATTACGGGCTTACTGAACTTGATTGGTTTGCTAAACTTGCATAACCAAGGATTGATTAGCCACAAAATTATCATTCAAAGTGTTGGAAAATTGTCTTTCATGTTGGATCACTAATGTGAAGGCACTATCCACATGTGTGGTAAAGGATCAACAAACATGATTTGGGAACGAACAGCAACAAATTGTTTATTAAGACTTTTCAAGAATTTGATCACTTTGTCATGTTCTTTATATTTTCTCAGATGCAGCACCACAAGTGCATTGGATTGCACAAACACAGTCTTTAATAGGACGGAAATTCTCAATCTCTTCCCATATAGTAGTCAACTGAGTAAAATAGGATGAGATATCTAATGTACCTTGCTGAAATCGAGCTAGAGCCTCTTGTATATCAGCAATTCTAAATATGTCTCCTTGAGAAAAATGTTTTTCAAGACATTTCCATATGAGCGATGCTCGATTTGCGATATTCTCAGAAATAGATCGCTTAAGCCAAGAAATCACCACGTTATTGTATCGGGTCCAAGGTTCGTAGAGAAAATCAGAAATAGGAAGAGGAGCGAGACTTTCATCAACAAATTTCAATTTGTTATTTGAAATCAATGTAACTCGCATCAATCGGACCAGGTTTGGTAGTTCTTGTGATCAAGAATAGGTGTAACAAGAACAATGGAGGGGTTTTCATTAGGGTGCATGTAGTAGGGATTTGATTGATTGGTAGCAAAATCAGAAAATGGTTGCGCCACGAGAATAGAAATTCAAGAAATTGCAAAGATCGAGTAAAGAAATGTGAAGAAATTGCAAACAAATCAGGATGCAAGAAAGCAGAAGCGAAGGTTTATGCGAATGATACCATATTGAGGAAATGCAGAGAAACAAAGAGAGAATGGAGAAAGAGATTTCTCATTATGTGAAAATTGATCATTATAGTTAGTTTCTACACTGTTATATTAACCATTAACCAGCTATATACAAACAGCTAATAATCATCAACTAACAAGTAACTGCAATTACATTAAATAACTAATGCATAACCAGGAATGGTTAACAAATAACTATAGTGTTCTAACTAACTAGCTTGTGAGCCAACATTGCTGATATGTCCTCCTGGCATGGTTTACGTAAGTCGTCTTTTTAAAACATCCATAACCCTTTCCCATTCCTCGTGTATGACCTATATGAGTCTCGCCTTGGTCAAAATAAAATCATTTTGCGGGTGTGTGTGATAGTGTATTGTGTACTTTAATAACGTGTAGACTAGAAATGCAATAAATAGAGACCATAAAGAGAGTTGATAGTGCATTGTCTTTCAATTAATGGATATGCATCAAGGAATTAGGAATACAAATATATATAGTATATACTCCTTCCGGAACCATTTATAAGGAAAAAAGTCATTTCCAGATTCGTTAAAAAATGTATGTATCTGGAGATACATACATTTTTTAACGAATCTGAAAAAGGACTTTTTTCCTTATAAATGGTTCTGGAGGGAGTAATATATTTGAGAAAGTTTGAAATGTTAGTGGGGGCATTTTCTCCCACAGTGATGCACGTATGTAGGTTCGTCTATCTAACACAATGATAACATACATCATCATCCAATGAGACTCATTCATATATAACAACTAAAAAAATTGAACTAGACCATCATCATTTTGTATTATGGGAAAAATATCATTTTCATTATGTAAGAATAACATTAAAACATGTACAATCACCACTAGACATTTAATACAACCCTTTTTAATAATGACTTTTTTCTGAATGAATATCCACATGTTTCCTCTTTGGAGATAATCCTTTTGGGGGTTCATATCAATTCACTCCCTTCCCAAGGGAATTTTTTTTTTATATAGTTTGCCCATTACGGACTTAGTGCGGTACCTCTAAGCCAACTGATCATGAAGGTAGTGTGGTAACACTCTGAATGTGGGCTCTTATGAAATGAAGACTGTGAGAAATATAATACTCAACTGGGAGGACACGACACGATTGCTCTTGTAGCGAAGCACGAGTTTCCTAGGGGTGGGCTGACTCTGCGCCCACCATCAAAACCACCTGACCTTAATTATTTGGGTTCTTGGACTGTATTACATAGCTAGTGGTCTGGTAAATGTGTTGCTTAGGTTAACCTGATGTTAGTGTCTTAGGTATTAACCTTGTAGTCAGACGCAACTCATGTGCTTTAAGGATTAATCATAGAACTTGTATTGAGTCATGTACTGTGCCCTAATAGTGGGTTGATGATTGTTACTGATGTAATGTTGTGATGGCCTTTGGCTAGTATGAATGAAATATTGCATCCTTGACCCGGAAAAAAAAAAAAAACAATTGATCACTTGAATATAGTGATATACTTTTGTTATTTTTTTTTTGAAGAAATAGTGATATACTTTTGTTAACTTAAACACATAAATCATAAATTAATTATAAGTATTTCGTGCGTTGTCAGTATATTTCTGTAAAATATTAAAAAAATAAAATATCTAAAAATTTGTTTAATTGATCATACCTATTAATAATGCTAATTGAAAAAAATAATTTTCATGAACACGTAAAAAAATAAAAATTTCTTTTATTAAAAAATTAATCAATAAAAAAACAATATTAATTTTATTTAATATGACAATTCATAATATGTGTCAAGTAATGAAAAGTACACGTGATTTTATTGAAAAAAAATAATGTAATATGATTTTATTCAGATAAAATACAAAAATTATTTTATAATTTAAATAAAAACTCAAATTTATTATATAAGAATTTTACTAAACAACAATAAATATAGTTACAAAGCCTTCATAAATTGCATGACAATGCCCTTTAGGACAAGTAAGAAGACCTTTTATTTTCAGCAAATCACTATCAAATGCTGATGATCCCACAATCCCACAAAATATTTACTACGTACATATAGAGATCATATATTTGGTGGAAGTGTGGGGGACTGGGGGACTGAGAAAGCGAGAGTATGTTCTGATTGAGGGATCAGACAAATAGAAGTTTACTGTTGTTTTCCCCACTTACAATTAATTTTGGAAGATTATTGAAATGAGCTTTGCAATGGACGCTTTCTTCTTTGCACATGTGAGGGCAGACCCACCAGCCTCGTCTTCATGCTTATAGGCTATATATGGCCCCACATGCATGTGTTGTCATAAGAAATTTATAGGAGGCCCCTTTTTATTTATTCTTAAATTTATGTGAATGTGATAAACATCTTTTAAGGTTAGTTTTATAATCAGGAAACAAATACACTTGCAACATTAAACTTGAAAATTTATATTATGATATAGCAAAAAACTATTTTTTTTCAAAATTTATAATTTATAATACTATATTTTGAAAATTATTTGTTTAAATTTATTAAATTAGTATATCGCCTTTTTAATATTTTATAACTTTGTTGCCCTAAAATTGAACTTTATTAATGTATCATCTTTGAAATTAAAACCCACACACACACACACACACACACATACACATATATATATATATATATATAGGTGATGGATCAAATTATACTGGTATAATACTTGGGTAATGTTACACCGTTCAATAACTTTGTAACTAATACTTATATTACAAAACTCACATTTGAATTGAAAGATAATATCACATAGATCATATCTAAAAAAGTTTACATTAATCTAAAATCATTTGATATGTTATTGAGATGCATCAAAATTAACGTTATTTAATAAAAGTGCATAAGACGTTAATCTTGAACAATCTCAACGACTTACCAAATAATTTTAGACTAATGTAAACTTTTGTAGACATGATCTATGTGATAGTATCTTTCACTCCAACGTTGAGTTTTGTAATATAAATATTAGTTACAAAGTTATTAAACGGTGTAACATTACCCAAGTATTACACCGGTGTAATTTAATATATATATATATATCTCTCTCTCTCTCTCTATATATATATATATATTGATCTCTCCCTATATATATATATAAGCAACCTATGCAATGGTTTATAGGATTTAAAATGTAAACATTTGTTAGTATTAGAATAAGCGGTCAAAAAAAAGTAATTGAATTAATTCACTATGTTTATTCTTTTTTTCAGAATAAAATCCACACAACACACATATTGGGGAATTTAAAACAAACTAATGAAAATAAACAATTCAAAAACCATAAATTCAAAGGAAATCCCAATTAACTAAGAAAAATTTAAACAAGATTCCTCATTTGTTATTTAACTTTGAGTGTGTGTGTGTGTATATATATATATACACGATTGGAATTTAACTTTGAGTATATAATTTGTCGAAAAAAAAACTGAGTTTATAATTAAGATCTAATTAGAAGAGAGGCAACCGTCGAATTAAAAATTGTTTCATTTAGTCAAATATATGGGGTACGTACGTAGGGTCAACTCCCCACAGTATGCTATAAACGTGATACCTAATCTTTCATTTATATTGATAAGCCCTGTGATCATATGAATAGTCTCTTCTTATTTTCGGTCGAAAGTGTGATATCTAGCACGCTTATATCACATTCAACACCAAAGTTTTCAACTGTATTTAACCGAAAGTACCAAAACAACCGAAAGGCTTATCTTTTTCTGAGCAAAACAAATTTAAAGGATGATCACGATCCTCAGAAGTTTTTATAACTGCTTCATTGGCAACCGTATTAAAACTTTTTTTTTATTTGGAATAGAAAGTAGGAAGAAAAAGGTTAAAAAAAAAAAAATAAAGTTATAATTTTAGTTCCTCCACTATAACCAACATGTGATTTTGATCTCTCAAAAATTTTTCAAGCAAATTCAGTCCTTCATTTTTTAGTTATTACAATTAAGTCCTTCCATAAGTTTTTTATTCATTTAAAACTCTAAAACTCTCATAATCTATTTGAAAACCAAAGAATGCATGAATGTATTCGAAAATTATATTGCATATATAAATATACATTCTCTGCTTCAGAATGATTTTCACAAATTGAATAACTAAATTGTTTAGGTTCTTCTTGAAGTATAAAAAAAACACAAGAAATAGGGTTGAATTGTGTTTTAAAAACCTTTTGCGAGTTTTCTAAAACGTCGTCTTACTAAAGTTTGCAAGATTGAATCATTGTTAGTAGTGAATGATCCATAAATTTTATGTTGTGGGGGAATATTCTTGTATACAAAGATGTGGGGACAATACTCTTATAATATATAACATATAATATATGATTAGATAGTTAGAGGGGTGGCTCCTCTTGGAGCAATGAGGTAGCCATGGCTACCCAAAAAAAAAATATAGATTAGGTATATAAATAAGTTATTTTAGTCCTAAAAAATATATTACAGAGCACAAATATAAACTTTGGTTAAATAATGAGTCTCAAATCACAACATGATCTCTTGATTTGAAAAATTGCAGGGTCTAAATGCTAATGATGAACTTTTGTTTAAGTCTTATATAAGTAAATTGAATTGGGCTGCTAGTTTTGTTAAAATAGAGAGTTTATTATTTTTCTTAATTACTATTTATATATAAACTCCTAACATTTTTGTTGCTTTTTTATTTTAATGAAGCTTATTTCGCCTATCAAAAAAAAAAATCTTTTTATATTTCGCCCCCTTGTCAAAATTAAGCTAGCTCTGCCATTGGATAGTTAGTATATAAGAATATACATATAATACTTAGTTTATCCAAAACTTAGTGGGGTCGAATGCCCCCAATTCGCATAAAGTGGATCCGTTCTTGTTAGCGTATGTATGCTTTTCTTCAAAAAGCAATGATCAGACACACAAGTTTATAAAGATTCGCTCTTAAACTGAGAACTACATTATGTCTCTTCTCCTGAAGGAATTCACTAATCAAGAAGATAACAACCACTACTGAACCTTCTGGTTAACCAACGCGTCTAAGTAGAATCTTAGCCAATTGCCTTGTTGGACAAATTAGCAAGTGTACGATTTCGTCGTCAAGTAATAAAAAGATCGAATCCACAGGGATTATAACTAATTATTTAACTTAACAAACTTGTAATAATTTGAACTATTGAACCAAGTGATGTGTTTGAAATATTTGTGACTTATATCAAAAGACAAAAACAGTAAACAACTAAACAAAAATTTGGATTTTAAGGAGAATTAAAAGCGACTACGGATCGAATCCTCTTGCTTCCACTCTTATGCAATCAATTTACAACCAACGCAAGTTATTCCATATAATTGAAGTTTGAATCAACGAAATTAGTTTAAGGACAATTCCTTGCCTCATAAACCCTTTACTTTAACTAAAATCCCCAAATCCTCTAGGTGAATTAAAGCTAGATTAAGCAATAAGACTAATGATTCATAAGAACACATGCTCATAAGGTTATATTCCTATAATCCTTCTAAACATGACCAACAATTCAGTTCAAGTTCATAACCCCAATTTCCCAATCGTGAGTATAACCCAAAATCAATTCGGCAGTGATCAGTTACCAATAAGCATTAATAATAGAATTGAAGGCTCAATCATAACTGAAATAAACTTGTATTGATATAAGTAAAACAACTACATAAGAGTTTCCACAAGGTTCATCTTCCCTAGCCTAAGGAATTTAGCTACTCATAGAAAACAAAAGAGAAAAACAAAAAAATTGATAAATGGAAGAAGAAGACTCCATGGATAATTCAAAGCCTTGTTCCCAAGCTTGAATCCTACTTGGAGATGGAGAAAAGTGAACCCCCTGGTAGCTCCCTAGTTCCCACGGCGTTTTTAGGTTTTTTCCACGTCCAAAAAGTGGTTTTGTTTCTGAAAAACGCGATATTTAACTGATACTGCGCAACAAGTGCGCGCCAAGTGCGCTCCACGCGCTGACACAAAAAGACAGGATTTTTTTGCTCTCCAAACGCGCTTCAAATGCTCTTCACGCGCGGAGAGACAACAACAATAGAAATTCCACGAGCAGGTTGCTCTTTTGTTTAAAAAAAACTGTGGATTAGAGCACCCCTTTTGGTTTGTAATTCAAGTGAATAAAGAGCAACCCTTTTGTTTGTAATTCAAGTGCGTTGGAAGGTGTCTTGGGAAACTATGGATTCAACAATATGGGAAGTGGATTGTGCATGTATAAAATGACTTAAGTCTAACTCCAAGTGTGAAAGCCCACTATCCAAATGAATTCCTACCCTTACCTAAGCCCCATTACAACCCAAAAGTCCTCTAAAGTGTGTTTGTAGCATTACATTGCATTTGTCTCTTCAAGAGCTTTTTCAAGCCTATGGTAGGATGTCGCATTGTGATGTGAATGAGAGAATAACCATACAAACACTTGAGTGAAAGAGCAATACTTTTAGTGAGGATACTGAGAGAAGTTGAGCATATTTGATGATTGCATGTTTTGCTTATAGAGCTAAATTGGGAAAAAAGTGATTCAAGAATGCCAAAAAGTGGATTCGTTTCTGAAAAACGCGATATTTAACTGATACTGCGCAACAGGTGCGCGCCAAGTGCGCTCCACGCTCGTTCTACGTGCGTTGACACAGAAAGACAGGAATTTTTTGCTCTCCAAACGAGCTCCAAATGCTCTTCGCGTGCGGAGAGACAGCAACAGTAGAAATTCCGTAGGGTGCTCTTCACGCGCATTCTAACAGCAGGGAATAATTTACTGCTCTTCAAGTGCTCTTCTGGTGCTCTCAAGCGCACAGGAACATTTATTTTGAGCAGAATCTTGGTGTATTGTGAAGGGCTTTGCTCTTTTGGATTAGGTCCTTGATCTCCTCCCTCTTGGCATTTTTGCTCAACGTTCGTGCTCGAATTCCTGTGAAAAACAAAGATAGAGACCCAGCATAACTCTGAACACTATAGATTCGGGAACAAACAAGGAGAACCAATGAATTTATCAATTTAAGCACATAAATGACTTCAAAAGTTCTTCATTCATCATGCAAAACTCAACTTTATCTATATAAATATTCATGTGATGAAGATTTATCACAATCCCAAACTTAGCTCTTTGCTTGTCCTCGAGTAAACTTAATTAAAAAGGGGGGTCGGAGTGAAATTAATGGATGGGTCTCCATCTTTACTATCAACTCATGCTCAATCTATCTTTTTCTCTCACATTTTTTAGAAAGTGACCACTCAGGCATTCTTGAATCACTTTTTTCCCAATTTAGCTCTATAAGCAAAACATGCAATCATCAAATATGCTCAATTTCTCTCAGTATCCTCACCACAAGTATTGCTCTTTCACTCAAGTGTTTGTATGGTTATTCTCTCATTCACATCACCATGCGACATCCTACCATAAGCTTGAAAAAGTTCTTGAAGAGACAAATGCAATACAATGCTACAAACACACTTTAGAGGACTTTTGGGTTGTAACGGGGCTTAGGTAAGGGTAGGAATTCATTTGGATAGTGGGATTTCACACTTGGAGTTAGACTTAAGTCATTTTATACATGCACAATCCACTTCCCATATTGTTGAATCCATAGTTTCCCAAGACACCTTCCAACACACTTGAATTACAAACAAAAGGGTTGCTCTTTATTCACTTGAATTACAAACCAAAAGGGGTGCTCTAATCCACAGTTTTTTTTGTCTCTCCCTCTTGTTTGTTTTCCTTTTTCTAATATAAACCTCAAATTTAGTTCACATCCACCCCAAACTTAAAATGTTTGCTTGTCCTCAAGCAACCTTTTCCTGAAGCAATCCCGAACTTAATCAATGTGTCAAGACATGTTATAAAATGACCCTTACCTAACTCCGAGTAGATGGGGACAATTGGTTTTTCGATCTTAGGCTTGTAATGAGGTTGTATCACAAAGAATGGGTAAAACGGCTCAAAGGGGCTAGCAAAAGACAATATTATTCAGGTAGGCTATTTAGTCTCTAGCTGTTAGCAAGGATTTGCCTCAGTGTGTAAGAACATGCAAGTAAATATCACTAAGAACCTAGTCAAGTTCTGAAGAATGTCACATGCAATGGTAACACACAAGAAGAAAATTATCTGTTTGGCCCAAAATTCTCACAGGCTATTGATGAGAGATAGTCAAGCACAAAAGAGTCATGCAGTGCAAAGTCACAAAAACATTCTTCTAAGAGTTTTAATTTAAGGGAATTTTAGATCAACAAGAAGCCTGGCAAGTCACAATCCAATCGCTGGTATAACAGTTCATGAGCATGCATATGATATAGAAGATGAAAACCATACCCAAGGGAAATCACTCACAAAACAACACTTCTCAGCCATAAAGAATTTAGTACAACGGTAGAGGGAAAGTAAAACAAAAAAAATAGAATAAAGTAAACAGCAAATACAAAATGGAAAGTAGAGATGGAACACAAAACCGAAGTGGTGAGCCGCCCGACTCAACCACTGAGTGAAGTGACACAGGTGGGCCGCCAGATGCCACCGCGGAATGAACTGAAACAGGTGGGCCGCCAGACGCCACTGCTGAAGGAACTGACACAGGGGACTAAGGTTGCTGCCCCAAAGGTCCAGGTACGGGAAACTGCACAGAATAAATATCTGCCCCAGGATCCGGTTGCTCTCCTCTATGAAATGCATGCATGGCTCTATAGAGAGCCTGTATCCCACTTCTGTGCTCCTGAGTCAACCTCTCAGCTAGCCTTTCCATTCCACTCTGGTGCTCTTGCACCAGTCTTTCTATTGCACTTTGGTGCTCCTGAGCCAGTCTATTGATGCATTCGAAATAGCATATAGTTTAGTGTTAGTTTTGCATCGCATCTTAATCATTTTAGTCATTTTAATCCATGTTATTTACGCATTTGGCTTGATTTGAATAACGCACTTGGTTTTGGTTCAATTGTGCTTAAAGGAAGGTATTTGTCCTAGGAAAAAGGAGAAAAATCACTTGGAAGAAGTTGGGGTAATTTGTGCTACAAGTTGATAATGTAATGCTGTCTCAGCCTGACACTTGTTCAATGTTTTAATCATATCTGGAGTTTTAGGTGTCCAAATGAGATGAAACCGATGCCATTAGAAAGCTAAGATCCATAGCTTCAACTTTCATGAAGACACCTTGAGCTAATTCGGACGTTAAAGAGGTGAAAAATACAAAACAACATGAAGCACGGCCTGGCCGTGTCAGGAAGCACGGCCGTGTTGCGACAGCACCTAAACAGTGCGAGAAATAGAATGAAGCACGGCCTGGCCATGCCTCACGCCACGGCCATGCTACGATAGCACCCTGGACGCAGAATTTTTCGTTTTTACATGTTTTGGACCTGTTTTTTACTCCTTTTCACCCTAGACTATAAATAGACACTTTAGAGACTTGTCTAGGGTTAAAAAAACTTGGATTCTTGGGGGCATGGTGGAGGATAGGATTCGTTCTCCTCCTCTCTTCTTCCTCGATTTTTCTGGTTTGATTTTTCTTTCTTTATGAGTAGCTAAATCTCTCAGACTAGGGTTAGATGAATCTTGATGAAACTTTTATGTAGTTAATTCTATTATATTAAAGCAAGTTTATTTCATTTCAATTGAGCTTTCAATTCTCTGCGCTTAATGCTTTTCGATACTTGGCCGCTATTGAATCGATTGGGGTTTTTCATGATGATTGGGAAATTGGGTGAAGAACTTGAACTGAGATTGTTAGCCATAGTCATGATGAGTATAGGAATATAACTCTGTGATTATGTGTTCTTATGAATCACTATTCTTAATGCTTAACCTAACTATAAATCACCTAAGGGATTGGGGGATTGGGGGTTTTAGTTAGAGTAAAGGGTTTATGAGGCAAGGGATTGTTCTTAAACTAATTTAGTTGATTCGAACTTCTATTTGTATGAAATAACTTGCATTGATTGTAGATTAAATGCATGAGAGTGGATACAAGAGGATTCAAACCCCTAGTCGTTTTTATACCATTTAATTACAAATAGTTGTTAGTGTTATTTTCAGTTGTTACGAGTCTACTTATTTCCAAATACCACTATTCGGTTCTTGTTCAAAATAGTTACGAACTTTGTTTAGTTGAATAATCAATCGCAATCCATGTGGAGACGATCTTACTTATCACTTTATTACTTGTGCGATTCGGTACACTGCCGAAACTCTCAACATCTATTCATTCCCTCTCGGTGCTCTATGGCGAGGGTGTCCATTCTGGCTTCCAGCATCTGAAAGTCTCCCCTGGTTGGCTGGGGATCAGTTTCAAAGGCATCAAAATGTTCTTCTGGATGTGCCTCTGCTGCAGGTGCCTGCTGATGAGCCTGACCCTGGATGGGTAATGTGTTCGCTCTGATCCAGCCTCCAGTTATTGCTTGTTTCTTTTTCACTTGTGTCTCGTCTTCCGATGCAACTACCCCGACTCTTGCACAAAGCTTGGCAACCAGACTAGCATGTTGTATCCACCTTTGTCTCATGTCAGCATTGGCCATAGCCAACAGCTCGGTGGCTAAAAGACTCCCGACATTTATAGGCTCCCTCGGTATGATGGAAGCTACCAAATCTGCTCTTTGAAAGTTCAGCTCAGAAGAGTTTGCGCATGGGATCAACATGTGTAGAACAAAATCAGCTCATCCTCTGGCAGAAGGAGTAAGGGCGGAAATCAACATCTTCCTAGGTGACTCATCCTGGTTCCAAAACCAATCCTTGTCAGGCATGCACAATGCATTTCTAATCTCAGTTCGATTACTACTGTCTATCTTTGGATTTCTCAGGAGCCTAGCCGCATAACCGCAATTTGGTAAGTTTGGTAGCCTAAACATGTCATTGATGGTCCCAGCATCAAATGGAACATACTCTCCCCTCACATATCTAGTGTATGGTGACATGTTGGCGGTCCTCTCCTCATCAGGAGGTTGATATGCATTGGCAAAAAATTCTATTGCCAATTGTTTGCTTGCATTCTTCGGGTAAGATACCAAACTTTCCCACCTTCTATTCCTGATGTTTTCTTGTATGGCAGGGAATTCGCCTCCTTCTAGCACCAATGCTCTTTCTTTGACTAATTTTCTATCTCCAGGAATTAAATCATGTCTTTTCTTGCACCCTGGAGAACGGAAGTAATGTCCGTCATAAGTCTGTGAAACCGAACCAACAGTAGTCTTCTTCCTCTTTCCTTGTCTGCTTGTCATGTTCCCTGCTCAAAAGCAATCAAAAGTGTACAAAAATTTTCAAAGGTTAGCAGTAGCACAAGCTCAATTTCCACGGTTTCCTCTTGATCATAAACAGTGCAAACACCAAAGGAAACCATGACTTGGGAGGCAATAATAGTCTACACCCATCCAAACAAGGAGATCCAGGGGATTAAGAAAAATCCCTTCAATAAGCATGAATGTTTGTCATTTGGGTAAGTATGTTGTCTCTGAATGTTGGTGCTCACATATTAATGAAACAATCAAGTTCTTGAGCACCAACTTTGTCATTCAAACCATTCATCAACATATAGCATGCACGTAATAAACCGTCCCTAATATCTACTCCCTAATCCTTCACAAGCATTTTATCAAACATGCAGTGTGCATAACTTTGTTTATTCATGGCAAAATTGCAATCACAACTCCAACAAACCCCAAACTTAGTGCTCAACATCAAAGGGCATAGAAAATAGCAAACCCACAATTAGAATGACAAGAGTTCACAATCCACATCATTTTTTTCAAAAATTTGTTTTCCCATTTGAGAGAATCATGAATATAAGACAAGAAAGTGTGAACGTGACTTACTCGATGAATGATGCAGTAGGGATGCAAGAAAAAAAAATATGAACTAGCCCTCCAGTAAAGAGTTTTGAGGTGTGATTGAGGTTTGTGAAGGATTAGGGAGAGTAAGGTGCCGATTTAGTTGAGAAAGAGTGAGAGTGAGATGGGGCGCAGATGGTGCGCATGTATAAGAGCAAGCGAGTGCTCTTGCACGTGGTGGGGCACAGATGACGCGCAAAGAATCAGGACCTCCTGACTTGGTGCACGCAGGGTGCTCTTCTGTTGCGCGTCATTGAGTGCTCTTGCACCTGATCGATGTGGCGCCGCCAGCCTTGGCCAGCGGCTTGTGCACAAAGAGACAGAGGCCTCTGATTTCATGTGTGTAGGATGCGCACCATGTGCGCGCCACGCGCACCCCACCAAATTTTATTTATTTTTTAACTGAAAAAACAATCTAAATTAAAGAAAAAGGATACAAGCTTGGGTTGCCTCCCAATAAGCGCTTCTTTAACGTCACTAGCTTGACGTGTGATGGGATGCTCAAGGCTCATGCAAGACTAGAGCAACCCTTTCCTTGTCAAGCTCTCCTCCCAAATAAAGCTTCAGTCGTTGACCATTGACCTTGAAAAATCTTTGAGATGAAGGTTCCTCCACCTCTACAGCTCCATGTGGCATCACCTCTTTAACAACAAATGGCCCAGACCACTTAGATTTGAGTTTGCCCGGGAATAACTTCAAACGAGAGTTGAAAAGTAGTGCTTGCTGCCCAGGATAGAAGGTTCTTTGTACAATATGCTTATCATGATAAGCTTTAACATTCTGTTTGTAAATGGAAGTATTTTCATAGGCACGCAAGCGCATCTCATCCAACTAGTTGCTAAATTCTTTTCTCTCCAGCCAAGGTTGAATCAAAATTTAAGAACTTCAAGGCCCAGAATGCTCTATGCTCAAGCTCAACTGGAAAATGACATGCTTTGCTATATACTAGCTGGTATGGATACAACCCCATTGGAGTTTTATAAGTTGTCCTGTATGCCCACAAAGCATCATCAAGTTTCTGGGCCCAATCTTTCCTTAATGCACTCACTGTTTTCTCAAGGATCTTCTTAATCTCCCGGTTTGACACTTCAGCTTGCCCATTGCTTTGAGGGTGGTAGGGAGTAGCAACTTTGTGTTTCACATCATACTTTTTCAGTACAACTTCCAATTTAGAATTGCAAAAATGTGACCCACCATCACTAATTAACACTCTTGGGACTCCAAACCTGGAAAAGATGTTCTTCTTAATAAACTTCACAATAGTCTGAGAATCACTTGCCTGAGTTGCTACTGCCTCTACCCACTTTGAAACATAATCAACAGCTACCAATATATATTGGTTAGAGAATGAGGAGGGAAATGGCCCCATGAAATCAATTCCCCAACAGTCAAAGAGCTCTACCTCCAAAATGGAGTTCAAGGGCATCTCATTCCGCTTGGAAATGCTTCCCGTCCTCTGGCATTTGTCACAACTCTTCACATGAACATAAGCATCTTTACAAATCGAAGGCCAATAGAATCCGAATTGAAGCACTTTTGCAGCTGTGCGTTCACCATTGAAATGACCTCCATATGGTGAATTGTGACAATGCCATAAAATTTTCCGAGCTTCATCTTGTGCAACACACCTTCGGAGTAATCCATCTGGGCATTGCCTGAAGAGATAAGGATCATCCCAAATGAAATAGTTAGCATCTTTGAAAAACTTCTTCTTTTGTTGCCAAGTGAGTTCTTCTGGTATCACACCAGCAGCCTTAAAATTGGCCATATCTGCAAACCAAGGCCTCTCAGTTACAACTAATAGTTTCTCATCTGGTAACTCCTCTAGAATGTCCAACTCTTTGGCTGTGATTTCAGTATTCTCCAGCCTAGACAGATGATCAGCCACCACATTCTCACTCCCCTTTTTGTCTTTGATCTCAAGGTCGAATTCCTGCAACAATAAAATCCACCGAATGAGTCTTGGCTTGGATTCAACCTTAGTCATAAGATACTTGATTGTCGCATGATCAGTGAACACCACAACTTTGGAACCAATCAAATAGGAACGGAATTTTTCTAGAGCAAACACTATAGCGAGCAACTCCTTCTCTGTGGTTGCATAGTTGACTTGGTTCTCATTTAGTACCTTGCTAGCATAGTAAATGGCATGAAAGAATTTATCTCTTTGCTGCCCCAAAACAGCCCCCACTGCGTAGTCACTAGCATCACACATTAACTCAAAGGGTGATTCCCAATCTGGTGCAACTATTACAGGAGCTAAAACAAGTTTCTCTTTCAATAACTCAAAGGCCTTCAAGCATTCTGGATCAAAATCAAATGAGACATCCTTGATGAGGAGATTGCAAAGAGGCTTAGCAACCTTGGAGAAATCCTTGATAAATCGTCTATAAAAATCGGCATGCCCAAGGAAACTCCTCACTCTTTTCACATTCAATGGAGGAGGCAACTTCTCTATCACATCAATTTTCGCTTTGTCCACTTCTATACCTTTGGATGAGATTTTATGACCCAGCACAATTCCTTCATTCACCATGAAGTGGCATTTTTCCCAATTCAAAACTAAATTGGTCTTCATGCATCTTTTAAGAATATCCTCAAGGTTAGCCAAGCAAGCATCAAAAGAAGTGCTAAAAATAGAAAAATCATCCATGAAAACCTCAATAGATTTTTAAATCATATCGGCAAAAATGGAAAGCATACATCTCTGAAAGGTTGCAGGAGCATTGCAAAGGCCAAAAGGCATTCGTCTATAAGCAAAAACTCCAAATGGACAAGTGAATGCAATTTTCTCTTGGTCCTCTGGGTTGACAGAAATCTGATTATAACCAGAGTAGCCATCAAGGAAACAATAGTAGGCTTGTTCGGCTAATCTCTCAAGCATCTGATCCATAAATGGGAGAGGGAAGTGGTCCTTGCAAGTGGCTTGGTTAAGCTTCCGGTAGTCAATACACATCCGCCAACCTGTGATAGTTCTAGTAGGAATTAACTCATTTTTTTCATTTTTTTCCACTGTCATTCCTCCTTTCTTCGGAACCACATGTACCGGACTCACCCATGCACTATCAGAAATAGGATAGATCATTCCCGCCTCCAAAAGTTTCAATACCTCCTTTCTCACAACTTCTTTCATAGTCGGATTGAGTCTTCTCTACTGTTGAACCACTGGCTTGAACTCCTGGTCTAACATTATCTTGTGCATGCAAAACGCTGGACTGATCCCTTTTAAATATGAGATGGTCCATCCAATTGCCTCTTTGTGTGCTCTAAGCACTCTCACAAGTTTCTCCTCCTCTTGCTTTAATAAGGAGTTACTTATGATCACCGGATTCAAAGCATCATCCCCCAGAAACACATACTTCAAATGTGAGGGCAATTGCTTTAATTCCGGGCTCTCTTTCTTCTCTATCTCTCCACCCTACAAGTCTTCTTTCTTTTTAACAATAGCATCTTCAACCTGTAGAGCTTCAAGTTGTGCAAGACATCTTTCTATCTCATCTTCCATCTCTTCATCCACTTCCTCAATGGAATTCACTAACACATTCTCTAAGGGGTGTGAAGGTTGGTCTTGCTTAATAAATTCCCCAACTGAATCAGCAATCAAATCAACTCTAGAGCACTTTTCAGTATCATCAGGATGACGCATAGCTTTAAAAACATCAAAAGTTACCTTCTCATCTTGAAATCTCAAAATTAATTTACCTTGTTGGACATCAATCAAGGCTCTCCCTGTAGCTAGGAAAGGTCTTCCGGGAAGAAGAGGGACTTCCTTGTCCTCTTCCATATCGAGAATCACAAAATCAACTGGAAAAAGGAACTTGTCAACTCTAACCAACATATCCTCCAATATCCCATATGGAAACTTAACTGAACGATCCGCCAATTGCAAGGACATTCTTGTGGGCTTGACTTCACCTCCACCCAATCTTTTCAACATGGAGAGGGGCATCAAATTGATACTAGCTCCCAGATCACATAGAGCTTTGCCAATATTCAAATTCCCAATGGTGCACAGAATTGTAAAGCTTCCAGGGTCCTTCATCTTTGGAGGAAGCTTTCTTTGAATGATAGCACTGCATTCTTCTGTCAAAGCCACTGTCTCATCCTCCTTAAATCTTCTCTTCTTAGTCAACAACTCCTTCATTAACTTGGCATATGTGGGCATTTGTTCAAGAGCTTCTGCAAAGGGAATGTTGATCTGTAAATGCTTGTAGATGTCCATGAACTTTGCAAACTGTTCATCTTTCTGATTCTTCTTGCTCAGATGGGGATAAGGAAGCTTCATATATGGAGGAGCTACTCTGGGCTTCTCTTGTACCTGCAGTTTGTCAGTAACAACTTTGTCATCCTCACCTTCCCTTTTTTCTTCTTTTTCAATATTTTCTCTACTCTCATTTTCAACTCCACCTTTTTCTTTTTCAACTTCTTTTTCTACTTCCACTCTCTCTTTTCCAACTCCTTTCACCTCACTTTTTTCGCTCTTTTTCTTTCTCTCTACTTCAGACAACAACTTTTCACTTCTCAAAGAAACAGCACTACAATTTTCATTCTTAGGGTTGTCAACTGTGCTAGCAGAAAACTTACCTTTGGATTGCTCCGCTAATTGTTTTGAGAATTGCCCAATGTGGTTCTCTAGATTTTTGATAGAAGCCTCCTGGTTTTTGAAATGAGACTCATGATTCTGGAAGTTAGATTGTGTCATCTTCATAAACTGAGTAAGAGCTTCTTCTAATTGATTTGGCCTCTCTTGTTTTTGCAGTTGTGGAGGGTTGCTGGATGATGGGTTATCTT
Organism: Calophaca sinica; assembly: GCA_037113605.1. Taxonomy (NCBI): domain Eukaryota; kingdom Viridiplantae; phylum Streptophyta; class Magnoliopsida; order Fabales; family Fabaceae; genus Calophaca; species Calophaca sinica. The sequence goes on from CM073737.1 coordinate 4,349,616, forward strand.
GCTGCTTCCAGGAGAAGTTGGGATGATTCTTCCACCCTGGATTATAGGTGTTAGAATACGGATTCTCTCCTTGCCTTTGAAAGTTACCCATGTAATTAGCTTGCTCGTTTGAGTCTCCCTGTGTATCACATCCTCCATTCTCATGAGGCCCTTGACAAAAATCACATCTCAAGTTCTGATTTAACTGGTTTACTTGAGCAGAGGAAGAGGCTCCCATTTTCAGTGCTTTAAGCTCCTTTGTGATAGTCTCCAATTGTTGAGAGACCAATTTATTTTGAGCCAAGAGCGCATCTTGCGTTTCTAGCTCAAGGATTCCTCTTTTTGCCTGTGTTCCTCTATTATTTTGACACAACTGCTCTTTAGAAGCCATTTGCTCCACTAAAGTTCTTGCTTCTGCAGCTATCTTGTTGTTAATTGTACCTCCAGCTGAGGCATCCAGCATCATTCTGGTGTTTGGCCTCAAACCATTACAAAACATTTGCATCTGATTAAAATCATCATATCCATGGCCAGGACACCTCTTCAGAAGAAGCTTGAATCTCTCCCACGCCTCATACAAATTTTCACTTTGGTTCTGCTGGATGCCATTCACCCCTTCTTTTGATGAACTTGGAGGGTGGAAAAAATTTGGTCATAAATTTTTCCTCCAAATCATCCTAGGTCGCGATGCTTCCTGTAGGCAAAGTGTCTAGCCAATCTCTTGATATCTCGTAGGGTCCAAGGGAAAAGCCTCAGTTTCTTACTTCCCTCGGTCACTCCAGTCAGCCCGAAGGTGTCACAGATTTCATAGAAACTCACCAAATGCAGATTTGGGTGTTCAATTTCATCCCCAGCGAATTGGCTTTGCTTGAGAGTATTCAACAATGCTGGTTTGATCTCAAAATTAGCATTTGCCTCCTCCTGTTGGTAGGCCATGACAGCCCTTGGATGGTTGTTCCTTCTCCCAAAATCACCTATCGTACGTGGTTGGTCTCCCATCACTTCTTGAGTTATGACTTGAGAAGTAGATGTTGAGGATTGTTTTTGTTATTGTTTTGCCTCTTTTGCCTTCTTCCTTAATGCCTTTGCTGTCTTTTCAATTTCTGGGTCAAACAACAGCTCACCTATTTGTTTACCTCGCATACACAAAACTAAAGGAAAAAGTAAGTAGCAAAGCAACAATTAAATTTTCTCTTTTTTTTTATAATAGAAAATAAAATAACAGGAAATAGTTCAAAAAGTACTCGTTTGCCTTGTTAAAAATCAATTTAACAATCCCCGGCAACGGCGCCAAAAACTTGTTGGACAAATTCGCAAGTGTACGATTTCGTCGTCAAGTAATAAAAAGATCGAATCCACAGGGATTGTAACTAATTATTTAACTTAACAAACTTGTAATAATTTGAACTATTGAACTAAGTGATGTGTTTGAAATATTTGTGACTTATATCAAAAGACAAAAACAGTAAACAACTAAACAAAAATTTGGATTTTAAGGAGAATTAAAAGCAACTAGGGATCGAATCCTCTTGCTTCCACTCTTATGCAATCAATTTACAACCAACGCAAGTTATTCCATATAATTGAAGTTCGAATCAACGAAATTAGTTTAAGGACAATTCCTTGCCTCATAAACCCTTTACTTTAACTAAAATCCCTTAATCCCTTAGGTGAATTAAAGCTAGATTAAGCAATAAGACTAATGATTCATAAGAACACATGCTCATAAGGTTATATTCCTATAATCCTTCTAAACATGACAAACAGTTCAGTTCAAGTTCATAACCCCAATTTCCCAATCGTGAGTATAACCCAAAATCGATTCGGTAGTGATCAGTTACCAAAAAGCATTAATAATAGAAATGAAGGCACAATCATAACTGAAATAAACTTGCATTGATATAAGTAAAACAACTACATAAGAGTTTCCACAAGGTTCATCTTCCCTAGCCTAAGGAATTTAGCTACTCATAGAAAACAAAAGAGAAAAATAGAAAAATTGATAAATGGAAGAAGAAGACTCCATGGATGATTCAAAACCTTGTTCCCAAGCTTGAATCCTCCTTGGAGATGGAGAAAAGTGAACCCCCTGGTAGCTCCCTGGTTCCCATGGCGTTTTTAGGTTTTTTCCATGTCCAAAAAGTGGTTCCGTTACTGAAAAACGTGATATTTAACTGATACTGCGCAACAGGTGCGCGCCAAGTGCGCTCCACGTGCGTTCTACGCGCGCTGACACAGAAAGACAAGAATTTTTTGCTCTCTAAACGCGCTCCAAATGCTCTTCGCACGCGGAGAGACAGCAACAGTAGAAATTCCGTGTGCAGGTTGCTCTTAGGGTGCTCTTCACGTGCATTCTAACAGCAGGAAATGATTTCCTGCTCTTCAAGTGCTCTTCTGGTGCTCTCAAGCTCACAGGAACATTTATTTTGAGCAGAATCTTGGTGTATTGTGAAGGGCTTTGCTCTTTTGGTCTTTGATCCTTGATCTCCTCCCTCTTGGCATTTTTGCTCAACGTTCGTGCTCGAATTCGTGTGAAAAACAAAGATAGAGATCCAGCATAACTCTGCACACTATAGATTCGGGAACAAATAAGGAGAACCAACGAATTTATCAATTTAAGCACATAAATGACTTCAAAAGTTCTTCATTCATCATGCAAAACTCAATTTTAGCTATATAAATATTCATGTGATGAAGATTTATCATGCCTATACTGAACCTTTTGGTCAGACTAACACGTTCAAGTAGCATCTTCATTACAACGCCTATACTGAACAATTCTGGTTATCTAACATGTTCAAGTAGAATCCTAGCTAACCGTCTCTACTGAACAATTCTGGTTAGACTAACACGTTCACGTAGAATCCTGACAAATACAAAAACCTTCTGGTCAAATTGGCACGTTCCTACAGTTATAAACTGTTACAAGCGAATTATAGGCTTATGCTGAAGAGTAAAATGCACTCTCAACAACAATACAACTTAAATAACTCTCTACCAAAGAGGATATATAGTTAAGCTCTTGAATGAAATAAATCTCACATAGAGGATAGACAGTTAAGCTCTTAAATGATCTAACTCTCACAGAGAGGATAAGCAGTTAAGTTCTGGAATAACTGAATGAAAGGACGTGAAATCCATTCGATAGAGCTTTTGCAATAAATTTGTTCTATTCATCTTACTTCATTCTTCTTGTATTTATAGCCAATTATGAGAGTGACTGTTGAGATCCATTGAGATTCATCCTCATATCCGTTAGTAATGGCTATTGACCGCTTTTGAAATCCTCATCAAATGCCTTTGAGTAGCATTAAATGATTTATTTGTCGATATGTCCTTTTGCTACTGTAGAGTTGTTTTACAGATATAGCATAGGGACTCCTTTTTAGAAAAAGGTGTACCTTTTCTACACCAATTGTACCACAGTATCGTGCTCGTTTGTAAACTTTCCTTTTTTACTATGCATCTCTCTAAAGACTTCGAAATTACTCCCTGTCTTTGTCACTGCCAAGAGTACTAGGTAGATGTTTCACCCAATGTAAATCTTCAAGGTAGAGTTAAGAACTAACTGGACAAAACTTGTCCCTCGCACATAATGAATAGCTTGCCATTCCAGACAGAAGGGAAATGTTTGCCAGCTCACATCGTGCAAACGCACGCTTTTTTTAAGGCAAAGACAGGAAATGGGTCTCGTTAAAACCTTCTAATGCAAAACCCTCCTTAGGGAAAAAAATCAAGGAGGAAAAAGAGTACGTCCACCTATATTTATTAGAAAAAATGAAAAAGAGAATACAAAGAGAGCATGAGGGGACTAGACCAAAACCCATGGAGAAGAACAATAAACAGTGACTACATGCAGAAGTAGCCATAAACAAAACCCCTATTCTCTTAAGCAAAATAAAGTGCAGGAGCATCACAATAAGAGAGGCAATCCCAACGAGGTTGACACCACAACCCCTAACAATCATCTGCAGCACCTCAAAGCGAAAAGAATAGGAAAAATAAAGGAGGAAAAGCAAGCATGGGGGGACTAGACTAAAACTCATGGTAGAAAACATCATCTAAATCTAAAGTAAGGAAAACTAAACCTGTTACGAAAAAAATCTTCCAAAAGAAACTTCGGGGGTAAATCTCACCAAGTAAAACAATGATTAGATATACCATAGTTAGTTAACTTATCTGCACAAGAGTTTCCTTATCTGTAAATGTGAGACACAAAAAATTACATCTGCTGAGTGAGAGAGAGGCAGTTCTTCAAGCGGGTTTTATATTTCCAAGGCACCAAAGCAAGATTCCCCCGAGAAGCACCATCCGAGTTACACTTAATCCAGCCGCAAAGGGGCTTACTCCAGGTGACCTGAATAATAGAGGAGGCTTTGGGGGCATGGACATCAATTCCAAAAAAAAATTAAAATGCTAAACTCCTCCATGGAATTGGAAGAGCAACCTTTGGAAAGCTTACCAGACATGGCAACAACAGCCCGAATTAAATGCACAACTCTTCCAAAAGGAATGGGTCTATTTTGAAAGGCCAGCTGATTACGAGTATACCAAATGACCCAAAAGGTGTGAGTCACTGTAGAGAGGACCACATCAGCAACCTGATGACTCCACTTATTATCACTGACCTTGAAAACAACATCTATGGAGGAGGAGTCAATTAAACAATCCAAAGAACACGCAAGCTAGCTCCAAGCTTCAAAGCAAAAGGGCAATGGAAGAATAAATGGCTAGTTGACTCCGCAGCCTGGTTACTATGGCAACAAATAGAAATCGTGACACAACCTATCTTTTGCAGCTGATCATCCGTAGGCAACCTGTTATGGAAAATCCGCCAAACCATGAAAGATTTGGAGAGGGAATAACTGGACTCCAAATTTTCTTACCCCAGTACTTCTGATGCCCTTTATTTAGGAGATGAAGATAAGCCTTTTTAAAGCTAAAACAGCCCTTGTCATTACCTTTCCAGGTTAACTCATCCTGGCAAACGTCTGTGTAAAGCAACAACTGCTGGATGTCAAAAGCAACATCAGGGAGCATATTGGCGAAAGAGGAGGGAATATCCCAATTGTTGTTGTAAATAACATCCGCCACAGTGGCTTTCAATTTAGGGTGGGCAGAATAGGGAATGTTAAGTCGATCAACAAGAGGTTGGCCAAGCCAATTATCCAACCAAAAGTTTACTTGAGTACCATCACTAATGTGCCAGGAACTACCTTGAAGAATGGTTTGAATAAACTGCCTCACACCAGGCCAGATAGAGGATTTGGCATAATAAGAGATAGGCTTATTAAAGCGCATAAATCTAGATTTGAGAAGCTTGGCCCAAGACTAATTCGAAGAAAGAACATCCCAAGCAAGTTTGAGCATGGCGGTCTCATTAATAAAGCGCATGGATCGAAGCACCAGACCCCCTTCTTCCACAGGGGCACACACCTTATGCTAAACAACTGTGCAAATTTTCTTGTTGTGGATATTCCCATACCAGATAAAATTTATAATCCAATTATCTAAGTTCTTTAGGAGAGCAATCGACTAAGCATAGACATGAAAGCTATAGACAAGCATGCCATGAATGATCGATTTCACCAACTGCACCCTGCCAACAATAGAAAGCATGGAGCCCTTCCAAGAAGCCAGCTTATTTTTAATCCTATCTGCAATGGGTTGGAAATGAGTAGACTTAGACTTACCTCTAAAAAGAGGCACATCCAGGTAAGTCCAAGGAAGAACACCAAGAGAGAACCCCAATAAATCCTTCAGAGCATTAATTCTAGAAGCGGACATAGAGCCCGTAAAAAACTTACACTTTTCTCTGCTGAGAACATGACCTGAAATGGCACCATACTCATGAAATAAATCCATTAGAACAGAAGGATTTTTCCTAGTCCCTTTACAGAAGACCATGATGTCATCCGTATATAAAACATGGGAGGGAGTGGGAAAAGCTCTAAGACTAGACATCAGATTTAGCTAGCCAGAGTTAACCAAAGGAGAAATACCTCTACTAAAAGCACCCTTCGCAAGACAAAAGAGGAGAGGAGAGAGAAGATCTCCCTGCCTGACCCCTCTCTTACAAGAAAAGTAACCAGTAGAATGCCCGTTGACAGAAATGGAAAGCTTAGCAGATTGCAGAATGACAACAATCCAATCACAAAAAGTAGAATTGAAAACAAAAGTTTGCAACATTTTAATCAGAAAGGTCCAATCAACAGTATCGAAGGCTTTCTTAATGTCAAACTTCAGAGCAATATTACCCCCATAGGTCTTATAATCTAGCATATCGATAGCTTCAGAAGCAATGCAAATACACTCAGAAATATGTCTTCCCTTAATGAAACCCCGCTGCTACTCAGAAACAATTTTGGGCACTATCAAGGAGAGCCTATTAGCTAGAACTTTTGTGATCACTTTAAATTGAAAATTGGCAAGCGCAATAGGTCTGTAATCCTCAATTTTCTCAGCACCAACAAACTTGGGAATCAAAGCAATCAAATTAGAATTCATGTTAGGAAGAATCCAACCAGAGCCGTCAGGGCCAGGCGCACCAGCACCATTCATGGAAAAAACGGCACCTTTGACCTCCACCATAGAAGGAAGGTTAGTAAGCATTGCATTGTCCTCCCTAGTGACCAAATTAGTAATAACCTTCAGAATAAAATCCGAATTAGTACAATTGTTCTCAGAGGCATAAAGAAATGTGTAGTAAGATAACACATGTTGCTCAATGTCCAGCTGATTTTCATGAATGCTCTCCCTTGACTTAAGGACAGACATTTGTCTAGAAGCATGTCTCACCTTAGCTAGTCTGTGAAAATAAGAGGTATTCATGTCCCCATGAGTTAACCAATTAACCCTGGCCTTTTCCCTCCAGAATTCCTCCTGAAAAGATAAAGCAACTTGGAGCTGTCTCTGGGCTTCCAGCTCTTTGTTATGTAAATCATCCGAATAACCAATGTCTAAAATTTGCTACTGAACAACATCTAAAACATTCTGAGCATCTGACACTAACTTAAGAACATCTCCAAAAGTATTTTTGTTCCAACTTTTGAAAGCGGACTTTAAGGATTTTAGCTTCTGGGAAAGATTAAACATAGGGTTTTGTTCCAGGTCTCCATAACCACTCTCCTACATTCAGGATGTTGGGCCCACATAAACATAAATTTAAAAGAGCAAGGAAAGGAAGGAGTAGCTCATTGTTTAATAAGGAGCAAATGATAATGATCTGACTGGCTTCTGGGGAGAGTGCTACAGAATGTAAAGGACTAAAAAGATAACCAGTCATCATTACAAATAGCCCTATCAAGTATTCTCTCAGTATGGGCAGTGCCATATCTGCCATTAGACCAGGTAAATTCTGCCCCTTGAGTGGGAAGGTGGGTGAGAAGAGAAGTGTCAGACTAAATCTTAAACTCATCACAAGATGCCGGCAGAGGAGTGCCACCCCCACGCTACTCATGAGCACCCAAAATAGCATTATAATCTCTAACCATCAACTAGGGACCAACAAAATTTTGAGAAAGAGCAGTCAGATCCCTCCAAAGATCTCTACGAGTAATGTGATTATTAGAGGCATAAATAGTAGAAATATAAACTATCTGAGACTGTCAGGCAATTGAAAGAGCAATGTGTTGTCTAGAAATAGAAAAAATGTTAGGAGTAAGCGAAGCAGAGCAAAAACCCCAGAGATTAGGTAATTGAGAACCTTTGTCATTAACTGCAACAGGCTTTAAATGAAGACTCCGCCAAAAAGAATTAGCAATATGATCCAAAGCAACCCAAGGCTCAAAAATAAAAAGAAATCAGGCTTGTTAGTGAGACAAATATTTTTTAAGGTCAACTGAGAGTCCGGGTTGGCCAAACCCCGCACATTCCAATAAAGGATCTTTATTAAAAAGAGATAGAATTATTATCTGCCCTATAATGGGTGTTATAATGATCATCTTTGTGCACAACTTTCTTTTTTTTGCCTCAAGCGTCTTTTCTGAGATTTAGATAGAGCAGGCTAGAAGTCATCTGCTGCAGCGCTAACTATCTCAACATCAACAAGAGCCTCATCAACGACCTCATCAGCTGCATCACCCTAGAATTTTCCAACTATTCTCAAATCTTTCTCAAAAGTTTTGTTAATGTGCTTCAAAGCTAAAGGAGGCGGAGTGATCGGATCTTGAGAAGAAGAGTTGGCACTCGTTGTCCCTAACTGAGTGGCAGAGACATTAGAAACACCAGCAGTTGACTTCAGATCACCATTAGTATCATAAGAACCATGCCCTGAAGAGTCTTTCTCAGTGGAAGAGGGCACCACGGCCTGCTCCAAGGTTTGGTTCACATTACCATGAGCCTGCAAAGTGCTTTCTTCATCCGCGGGAATGGCAGTAGAAGCCACAAGATTATCTAGATCACCCATCTCATGATTAAACCCTAGTAAAGGGTTAGAGGTTTGGTGGAAAATGGTGTTGTTCATGGGTACATTGTCGACCCCCAAGAGTCTCCTTGTTCACATCCCCCAAGTGAGTCACAGTGACATTCCCCATCTTGGAAGTGCCTATTACATCAACATTAATAACAGGGACAGTATCTGAATCATCATCACTGATCATGTTCTGTGTAGCGCCGCCCTCAGGGACAGGGTCCTTGCCTTTCCCAGTCATAGTTATTGTTACATCAGTTCTCACCGGGACCGCGTGTTCCTTAATAACAACCCCCACCTCCTTTTGTTTTGGAACAAACTTGATGTTCTGCTTCTATTGCTTAGCCTTCTCCAGTAACCTCTTGATGCATCGTTTTAACCTGTTGTGCGTTGTTGTGAGGTGCACCCTGGGCTCTGTTTTTTCGACAAGAAGCAGAGATGTGGCCAATTGCATAACAACGATCATAGAATGGGGGCAGATGTTCATATTCGATGCCAACATAGAATGCATGATCCCCTCTTTCTACAAGGAGCTACTCCTACAGCTTTGAAGTAAGATCAATATCAATCAAGATTCGAGCGAAGTGCCTGAATGTTCTCTTCAACGTGGCCTCATCAAGAGAAACTGGGACTCCAATGGCACCACCTATCTCAAAGAGAATGTGTGGCCTCCAGTATTCTCGCAAGAGTCCATGTGTAACACCCCAAATTTATAAGCTAAGTTGAGAAGAAGTTATGAGGAGAATTGTGTGATTGTATTCAAGCTTAAATTGATTTTTAAAGTGAGTGAATATAATTACACAAGGTTTTTATAAGAAGGTTAATGGGTTTGAGTTGAGGAATAAGTGTGGATTTAATCCTAAGATGGTTTAAGGTGTTGATTTGTAGCTATGGAAGTTAATTTGAGAAGAAGGTCTCAAGGTTTGGTGCTAGAACTGAGTTTTCCTGGTTTTTCTGCAGTGTGAATCGATTCACCTAGCCTGGGAATCGATTCACAGCATTAAAACTCCATTGACATCGAATTCTAGCAGTGGGAATCGATTCACAGAAGTCAGGAATCGATTCACATAAAACAGGCTGCTGGGACTCGCAGGCAGGAATCGATTCACTCATTAAAGCTGCAATTCAGGCTCTTTTTGCACTGTGGGAATCGATTCACACTATGCTGTGAATCGATTCACAATTTAATTGTTTAAAAACGCAGTTTCAGCGAGCAGAACGCAGAAGAGAGAAAAAGGAAAAGAAGAGAAAGAGAAAGGAGAAAAGGAAGAGGAGAGCTAGGGTTTCACCTTTGAGAAGGATTGAAGAGATTCATGTTGGGTTTCTTCAATCACTTGCCTAAATGGAGAGTTTGAGAGTTGAGATCTGAGTATTTGGAAGATTTGGGTTTGAACCCTAGAGAGGAGAAGAAGAAGCACGAATTGGAGAAGAAGAAGGGGGAGAAGACCAAGCTCCAGCAAGGATGATTCAAGTTCTTGGATGGAGAAGGAAGATTGAAGGTTGAAGATCAAGATTTGAGGAGTATTTGGAGAAGCCCTAAGTTGAGCAAAGAGGGGAAAAGCTTGAAGAGGAGCAAATAATCCAAAGTTCAGCCTTCCTAGCTCAATGTCTTGAAGAATAGAGGTGAGTTCTTCAACCCTTAGGTGATGGGCACCCATAAGTCCCACATGTAGGAATTTATCTTCCTTTAGTAGCATATGAACCTTAGGTTCAAGTTAGGTCTTATATACCTATAAGAGATTGAGTTATGATTGTTATGATTGTGATGATTGTTATGATTGTTATGAAATTGTATGGGGTTTGACTGAAATAGGGTTGGATACTGTCCCCAACCCCCCTAATTATTATGTGATGCTTGAATCCTTGAATGCTCCAAAGAGCTTTAATGAGATTAGGTATGCTTGATGTTTTCTCTCTTGAGAACTCCTTATAGTTTCAAGGGATTAGTTAATGTATGTGTTGTCCATTAATTTGGCAAATTGTGAGGCTTGTCTAAGAGCCATAAGCTTAAGTCTTAGAGGTCAAGGAAGGTGTAACACCTGAGGATGAGATCGACCTCGTATTAGGACATCTTATCGAGACCTCGCGTCGAGACCTCCTGTCGAGACCCCGTGCCGAGATCGTATGCCGAGGTCGTATGACGAGCTGAGGAGACGCTTGCACGAGCATCCTGGTCGACATCGTGTCGAGATGATAACACTCGTATTTTTACGAATATTATTTAGCGTTAATTAGTATATTTTGTTGTGATTATGTTTTATTAAAGTAATTACTTGTTTTTAATATTTTTAAGTGAATTGTATTGTTTCTAATATTTATAAATTGATATAATCACGCGGAGAATTAATTTTTCGTAAATTAATTTTCCGTCGAGAATCGTCACTGTGTTTTTAGATTTTAAGTCTATAGATTAGAGGGTGATTATGAGAGAGGGAAGATTAGATGGGTTAGACTTGTTGTTTGGATTAATATCTTACTTTAAAATCTAGGTGTCGCTTATTTGTGGTTTTATGAAAGATAAATTCATTTAAAATGGTTTTCTTGTAATTAATTATTGTTTAAGAGATATTTAAGGGAGATAAGACCAAACTGTTTTTTTTCCACCAGCTGTAGATAAATATCATGATTAGTTTCCTCCACCTCCATAAATATCACGCTTAGCCGCCTTAAACACTCACTTTCCAGTTTCTTCTTTTTTCTTCTTATCTAAATTTCCTCTTCTCCAAACCTCCATTGAAGAACCTTGAGTTTCATTGAGCTTCTGCATAAACTTTCTTCATCAACCTTGTTTCTTATCATCTTCTCGACATATATCACCATCTCGACCATCTTTTGAGGTATGAAAAATAGAATTTTAGTTCTCTTCATGTTACTGTTAGCGCCACTTCTTCTCTCTATTTTAGCTAGTTTATATGCTTCCAAATCAGGTCATATTGATAGGTTTTCTTTTTCATGACATGACCTACCTTTCTAACCAATTATTTGAGCTTGTAAAACAAATTGCTTTCTCTGTTTTTTACGCAATAAAGGCCCAAAACCCTCCCTATTTGATTTTAAGCTTGATTTAGTACTTTGGAAAAATGGCTTTGTCTGGTGATGTATGAAAGAAGTTTTTAATAAAATTTTAGAGAAAAGGAGTTATTTTGTAATGTTTGAATTCTGGTTGTATTTGTTTAAGTTCTTGAGTTTTAATGTTTACTTGGGTTGTGGTTAAGATTGGGATAATGAGAGCTAAGTGTTATTAGAACCCATAGATAGAACTAAGTTGTGCTCGTATTAGGGAGTGTGATTTCCGAGATCGTCTTTGCAAGGAGATCGAGGTGTACGAGAACACGAAACCGAGGTTGGAGAGCCGTGCGTGTCGAGATCGAGTGAGAGAAGTCGTTGTCGAGCTCGTTTGAAGACAACGTGTCGAGGTCGTTGTCGAGCTCGTTTGAAGACAATTTGTGTCGAGGTCGTTGTCGAGCAGCGTTAGCTTGGAGTTCGGTAAGGGCACTTCTAGACATTTAGGATTCATTTTATGTCCCTGTGTAAGGACAACTTTGGATATGCTTAAGCTATTGTTTTGTTATTTAAATTGCTTTATTTAAATACGAAGAAGTCTGAGAACTCTACGAGTTCGAAGTCAGGGTCTTCGAACCCCTTCGTTTTGTTGTCGTGCGGTCGAACATATTCCGAGTCATTCGTGGGTGAAAACTTTGTGGTTGGTCTGAACCCAACCCCCACTTGTTTGTACCTCTCTGTTAATTCCATTGAGTTGCAGAGGGATGGATTCCTTGATTTGCGTGTCAAGCATGTAATGTTGTGATATGATTGAGTTTTTGCATGTATTTAATATGTGATTGAATATATGTTGTGAATTGTGTATTGCCTGTTGAATTGCGTTTCTTCATGTTGAGCCTGCTCTTTTTATTTGACATGCGGTTGAATATCTTGCGTATAACTCTTTGAATATCGTATGCGGCGAATTGTTCATTGAGTGAGAGAGCTTAGCGAGTCGTTGGCGTTTGAAGTTGCGACCGGATAAGCGGAGAGGGTGCTAGGTCCCCTTTTTCCGGTTATGGGGACTTCTAAGCATTGCCACGCTATGGGACCTGAGTTGACTGTCCTAGGGAGAGCGAAGATCCCAAGGCTTCTACCGACTTTCCAAAGATACGATGCAGCGTGTGCATTCGGAGTACTTGTCGAGTCTAGAGTGAGATGGTTGAGTTACGTTTGGTGATTGATAAACATTGTTGTGTTGCTTATTTCTTTATGCCGTGTTTATCTTGAATTGTTGAGAAGTTGACCTTTCCGTGGTACCTTCAATCCATGATGGTTACCCAGGCGATGTCGAGGGTGCGAGGAACTTCGGCAAACAGATGATGGCGAGGAGGAGCTCGGCGAGGATCGAGCGACGACCTATATTTGTCGTGATTGATTATGTTTATTGGATGTTTTTTTTGGATGAGTGTACTTTGTTTTTTTTGTGTTCAGAGGTTGTGACCAGTTTGGGCTAGATGTCGTTTTGAGCACGGTAGATCGGGTGGTTTTACTTTTGGAGCCCCTGCGTGGGTGTCTGCTTAAGTACCCCAGGTATGATTGCTCTCTTGAAGTCGTCATACCTTAGGTGTATTTTCTTTGTACATTATTACTGTCTTTTTGTATGCACTTTTTATATCTTGTATATATAAGTATGTACTTGTTATACCTGCGTGTTGTTATTTAGGACTTAAGTCTTGTGTCTTAGTTGCACCATGTTTCGAAAAGCTGTAATTACTCTGATGTGCACGAGCTGGTCTTATAAAAAAAAAATATATATATATATATATATATATATATATATATATATAATAATAATAGACCGTACTTTTCTAAAGGGCACAAGAGTATCGTTTTAAAACACATCGCATACAGGGTAACTTGAGCTCGGTGTGTTGAGCTCGGTAACTCGAGCTCGGTATGTTGAGCTCGGTAGCGGTCCGGAAACGGGTCGTTACAGAAGGACCCTAGGAAAAGGATGTAATAGAAAGAATGTATGAATTAGTGTTCATGATTTGGAGTCATTAGAGATAAAGGGATGCTATTAGTGTAAGTTTGATTCATTGAAATGATTGTAGTTTCTTTGAATAGTTAAGTAATGATGATGAATGTATTTATATGAATATGCATACAAGCATAAGCATAATCATAAGCATAAGCATAAGCTAAAGTCCATGGCAAGTCTCCTCTATTTATAGGAGTAGATCGGTTTGGTTAGCCAAGTGGGACGCCCTTGGAGGGTTATGACGTCTAACCACCATTCCGAAAGTGTGTAATTGGGGTCTAGGGACCTAAGCCTACGACACTACCCAATAACACAAAATGCATTACATGCAAATCATCATATTATACATCTCTTATGAATGGTATAATGTGTGAAGTGAAGTTAAGTTTATGAATGTTAATGAAATTCCTTGTATGTATTTTATATATATGTATTAGGAATTGGCTTAGTTAGTTGTATGGAATTTTGGATAGCACACCCATAGTCGCTTAATTATTATATAGTAATGAGCATTGTGATTAGATCACTTAAAGGATAAGCAAGCTAGATTGATTGGGATTTGTAGTATAGAGCATAAGGCAAAGCCCAATAGCATAAGAGAAAGCAAAGTTGTGTTAAGCACAAAGTGAGTAAGTAAGAATAATACGTTCTTAGTTAATAAGGTTGCAATTTATATTGTATTAAGGCTAGTCGAACTAAACAAAGGTTAAAGAATGGATATTTATAAGGTTGATGTGGGATTGCTATACATTTATGTGTTTAGTTCAATCACAAGTTGATAAGTGGCATAGTGGTCCTAGGATTGCCCTACTTTATAATGTACTAAGTTTTTAATTCAAGCTAACGCCTTCTAAAGCGTCTTAGCTTAGGGATATCGAGATGTTGTAAGTCAAGTCCTTATGGTACATAGAGAGAGTATGTCTAGGTTTGAAATGCCTAAGTTAGTCTTCTCAGCCTAGAATGTCCCGATGAGAGAATGGTGAGGAGTCCGTGAAGGGCTCACTGAGATTTTATAATCTCACCCTTTTCCTTTTGTTGTTTTTCAGATAAGCAGGTACTGAAGACGGCGAGCCGAGGCTTCAAGCTTGGGACACATAAGCTAGTCGTAGATTGTAATGGGAATTTTATATTCCAAGTTATGTACAAGTTGTAATCTATTTATTAGATTGATAGATTAAGTTAATTTGCGACTTGGATTATTGTAATCAAGTTTGTAAATGTTTAGTAATTCCTGTGCCTTAATGTAATTTGTCGTACTTTCAATTATGTTGAGGTGCGGGTGTTACACCATGCAGCCGAACCCAACACATGGTATGCGTTTCGCGAAGCGCATTAGGGTTGAAGTCTGAGGTCCACGCCATTAGCCGCAAAACACCAGGGTTAAGGTTAGTTGTTCCGATCGTTCAAATGCTACGCTGATCCTCAACAGAGGAAAAATTGAACTCGTAGAAGCCCTTTCCAAGCGAAACCACCGACCAAGGGCTGATCGGTTTCCAAAGTTTCAGAAGCATGGCTCGAAAGTCTCCAATCTTGATCGACGAGTCACCCTTAGAAAGAATGAGTCGAGCGTACAACATGTTCTTGCAGTCACGAAGTCCCGCTAAGTATTCTTCTTCAGTGATCTTCATCGACAAAAAGTCGCCCTTGATGCATGGCTTTAGCAATTGGTCCAACGAAAAGTCAAACGAGTTCATCAGGGCCTTAGCAAATGTTTTTTTTGTGCCAGAGCAATCGGAGAGGAGGGTGGAGGAGGTGACTGTGACGGTACAAAGGGGCGAGGAAGCCCCAGGGGCACACCAACGTTGCTGCCATGAAGATGCAGGTTGTATCAGAGACACGAGGCAAGAGTTACCATATCAGGTGCCTCTTGTGTTGATGACAGAGATGAGTGTGCCGGACTAGAGAGGGGGTGTGCCGTGGTCAGGGGAGGGGAGGGTAGCCAGAAGCACGGCCAAGCTTACGCCGGAAGGCCGCCGACCATGCTGATCAGTGAAGCTGACGGCTGCGTGCTGTAAACCCTAGCAGAGACGCGGGTCAATGTTCACAGTGAATTTTCTGGTCACGCTTCTTTGAATAGTTACCAGACATAATCTTCCTTTCTTGTAGCGATGCAGACATTTCTCTTTGAGTACCGGACGCAAAGTCTTGTGGTCATAAATATGTGTCTTATAAAATCTCTTCAAGATTTTTCTAAGCCAATTTTTTTTGCACTCACACAACCTTGGTTAAATATTTTAAGACAAATTGTTCCATCACAAATGTCTTCGTTATTATCAAAATTTACTTGAGGGTCAGACATTACGTTTGTTTGGTTCCAACACTTCTTTCACTCAAAACTCACTAATCAAAATATCATTGTTTCACTTAAAATTAAAAAATCACAATCTTTTCCATCCTTAAACCTAAATATGACATCCTACAAAATCCATCATATCTTATCAAAATTTCATTATATTTTTAACTTCTAAATAACTTCTAAAATTATTTCATATCTCGAATCCATCATAAACCTTTAAATATTTTGATAAAAAATAAAAATTTAAGGGGTTTATGCAACAACAAAAAAATTATGACGGCAAAACTATATTTGTTTAATATTTAAAATAAAAGAGTTGAATTAGCTAAAAAAAATTAAAAATTAAAATTGGATATAGCCCAAACTAGAAGGATCAAAAATATAATTTAGACAAGGAAAAAGAATATAGAAGGCAATAAACGAAGTAAAAAATAAGGAGTTTTTTATTTGTTTCATGAAGCAGAAAATGTAAGGCAAAAACTAAAACATTCCTCTCATTTTTTAGAATATATCCCTTTCCTATATATATATTGAGAGAAAGACAAATAAAAGAGGCAAGAAATAACAAGTGCAAAACTTGAATCATTCTCTTCGCTTTTCACCAAAAGACAAAATATGGATGAATCACCAACAGGGGTTGAGTCTAGCAGAATGGTCTAATCTCTCACGACGTAGCGAATCGATGTTCGAATCCCCACTGAGAAAGGTGTCTATATTTAGTACCTGACAATGTCTTTAATAGGATTACTTCCGGTGGAGGGAACATGTGAAAGAAAAAAAAGAATATGGACGAACCACACACTCTATTTACTCTGTCTATCTCTTTTCTTTCGCACTCAAAACCGTTCAAAATCGTCTTTTGTTTTCTTCTCATTAAGTCCACTTATTTTCTTTCCTGGTAGTCAAAACAAACAAATTGCGTCTGTGGTGCTTAGCACAATTGGTAATGTATTTGCCGCTTGGACGTGCTTTGGTGCGGGTTTGAACCCAATACGCCCCTATTTCAGTGCTTTTAGGAGTACGTAGTAGGCCGTTGGGCCATCGGACAGAACAATTAAAAAAACAAACAGATTGCTAATTTCCAAAAAGAGAAAGGTGGCGAAAAAAGGGAAAGAAATCTATTTACTTTTCTACATTACCTCTTTATAATAGCTGTCTAATAAAGAAACCTATTATGAATAATTAAAGTTTAAAGTACTATTATGATTAACAAATGTAAATGCATTACTCAAAAAAAAAAAAAATCAAAATCGGAAACTGCAATGTGCCATCACTAATGTTGATCGATAAGTTTGTTGACCATTTTATTTTATCACACTTTATAGTTCTACCGTGTGTAATAGGTAGGGGTGTAAAAATGGATAGATTGGATAGATTTTTTTATGGATTCTAATAGATGGATTGGAAAAATCTATTTATCCATTTATCATCTACTAAAATTTTATCAAGAAAATACAATTTATCTATCATTCATTTAAAAAAAAACGATTCATTAACAATTTTTTTATGAATAGATATCTAATTCATCCATAAAAATTACTTTTAATCACAAAAATTATTTTTAATCACAAAAAAAAATTAATTACAATAAATTATTTTTAATCATAAAAAATATTTTACTATATCCCTCTCTATCCCTCCTTTTCTCTCTCTCTCTCCCCCTCCCCTCTCTCTCCTTTCTCTCTTTCCCCTATCTCTCTCCTCCTTTCTCATCTCTCCCTCTCACTTCTCTCTCCCTCCCCTCTCTCCCTCCCCTCTCTCTCCCTTTTTTACCTTCGGATGTAGTGCAGCGAAATAATCAGGTAGAAAATGATTATTTTTTACTGTTTGGTAAACCGAACACCATGTGTATCAGTCGCCGTATTTTATTCCCAGGGCCCATGGAATTCATTGTATTATCGAATACAAATATTGTTATGGTTTTCTTGTAAAAATGTTATGGTTTTTTTCCTTATCAAAAAAAAATGTTATGGTTTTCAATTTCTTTTTACTGAAAAAAAATACCATTGGAATAAAAATAATCACATAAAAACACGAATATGCAGTCGAAAGCAAATGAATTCCTCGAGACCAAAATCTAGAATGCCTTGAATTTGAGAAGAACGAAACAAAAATCGTGTGAATCACCGACTGAAAGTCTGAAACTACATCCCGAATGAGGTCTTTCGGGAGGGAGGGGAAAGAGGGGGAAGAGAGGGAGAGAGAAAAATTTTAATTAAAATATTTTTTTATGATTAAAAATCTTTTTTGTAATTAAAATATTTTTATGATTAAAAATATATTTTATCATCAATTTAAAAAATTATCTATTTAGCATTCATTTGTCACCTATAATGTAATCCAATGGATTTAGAAAAATAGTAGATGGATGACTAACCATCTATTAAATTAAATGGATGGATTAGATCTAATCTATTTAGTTTTTTTTCATTTGTATTAGATGAATTTCTTTATGAATAAATTAAATCGATGATAAATAAATAGATCACTTTGACACTTCTAGTAATAGGACGTCATCTTTGATGGACTTGATGAATAATGACATGCACACTCTCATTCATCTTTATAAATAGGGACA
Source organism: Calophaca sinica (assembly GCA_037113605.1). Taxonomy (NCBI): domain Eukaryota; kingdom Viridiplantae; phylum Streptophyta; class Magnoliopsida; order Fabales; family Fabaceae; genus Calophaca; species Calophaca sinica. The sequence goes on from CM073737.1 coordinate 4,367,905, forward strand.
CAACGGTGGTTGCCAAATGTGACAAAGGCACTAGACCTTTTGGTGCCATTTAAGGGTACATAATCACACTATCTAATCCCACCACACGTTGTCCTCTTTTACCATCTTCACGGATCTTTATGAGACACGGTTTCAGTCATTATTGATTTTTGCAAAAATTTTCTAACCTGGCGGTGCAATTCACTCGGTCATAACCTAATTCCTACCGGCTACTAGGAATATAACCTTTTTTATTTTTTATTTTTTTTTCACAAAAGTTTAGATAAATTGAATCTCGGAGTCTTATCAGGGTCAAAAAAAGCCTAAAATCTCAAAGAATGTTTACAAAAATACCTATATATTAACTATCAATGAGGTCCTCACATTGACAATGGAATTCGACTCACGTCCTAGTGTAATATGAGTTGAATCTTTACCAACTAAATCTAACCTTAATTTGGTATATGCTTGAAGTATTGGGATAAATAATACACCCAATTGTGAGGTGGGCTCTGAATGTCATTATTCTAATTGAATTGAAAGAATCAGAGTGAGGTAAAACAGAAAGTTAAAAGATGTCCTTTGTATCACTTATTAGTTTCTTTCCAATATTATTTGGCGTCATTCTCCACTTCTTAAAAGTGTAGACTACCTATCAAATCACACTCAAAATGTTGTCCCCCCCACCCCAAAAAAAAAATCCCTATCAAATTTAACAACCCCAATTAGCAAGGAACAAAACAAATTATATACTATTACTATATATGACCCGTGAAATTTGAGTTGCAAAATAATTTTTACATGTTTGGATATATGCACAATACATATCTTCAAACAACTTTCCTGTTAACTCCAGTATAAAAATAAAAATAAAATTCCTGTTAACCGAAATTTAATCTCTTTCCTTCCATAATGTTAATGCACGAAATGGTGCAAGTTCCTCGACGAGTTCGTACCGCCGTTCTTCAGCGTGGTAGCTAAGTGATGAGCTTTGTGGTGAGTACTCCTCTTTTGGGCGTGATGTCCTTCCTCCTTTAGACCGGCGGGTGGGGTACCTGCAAAAGGCACTCTGATGCCTAAGTTAGATAGGGCTTTTTAGGGTTTAGAGAGAGTATGCAAACCTGGGGGGGTCTAGCCCCCTTTATATAGCGAGTTGCGTGGAAGGAAGGAAACCTCTGTAGCTTGATAATCCCTCCGTCGGTCGGGAATTAGTTGATCTCTTCCACGATATTCCGCCTCCTGTGTCGGCCACGTGATCTTCAATCTTTAGGACGGCGGCCCCTGAGTGTTACCACAGGCACGCCTCGTTCTAGAGGGTTCATGATACCTGAGTTAGCTCGCCCCCTCCCCAGCTCGACGTTAGCATCGGGAAATTTGTACCGGAAGTCGGGTCTGGCGGGTCTCAGGGCGGTGGCGGTCGTCGAGCTCGGGTAGCGAGCAGGCGTCTGCACCAGTCGGCGGCGTACTAGGACTCGGCTCGGGACCGGTCCATAACACAAGCCCCCTAGACTCTTCGCACGAAAGGGCGGAGGGTCTATCCAATGTCCTTGGGTCGGTATCCGAGTCGAGTCACCAAGGTCGAGAGTGTGTCCCAGAAGCTTGTTTGTCTGAGGGGTCACGCTCCACGTGCTGCACCTTTACTCGGCGTTCTGCCACGTGATGGGACTCAGATGGGACGTCTGCCCAACCGTTCCTCTTCCCGCCGTCGATCATCTGATGCGGCCTGAACCGCTAGGACTATATCCAGTTTCGTAAATGTAGGGCTCGGATTGGTTCAGCTCAGCTCGGTGATCCAGTTAGGAGCCCAGCTCGGAGGTCGGCCCGTAACACAAGCCCCCCTGGACTTATTAACTTGAAAAGTTAAGAAGTCTATATTATTTGTTCTTTTTTGACCCTATGAATGAGGGCTATTGAATGGGGAGTGATCCGTTGTTGATTTTGAACCATAAGTCTCCGAGACTTGCTTGCCGAGTGGCCGAGCAACTTTGTCGAGAGTAGTAGGTCGGGTTGGACCCATCTAAGTGCCACGATCGATTACATGGGTTTCAGCATCAATAATATAATGGTGGTCAGATGATCTGATCTGCGAGCCATGATGTCTAAATCTCTGAGATGACCTATGAGGCCTGATTTCTGAGGTCTAAGCTGGTGAGAGGTAATCGGACCTCGGCCCGATCGCGTAGTCTTCCTTGGTTCATGTGCTACATGTGTCGTGCATTAACCTTATTTCATGTCTTTACAAGGGGCGTAAGCCCCAGATTGTTTAAGCTGCGTCAGCGGCTGCACTTATTCCAAAGCATCCTCGTTTTCCTCCGGGATGGTCGGTCATGGTCGAGCTTATTCGATCTGGGCTCATTGTGGCCGAGCGGTTATGTAACCGAACTCGTGAGAGCTACATGAGGCACTTGGAGGACCAAAAGAGTTGCAAAATGAGAGATCTCTTGGCTTTCGACCTTGCGATTGAGAAGGAGAAATCTTCGGCCAAAGTTGTTCCGCGGAGGAGTATAAGAGTTTTTGTGCTCTACAGTTCAAGGAGGCCTTTGATAATGCCTTTGCCCAAATCAGGTGGTTGCCCCGATTTGGATATCTCGAGCTTGACTTCACCAAGGCTGCGAAGGATGGCAAGATTGTGGAGGAGGAGGATGAAGCGAAAAGACCAACCAGGGTGATCCCGGATGAAGCAAGGAGAAGCGGGTTCACTGCGAACATAGAGAATTATTGCCGATGGTGGCCTAACGAGGAGTCAAGGGGATACCCTTGAGTAGTTTGTATTTGCTTTCTTTTATGCTTTGTGAGGTAGCTTAAGTGGAGCAGCAGTAGAGCTCGACAGGTCTTCGAGCTGACTTGATGATTTAGACCAGAGGTTTTTCTTTAGGTCAAGTTATCACCTTCCGAGCTGCTTTAGAGCTCGCCAGGCCTCTTTGCTGACCTGAAATCTTTGGAACCGCAGGGGTTAGTCTTTGTCGCGCTGTGTTTGAGCTCGGCACGTCTTTATGCTGACATGGTGTCTTTGAAACCACAATGGTCTTGTTTAGCTCGACAGGCGACCTTAGCCGAGCTGCTTTAGAGCTTGTAGGCCTTTATGCCGACCTGGTGTCTTCGAAACCACAGGGGATGTTTAGGCCGACTGGCGACCTTCCGAGCTGCTTTTGAGCCAGGCCTCTATGCTGACCTGAAATCTCTGGAACCGCAGGGGTCGAGCTGCGAGTGAGCCCACCAAGCCTTTATGCTGACTTGGGTTTAGGGGACCACGGGGGTCGAGCTGCGAGTGAGCCCACCAAGCCTTTATGCTGACTTGGGTTTAGGGGACCACGGGGGTCGTGTCGAGGTCGAGGTTCTTCCGACGCTGGGTGCCGAGCTCCGTGGCGGGCTCGACCTTTGGTTTTGGGGCATTGTTCCTGTCAAAGTATAGACAATTTGTAACAACTTGATGTAATAAAGTTAGCATTAATTTTTATGCTGAGTAAAGTGCTCGTAGTCGAGTTTTATACTTCCCTGTGAGAGTAGTTGATTTGGCTGTCCAAACGGCAACGTTGAGGTCATCAAGTAATCGAGGTCAGTGACGTAGCCGAGTTGAAAGCCGTCTGAATATTGAAATTGTTGAGGGAGGCCTGGTAGGCCGCCCGAGTACTGGACTGGGTATCCACCTGTTGGTTGTCTGGTTTTGAGGGACGTATCTGTGGTCGTCCGAGTTGATGGGGTCAGCAATGTGGTTGACTTGAGCTCCTCCAAATAACAGGTCATGCGACTCTGAGTTGAGGTCAACTCGGTTGTTGAGATGAGGTCGACCAAGCTGAGCGGTTGAGCTTTGTCAGGCGTATCTTGATTTCTTCCAAGATTTGTGGCTGACCTGCGTTCCTTATTTTTAGGTACCCCACCCGCCGGTCTAAAGGAGGAAGGACATCACGCCCAAAGGAGGAGTACTCACCACAAAGCTCATCACCTAGCTACCACGCTGAAGAACGGCGGTACGAACTCGTCGAGGAGCTTGCACCATTTCGTGCATTAACACATAAAAAAAAATTAATCTCTTTCCAAACCATTTTTGGGTGGATTTCTGAAAATTGGAAAACATACTAAAACACTAAGACAAACCATGGTTTTTTTTTTCTAGACTCACCCTAATTAGCCACTTTGTAGTTGAGTGGGCCGATCGGAGTGTCCCCACGGCTTCGGTCCTTTGGACCGGCTATGGGACTAATCTCAGATTCGGGGGTCAGGTCATAGCTTAAGGCTCATCTCCCCTCCTAAAGAATGCGTTCGATGGGAATCGAACCTATAGTTCTCCCCCGCACACTCAGCGTTGCTTTACCAATTGAGCCACACTCATTTGGTAGACAAACCATGGTTTAAAAGAAGGAAAACTGGTATGCCAAAAAATAAAAACGAAAAAGGGTAAGTGTAAGTGTTTGCCAAATTCCAGAACACACACTTCAACTTATTTCATTTGCAATTATCCCTCCAAATTATATTTTAGTCGTTATAATTTATTCCATAATACACGCGAAATGTACGGGAGAAATCCTGCTCTCATTTTTTTTGTCAAACGGAACAGAAAAAACAGGCTGCATCCTAATGTGAATTATTCCCAAGGCATCTGCTATCAAGTCCTGAACTATAGCAGAAGGACAAGAAGCAAAAACAATAAGAGAATGATCAAACTTGACACCAGATTTGGCTAGCCAGTCAGCACACCTATTTCCCTCTCTAAGGGAATGTGTGTAAGTGAGAGACCAGGGTTAGCTGCCACCCTTCAAATGCTAGATATCAAAGTAGCATGAAGATGAAACGGTGAAGTCTCCTATGAGCAATGTTATTAAACTCGGACCGGTCATCGACTCGGTCAGAGCACTGGGTCAGTGGGTCACTGGTCGGACCAGTGGGTCACTAGTTGAACAGCATGAACCTGTTAAAATATATTAATTTTTTTAAAAAAAATACAACATATAAATTACACACTTAAAATATCATAAAAAATATCAAAAACATTAACAACACTAATTAACAAGTTTTTTTTTAAAGAAATAAAGTTATGTCATTTCCCTTATAATAAATTCCCCAATACAACTTAGAATATCATGAACCGGTCAAAATATATTAATTATTTTTTAAAAAAATACAACATATAAATTACACACTTAAAATATCATAAAAAATATCAAAAACATTAACAACACTAATTAACAAGTTTTTTTTTAAAGAAAGAAAGTTATGTCATTTCTCTTATAATAGATTCCTCAATACAACTTGGAGTATCATGAAAAGTATGAGAGCTAGCTGTAGATGTAGCCACCCTTGTTAAAGTGTGAGCAACTACATTAGCATCCCTCCTAGTGAACTCTACCAAAGAGTTGTGAAAATATAAAGAAAAAAGTTGGCGACAATCGTTAATAATTGCCCCAAACTCATAGAGATCTTCGCGAACTTTGTTGATGTTATCCACCACTGTCTTTGCGTCAAGCTCAAAAATAACACTGGAATAGCCAAGTTCTCTAACCCATTGTATAGCTGTAAGCAGTCCAAGTGCTTCTCCTTCATGGGCCTCCAAGCAAAACGGGAAACAGATTGCTTTGGCCTGCAAAATAACACCAGCTTCATTCCTCAACACTAGGCCCACTCCCATGAGATCTTGGTGCACATTAAAACCCGCATCTATGTTGCACTTGATCATCCCAGCTACTGGTTTTCTCTAACCCTGTTTTGGTTGCTGGTTGAACGTGGTATGTGACATTTGGGACTTGGCTCGGTTATAGTTGTCCAAAAGATAATCTGCTAGAGCAATCACCTAACCCGGTTGTTCTTCCTTATTCTCCCAGATACGTTGATTTCTCCTTAGCCAAATGCTCCAAAGTAAAATACACCACCTATTGAGCCAAGAACCAGTCAAGTGATACAGCATATTGAAGATAAAATCCGCTATGGTTTCTGATTTTTGTGCCGAAAGATTAACATCATGCAAGAAACCTGATTTCTGCCAGCATCCAACAATATGTGGACAATTGATAAAACAGTTCCATATTGTTTCTGGTTGGACTTCACAATGGCTACATTCATCAGGGATATTGATTCCTTTATTATGAAGAGCTGCATGAGTTGATAAGCATCCTCTAGCAAGTTACCAAATAAAGACTATAATGCGAGATGGGATTTTCAAATGCCAAATTCTCCTCCAGTTTCCACTGACCTTGAGATGAGTAAAATCGGTCAAATTGTTGATGCAGAGATGATATGCAGATTTAACCGAGTAACAACCATGTCTATCCGACAACCACTGCACATGATCATGCGTGACTGAGTGCAGCAAAGGGACACACATAATTCTTCCGATATCCTGCATCGAGAACAAGGCTTGCAAAGTATTATGGTCCCATTGTTTTGTCCCTGGTATGAGCAAATCTTTCACGTAATGATACTGTATAGCAGCAGTGTTTTGTGCCTGCGGAATTCTCATAGTACCTTCCTTCAACCAAGGGTCCTCCCAAATTTAAATTTGATCCCCTTGACCAACACACCAGTGAATACCCTCTTTTAGTAGCCTTCTGGAAGTCCATATGCTTCTCCACGAGAAGCATATTTTTCATGTATTATGGTCCCATTGTTTTGTCCCTGGTATGAGCAAATCTTTCACGTAATGATACTGCATAGCAACAGTGTTTTGTGCCTGCGGAATTCTCATAGTACCTTCCTTCAACCAAGGGTCCTCTCAAATTCGAATTTGATCCCCTTGAATAACACACCAGTGAATACCCTCTTTTTGTAGCCTTCTGGAAGTCCATATGCTTCTCTACGAGAAGCTTGGGTTACCCCCCAAAGGGGAGCTCAAGAAATCACCTCTAGGATAATATTTAGCTTTGAGAACTCTAGAGGTTAGTGAATCCGGATTTGTCATGAGTCGCCACCCTTGCTTACCCAGCATAGATAAATTGAAAGCATAAAGATTCCTAAATCCAAGTCCACTATAATCTTTACTCATTGAAAGCTTATCCCAAGAGAGCTAGTTAATTCCTTTCTTTCCTTCACAGGACGAGCCCTACCAAAAGGAGTTCATCATTCTCTGAATCTCATCCCCTAAAGATTCAAGGATTAAAAAAATACTCATAATATAAGTAGGGATGGACTGGAGAACTGTTTTAATAAGAACTTCTTTACCTGCTCTTGACAAGGATCTACCACTCCAAGAATTAATCTTTTTCCAAATACGGTCCTTAATATAATTAAAAGTGGACTTCTTGATTCTCCCAATCATAGATGGAAGGCATGGATATTTTCCAATCCCAAGGCAAGCTTGGACACCTAGAATATTAGACAAAGTTGACCTGCAGTCTTAATCCATGTTCTTGCTAAAAAAAGACTTCAGATTTATGATAATTTATCATCTGGCCTGACGTTTGCTCATAGATAGAAAGGAGATTCTTCATTGTGTGGGACTCCGCAGCATTTGCCCTGAAAAACAAAAAATAGTCATCAGCAAAAAGAAGGTGAGATACAGTAGGTGCTCCCCTACAGATTCTAGCACCATGCAAATCTCCTCGACATTCTGCTTGTCAGATAATAGTAAATAGGCCTTCAGCCCCTAAAATGAAGAGATAAGGGGATAGTGGATCTCCTTGTCTCAGACCACTCCCAGATGTGGTAGGGCCAACAGGTTCCTGGTTTACTACCAACATATAAGAGACAGACTCCACACACATCATGACCCAATTAATCCATTTCTCAGCAAAGCCCATCTTACGCATTACTTCTCGTAGATAACCCCAGTCAAGGCGATCATAGGCCTTGCTTATATCTATTTTCAAAGCCACATCACCAACTTTACCTTTGGATTTGTTCTTCATATAATGAATGATTTCAAAGGCTATTAAAGCATTGTCAATAATCGACCTACCACTTACAAAAGCTGATTGGGAATCAGAGATACACTTAGAGAGAACCTTCTTGAGCCTATTTGCTAGTACTTTGGAAAGGAGTTTGTAAACCACATTACATAAAGATATGGGTCTCCAATCTTGCATGGACATTGGTGCATCCTTTTTTGGAATCAAAGCAATATGAGTATCATTAATTGTTTCATCCATATAACCACGCTCCAACTGCACACAACAAGATTTATAAATTTCCGGACCATAGAGATCCCAAAATCTAGAATAAAAACCTGATTTAAGGCCATTAGGGCCTAGTGACTTCTGTGGGCTGAATTGCTCTAGTGCTTATGTAAACTCCTCCATAGTTAGTGGTGCAACTAGCATGCTATTATCCTCCTGCGAGATACACTGATTCAGGGTCATGGTAACCGAACTGTAATTGCTAGGAATGGGCTGGAATAAAGTGAACCCTAAAAGTTTGTTTTTATACCAGTAAAAAAAAGTTTGTTTATATTAATTTTTAATGAGAAAACAAACTTGTTAAATTATTTTTTTTTTATCAACAACACAAATTAGCATATTTGAACAAGTCTGTTTTTATATTAATCTTTTATTACCATAAAAAAACGGAAGTTTCTTAGTTTATAATATAAAAGATAATAACTATATTAAAATAAAAGAAATTGTAGTAGTTATTGCATTTTACTTCTGTCATGCAATTATCCCAATTCAAGCGTTTCTTTCCATTTTCGTTTCTGTTAAGTCAATATATATATATAATTCATTCGCCTTTAGAATCAAGCACACGTTTTGGTGTAGTTGTTAGCTATGCTGCCCTTTAGGCCGTGGTTGCAGGCTCGATTCCAAGTCACAGCACTTTTTGTGGTCCCTAGCCGAGTCAAGCGGATTTAACCGGTTTTCAGCCGGTTTGCTGAGTCATCGCCGGTCTAATAGCACATCCGATCGAATCCGTGGCCAGGACCGGTCAGTCGATTATATTTGAATCGGTCAGGCCAAGTCCGGTCCAATCCGGTTTTAATAACACTGCCTATGAAGGTCTGTTTGGTTCAAACGAGGGGAGGAGAGGAGAGAAGGAGGATTTTAATGGGGGGAATGGAAGGGATTTAATTTGATTGTGTTTGGTTTAGAGGAGAGAAGCGTAATCTTTGCTTGTTTGGTTCAAACGAGGGGAGGAGAGGAGAGAAGGAGGATTTTAATGGGGGGGAATGGAAGGGATTTAATTTGATTGTGTTTGGTTTAGAGGAGAGAAGCGTAATCTTTGCTTGTTTGGTTCAAGAGGAAAAAGGAAGGATTTTAATGGAAGGAATTGATTAATTTACTTTTATATCTTTATAATCTTTTATATTATATATTTTATATAAGGATATTTAAGTCATTTTGTTTTAAACGATTTAAGCTCTTCTCGCCTCCAAAAAAATCCCAATATCGGAGGGGAGCCAAAACTGAGTAAGGAGAGATTTCGCTCAGCTGCCCTTCCAAATAATTGAACAAAAACACATACAATTTGAAATAACTCCTCTCTTCCCATCCAACCAAACACTATATGTGATCCTGCTCTCATGAAAAGAATTAACCTTGAAAGCACGAATATTCAATATTAAAGTAAAATGATTTGGTTATTAATCTATAGTTGTGTGATCGAAGCTAGCTCCTCTCACCTCTCGCACTTTCATCTTTTAAATCCCCCAACAATTTTTAGCGTGATTGGATTGGTATAACATCCATGAAGTCCATAACAATTCTTTGTTATTTTGAGGTTCAACGTGTTTTAAAATGCATCATAAACTAAACACGCTATTAGATGGCACTATAATGTAAGCCCTTATTTACCCACGATTTCTTAACTCTTCTTCACCGAAGAAGAAATATATTAAAGTTAGTCTAGTATTGCAGGAAATTTTAGCCCTAAATTGTTGACTCTAAACTCATCCCCGAAAAAGCTTCATAAAGTGTATTTAAGTGCCCGGCGAAGAACAAGTTCTAAGCGGAAGCAATGCTTTGGGTGTTGCACATTTCAAACTGTGGGCCTAGCCGCTGAACCATACCATGAGAAGTACCCTGTAATTGCTAAATACAACCCCCATCTTTGCTTCCCACACCCCTTCCCATGAAAACCATTGATTCCAGGTTCACCTGGCAGCCAGGCTACTATTTCAAACCCGAACTAAAGCCAAGTCCAATTGTTAGGACTAGTCATCAAATCAGAATGAATGCAGTATCGCAGCCTCAACACACAAAAAACATCAATTTCAAATTTATCCGACTATAAAACTCATTTTGAACTCAATGCAGCTTGTAAAATAAAGGAAAAAATGGTGCCGGCAGAAGGAATTGTCATGGCGTTTCTAATTTGTCGCTAAAAGAAGCTAATTGTAGCTCCATGTCTCACAACCATGGTAAGGAAACTTTGAAAGACATGTGAAATGTCCATCGCGTGTTGTAATAAGACTGGAAACTAAACCACATTTTACAGTATGTGCTGCCACACAATAGCATTAAAGTTCCAACATTGGGGAATCAGAATTGAGGACCCAATTCCCAGTAGGAAAAAGGATGTTTTAGCATTAAGGATCCAAACAGCTTTTTGTATAAATTTAAGAGATAGTAAATAACTAATCGTGACATTAATGAGATAATTTGGGTCTCTAGTAAGAGATGCTAATTTCAGAATCACTTTCTTAATTGTTAAAACAGCAGCATGGTTCAAAAGCAAGCAGATAAAAAAATATATAACTAAATATCCAACCACTTTGATAGCAACATCTGACATCACTGCACCAATGTTACAGGCAGCAACTTGATTTGCAACAGTCATTGACAAAAAGAGACTCAAAAATGGATCTATCTACCTTTGAAACCTCGTTTTCTTTAAATTAGGAAATTTAAGAGGGACAGGAAGCGTGGCATGGACACTGAACACGTTGTTTTTGTTCTGGCGTGAAAATTTGCAACCCAAATGCGCATAGAGTTGTCTCACAGGAAGATAATTCATCCTCAGATCCTTTGATATATCGTTGTAGTCGGTATGAAATTCATCCGAGAAAAGTGTCAGCACCAAGACATAAGAAATGAGAAGATTAATCTTTTCAGCAGGCAGCCTTTTGGTGTCAGAAACATCAAACATTGTTTTGAATTTATGAAGCAGAATGTTGGGAATTTTATGATTCTTTGCAGAGGAAAAACCATCCATGGAGTGCTGATCTTTGAACTTGATAAGATGATTGATGTATGAAAATATGCAAGAGAGCTTCTTCTTTTCTGACTCATCCTGGAAAAATACAAAATAATTTATTCAGGAAAAAAATCTCAGAATAGAGAGAGAGAGAGAGAGAGAGAGAGAGAGAGAGAGAGACTTAAAAGTTAACATGAATCATTACAGGCATGATAAAAGGTCAAATCATTTATCGAATTATTGTGGTGTTCCCTTTTGTATTGCCAAAGAAGTTTTAAAAAGACATAGAAATGAAAAATTGCAAAATGCAAATAAAAGTATTTGTAGCTTTTAGTATGATCCAGGTCTCTGACATCAATTAGTGCATGATAAAGATATGACATGACACGGTTCCTATTTTGAAATGTCCAAGCTAACTGGACGTTCAAAGTATCAGAAAAAAGAGATTCAGTACTGAAATTTGTCTAAATAACTTCAGTTCCAGAATCTACAATGATAGCATTGGGGTCATCATTTGAATTAATTGGCTAATTTCAAAGAGGGGTGTCATCGAGAATTGCTTACAACATCCTCTAAATAAAAATTCTAGAATGTTCACAATAAAATACATTCTTTAATTATTGAGGCAGCAGAAATCTAAGCATTCCTTACCCTTCTTATATAATAAAAGCATGTATAGAGTATCAATGGTACAACAAATTTTTTTTTAATTCAGACAATAGTAAATGACCAATAATAAAGTTATATTTTTTTTTAGCAAAAAAGCTATATTTGTATAAATACCTTAATATTCTTTAATTTCTCTATCCTGTTGCAAACAAAAGTTGGGTAACCACTGAAGTCTGCTGCTTCTCCCCGTTTCAAAATATTATAAATGTCTTCAAGGTAATCCCATTCTCCTTTAAGGATGATTTTGTCCAATATATAGGCCTCCTGAGGTGTAGTTGCAGAAGCATCATATGGTGGTATATTGCGAGAAACATGAGCTTCTGTACTTTCAATAGCCTTTTCGTTGACAACAACATTTTTCATTTTCAAATCCAGATTCTTTAGAGAATCAGGTTGGTCATCTTGTCTGAGAGCTTCCCTCCTTTTAGCCTGTAGAATGATACAAATTCCAAAATTAGTTTAAAACAATTCCAATAAAAATCAGCTGGACCTAGTTGAATTATAACTAATGGAAGACTCAATCACTTAAATGTAATGGCAATATCCACACCTACAAATACAACCTTGACAAAATAAAATTATTTAAGATTATAACAAAGGTGAGGAATAACTCAGGAATAATTAAAATTAGGTTATGTATAATAAAATAAAGGAAATATAAAAAGGACATATTAATAGCTTTATTCAGGTTCATGCTTTTAAGGCCAGATGTACAAAAGTATAGAAAAGCATCTTAAATAATTTACCAAAAATGTAGCATCATTGGGAATTAAGAAAATAATCATTAAGTATGATTTTCATGGACTAGATTGGCTACAAAGTAAGAGCTAGCATCTATGCAAAACCCCGTGGAGAGACACAATGATATGCAATGAATCCAGGATAAGCAGCACACTGCATGCTCCATACACACAGGTTGTCTAATAGCACAACAGGTAACCGGAGGAAATCATGACAATCACCACAACTCAAGGAAGGAACTCCAGTCAAGGCCTTTCTCAAAATGCCCTTGCACCACTCTGTTTAACACACACACACACAATTCAACATTCACCAGAGGAACTACAAGGAAGAGGGCGGGGTGAAAAAGTGAAAACTCAAGGTAATATTGGGGTAGAAACTACAATCCAAGATTTCTTTTTTCATTTTCAGTTTCTATTCATTTCATCAAACCTGAAAAAAGTGGGCTGTAATGCTCTTCTACCAAAAAAAAAATAACTTTCTCAATTTTATATAAAATGACTCCTATATTTTTCATCTCTAATTTTTCTGTTTGAACGAACCAGTAAATATTTAGTTTTGACTAATTTTCTTCTACAAATACACCAGTCTTCATGTAGCAAATATTATACAATACACAATATTTAGAATTAGTGAGTTAATTCATGGTTTATGCATGTTACGAGTTCAACCAGAAAGTAAGCATCATCAGGTATCATACTTCTTTGGTACCTTTGGATGTTTTGCTTGAGAACAAGTTGAACCTCTTGGGTGCCGAATTCATCCACAAAGTTATTATTGCCAAGACAAAAAGGTTTTGGAGGGATTGTAAATTTGAGGCTTTTAAATGAAAAAAGGTTTTTGGGAACTAGAATTCACCTTGAGCATGTAAGGTATATTGTTCTTTCAGGGGGAAAAAACTGGTTATAGGCCTAACAGGACTATGACTGTATCCAGCAGTCCAGCTGATGTATTAACCCCTCATCTGTATGTTTATGAATTCTAAACATTACCTTACGGTTTGCACTTCTCATCTCATGGATGACTCTTGCAAAATATATTTCTCTGATTTTGCTATGCTTGTCTGTGGAGCATTGTAGGTAAATTTTCTGGTCAGAGGCTTTGGGTTCGGTCATATATTCTGACCCCTTCCAATAATCACAAGATAAAATGTGTTCTAGGTTGATTAACTTCATTAAGGAAATATTATCAGGAGGAAACCAGAACTATAAGTTGTTGATCTAAGTTGAGCAACATGCAATGAATTGTGTTATGCAACTTAGATTTGTAAACTTCCTAATTCATGAGTGAAGAGGTGGTATGCTTTTGACTTAAAATTAAATAATTTTTTACTTTGGAAACAGGCATGAGTAAGACTCTCTAGAGTTTGGTTTTGGAAAGCCTGTATTCAAGAAAACTTGAGCTGTCGAGGTCCATGATGCAACTCTTTTTAGGGTAAAAAGCTGAGAATTTAAGGAGGTTACTAGGATATTAAATTGCAACTAAAACAGAACATGCTCAACACACAACATATTTTGAACACATACCATACCATGTAAGTCACAGACTAAGGACATAAAGATATTATTTTCACTCAGATTTCAACTTATAATGTTAGAACACTTTATGATAGTAAAATAACGAAAAGAGCAAAGTGGAATAAACTGCTTATAAAAGCATCAAAGATGGGAGAAGCAATTTTGTAGAGCTAGGTATTCCACGAGATAGACTATACTAATGACTGGTGCTTTTAACTTTACTCCAAAGGAATTTGAATTTTTAAAAGAAAATACCAGACATTATATACTTATTTCCCTGTCTTTTTTTGTTTGGTGAAAACTTATTTCCTTGTCTATGATTAATTATAATTATCATCACTTTATCAAGAAACTGAATGGATTTGTTCAGGGGGAAAAAAAAAGCTCCTATGTTTAAGGTGCTTGCTTACTATGTGGAAATTTGCAAAAGAGGTTATATAACTATAAGATTTTATTAATTTAAGAACCTTAAACAAGAGTCAAAATATACCTTCTCTATTTCCTTCTTTGTTCCCCACATAGCAGTAGTCTGTCGCTGCTTCACTGCCTTCTGCTCCGGTGTCAGCTCTTCCAATGTCGGCTTCGCAGGCTCCCGATCAGCAGCCTCCAACCCTTTAACTTTTGGATCCAATCTGAATATCTGTGTGACACAAAACAAAATCAGCACCACACACTTATAAATTCCAAAAAATAAAGCTAACTTCTTTCCCACTTCTTAACAATTTACCTTGTTAGCAGCAATTGGCAGAACCTTAAGGGTCTGAGCTTCCTTGTCAAAGACTCCAAGAGCATACATGGCTCGCTGTCCAGCCGCAGCCTCGCCAGAATAACTCGTCCCAACAAATTCCACTGGAGACCCAGCAGGGCTGACCACAAGCTGAAGCCTCTTGGGCATGTTCTTGTTTCGATATAATTGGAAATCGGTTGAACCAGAAGACTTTACCGGATCAAAGCCAGAAGGGAAATAGCCAATAACGGGAGGCGTTTTCTTTGGATTCTCACGGACAACTTGGACCTTGGCCTGAACTGGATCCGGAACCGATTCAGGTGGAGTGACCTTTCTCTTTTTGTGCTTACTCTTCTTCTTGGATTGTGGCTCATGTTGGGGTTGGGATTTTGTGTCTTCGGCGTCAGAGTCCATTATGCTGCAGCATCATATAAGGGAAATTTCGGAATCGTGATAGTTTCTACTTTGCATATGATAATCACTAATTACAACTGGAAAATAACTAATATGCAGAAAAGTCTCAACACAAAAATCACATCACTCGCTACGCAAAAAAAAAAAAAAAAAAAATCAATACGTGAGTGAGTGTCAGTGCCCGTGTGTAAGGAAAGACGTAAACCCTGAATGAAGAGAACCCTAAACCCCGACTACAGCATATCAATTTGTAGTATTCAAAACCCGGATATGAACATATGCTCCTCAGTAACGAACCGCACAGAAACGAAATCAAACGAGCAGGAAACAAAAACGCACATTAACGGAAGCAAAAACGCACAGTAACGAAAGCAGAAACGCACAGGAACGGAGCAGAGATGAGTACCTGAATGGCAGCGGAGACGAGACGAGACGAGAAGCAGTCACAGGTTGGAGCTCTTGCCGCAAGGGTTTTGCTTTGAAGCCGAGACGAGACGCAGAAAAATTCTTGCGCAAGGGTTATTTTTTCGCTTAATTAAAAGGTCTTCTAGGAGTGCTAGGAATCGCTGGATCCCCCTCCCTCTGCGGTGTTGAAGGTCAATGTTGATGCGGCAATCGCAGCGACCGGTTTGTGGGGGTGTGGCGCGGTTATTCGTAACGCGGCTGGAGGTGTGGTGGCGGCCGCGACGTGGTCGGCGCCGGGGTTTGAGAATTGCGCAATGGCGGGAGCCAAGGCTGTGTGGATCGGGTTGTGCTTGGCTATGGCGATTGGAGCGTCGCAGGTGGAGATCGAATCTGATTTTATTGAATGTCTCAACCGAAGATGGAGCCCTAATTCGTATATGGGCTCGATGGTGGATCGGTGCTTAGCTATGTTGGGCCATTTTCGGGGGATTGGGTTCTTTCATGGGATTTTATCTTGGAGTCTCCCCAATTTAGTTTTACCATCTCTCATCTTCTTAAAAAAAGTCTAAAATATCTCTTCACTTTTCCTATATGCGATGTTTTATCTCCTTTTTTTTGGCTAGGTTTGAATTTTCCAGCAATAAAAATCTGAAAAGTCCCGATAATAAGAATCCGGAAGTGTTTTTGAACAAATTAATGTTGCTTCACCCCTTTTTTGCTAGATTTGAATGTCCCGGCAATAAGAATCTGGAATGTCCCGGAAATAAGAATCCGGTAGTAGTTTTTTTATATTCACCATACTTCATTCTGGAAACTTGATTTCAAGAGCTTCCGGATACAAGAATCTGGAAGTGTTAATTTTTCAGAAAAAAAAAATAACATCAACAAGTATTTTCAGTAACGCAGCACCAACCAAACCTAATCAATCAATTTCGGCGAAACTCTCTCTCTCGCACCAAACAATGGCTTCTTCTCTCAATTTCTCCACACCCTCTGTCTCGCACCCCTGGTCAGTTTCACTTTCCCCTTCCCATTTCCTTCTTTCTTTCATTCTAACCTCAATTTCGCCTTTTTTTTTATCTTTTGTTGCTTCTTTTTCTTAATGTAACGGCTATGGTTGAATCATGTAAATAGTAAGATTAAGTTGAGAGACAGAGAGAGAGGTGAGAGGAGTTGTGACGTCCTAGTAAATTTTCCAATATATTAGTTAATATGATAATAGTGGAAGTAATTTTATTTTATTGGCAGACGGAAGTGTACAAATGTACCTAAAGGTACCAATATTAGGGCCCTTAATTGTACAGAGTGTCAAATAACTGAGACTCTTTAAAATATTGACTTTGACTCACTGGCTGTGTATCGACTGAATCATTTCCTTTCTGGAATTGGCTGATACCTGCTAAGACCCGTAGACAAAAATATACAGGACACAAAAAACAAACGGGAGATAAGAACACACTATACGCACCATTCAGTGGGAAAGCAGGACTTAGAATTTATGTATAAAAAGGCAATCACATACATAGACAGATCAACAGACCACATATAGGTAAATTAATAAACACACATATATATGGATTAACTACTCTCGCACTCATGCATCTAAAGTTCTATATGCCTATGTGGCCACACAACTTCCAAGAAAGGCAGAAGGCCCACCTAGCCGCTTCGCCCTTTATAGTCAACAACTCCTCAATAACCTTCCACCGACATGTGGATAGGTCAAGCCAGTTGTCCATCCCCCTATCCCGCTCATCGTACCCCTAAGAGTGCATCCATGTTCCCCAATTTCGACGTTAGAAACAGGTGTCAGGACGGCACCCCGTCAGGATAACTGAGCTACCTGATCGTCCCGACACAGTGGCGACCAAACCACTGGTCACTTAGGAGCCTCGTTGGACCCAAACTATCCTCAAGGACCAACGACATGTCCTGTACTCTACGTATCGTGCCAGCACTCTGGCACCTGGCCTCGTGCACAGCATATGTACACGGCGGTGGATTACAGCACAACAATGCATATGAAACCTTCCCTCGTAACGTTTCATTATTCACCATTTCACTTTAATATTACAGGCTCAACCATTACTAACAACACAACTCAGCCTACACTCATCAGCTTTATCAGCTCAACTAGCGTTAATGCTCTATCAATCTCAGCTTATCAATTTACTGTTATTTCAGCTATTATTAACAACGTATCATAGATAAACAACTCATCATATGCCCACACATAGCATTACTTGGTAACTTAACATAAGAAGAACTACCAACATGTACAACACAATCGTCAGTACAACATAACATTAATTACTAACCAGTATCATATAGGTCAACGAACACGTCACTTACATCAACCATCCTTGATCAACAATATAGATCAACCCTAGTGTCGCTCAGGCGACCCACTACAGGCATATTATTAACCAACATACCATCAATCAATCGCACAACCATGAGAAATTATACAGAATCAACATCACATTAATCCACATCCATCTAGGGATGGCAACGGGGCGGGGCGAGCACGAGTAATAGCCCCCGCTACCCGCCCCGTTGGATAATTTGGCCCCCGCACCCGCCCGATACCCGCACGGGTACCAGCGTGACGAGTTTTTAACAAATTTTTGATAATCCACGGGTATCCATTGATACTTAATAAATTCTTAAAAAATACTTTTTACCTAGATTTCTAGACAAAGTTTCAAATGAGAATTTACAAAATATCACCCCATGCTCCTAAATTAAAAAGTTTATGGAAATTACAACCAAATATCCATAAAATATCCAATTAAACAACATCAAGGTCATACCAAAGTGTTAGTACCAGCAGTTACACTAATAAAGAATCATCACAAACACAATGTAATTGCAGTTCAATTAATTCTCAACTGCTATCCAAAATGGATCATACTATCAGTGAATCCACCATGAAATTAAAAAGAGGGGGAAAACAACTGTTTTTCCAGTTTATTTAAAAATAAATAGAAAGGTAATCGATATTCGATACAAAAGCAAACACATCACACAAAACTAGGAAACGATAGTCTCAGTTCATAAACAAAACAAAGTTCAACACAACTAACACAGAAACTTCACAAGTTTCAATCCTCAATGTTAATAATCATAACATAACACATGAAGACCAAAGAAAAATAATAAAATAAAATAAAACCTTAAGATAGAGAATGGCACCCCCCAAACCCGAACCCTCTCTATCATCAGCGGTGAACTCAAGCTTGGCTTCATTATCATAAAAGCAAACACATTTCCACTCAACAGAGCCGCTGTTAGGGGTCACCGACCCAACGAAAGAAGGAAGCAAATCGACGGCGCTATGGAAATTATTGAGTATGGGCCACGATATCCCGTGGGGAAGAACGGGAAGCACACCGTTGACTCTGAAGGGAACCTTAAGAGAGTGGCCCAAACTCGATAGCGTTAGAATCCAGAGCACGAGAAGGGAAAAGGGAGACATGGATTTTGAATTGAGTTTTGGTGGATTATCAGTCCATTTGGGGATTAGGGATTTGAGGGGAGTGATGGATAATGATGATGGAGACGATGGTAGAGATGGAGGTGGTTGTGGCTGTGCGGCGTAGAGAGGAGACTGGAGGGTCGTGTGGCGCAGAGAGGATAGGAGGGTTGTGGCTGCGCGGCCCAGAGAGGAGAGGAGGGCTGTGCTGCGGTGCTAAGAGGAGAGGAGGAGAAATGTAAAGAAAAATTAGGGTTGTCATTTTATATAGGTAAGGGTATTTAAGTAATTACATATATACGGGTACCCGCGGGCACCGGTAGTATGATACCCGCCCCGCCCCGTTTATACACGGGTAATAAATACCCGCCTCGTTACACCCGCGGGTACCTGTTTAACTGTCCATTTAAAATCTATGGCGAGTTTTACCCGCGGATACCCACGGGTATGGATTTTTTTACCATCCCTACATCCATCCATCAATACCAACAGATCATTCCTATGGCTGACAGACCTCTGACAACTGTCTTCAGCTATCACAGGTCACAGCCCCTCTCCTGAATTGATGTTGTTATCAACCACTAGTAGGGCTTGGGTCACCTTACGCCTAGTTATACACGTATTCTAATCCTACAATCCTTGGTGGATAGGATTCAGATCTGCCATACCTGGCTTAGAAGACCGCTACAGTTCCTATCACTCTCTACTCCCTCGCCGCTCCTGCTACTTGCATTCCTACCTCTAGACACTCCTACCTAGCTTACTAGGATACTCTCATCCTCCCCTCTCGGAAGATTACCTACTAAGGGTTTTCTGATGCATAAGATCCTTTCTTGAGGCAAGTACAAAGCATACTTGCTCCTTAATGGTCCTCTAAGTCTAACTCTCCTTCTCAATCTCAATGATTACTTTCTAAGGATTTTCTGATGTGCCAGATCCTCATTAGAGGCAAGCACAGAGCATATTCACTCCTTAGAAGTTTCTAGAGAGAGAAAGCTAGAAAGAGAAAGCTAGAGAGAGAAGAGGATTTGGGGCGAGTTGGAAATGGAGGGGTGAAGGGGTATTTATAGTGAATTTTGGGTCCATACACACAAATCTCGCCGCGTCGCGAGGTGAGACACGTGGCACGCATCGAAAGAGCTTAATCACCGACTTACCCACCGCCATTCATCACGTCGCGAGGAGTAAAGGCTAAATCTCCATCGCGTCGCGATAACAACACGTGTCACCCATTTATTGGATGTGATCATCGACTTTGAAAACTCTACAGGGTTCCAGAATCTTCTGCTATTGCGACAATCTTGGTCGCATCGCGACTGAGGCTAAAGAGACATTCATAATTTCTTTTATTCTAAACGTTTCTAGGGGTTTCTAGACTCTTCCTAGGGGTGTTTTTTGTTCTTTTTGAGTGTTTCTATAACACATCTAGACCTATTTTCTTTTCAAATTTGAATTTCTAATGCTTATTCACCGTCTACTATACTTTAAATATTATTTTCTGAAAAACAGGATGTTACGGGAGTTGGAGGTGAAGATTGAGATAAAGAGCTGAGGAAGAAGAAGATAGTAAAAATAGGGGTAAAATGGTAATCTTAAAGGGAGGGGAGGTGAGAAAATTAAGTGAGGGAGGTGTTAAAATCATGGGCCTTCTTTCATGTAGGTAGAGAAGCAAATTGTGCTACTCATTTTTTAGCCCAATTTGCCTTGGAAAACCCTAATAGGACTTCGTTTGATGAAACTCCTAGTTGCATTACCCATATTTGTAATGAGGACTTGTGCTTTGCTGTTTAATATTAATCCAGTGTTTTTTCAAAACAAAAAGCGTTTAATTTCTCTGATGCTATTTTCCACGATCATCTAATGCCACATCGTTTAAACGAATATCACAACTCATTTATTTTTTAATTCAATAAATAATGTGACATCAGATCTTTATATACACTTGTAAAATAATTTTAGTTCATATAAATTAAATTCTAATTAAAATATATTAAACTAAAATGATAAAGGAAAAAAAGAGGATGCACGGGAAATAGAACTCGAGTCAAATGGGCTTTACTTAAAATGAGCTAATCAAAGGCCTTTGTTATCCCCACCTCTCCCATTTTATTTTGCCACATCCCCTCCCCCATGAAAAGACAAATATACCCCTATGTATTCTCCCTCCACCACCCGACTCTGCCTTTTTTGTTTTTGGAAAACAGACATGCGCGTCAACTTGTTGACGCCTACGTAGTAACATTGTTGTTTTATATTTAACCCTTGCATCAACTTGGTGACACCGACTTGCGTCAACACGTTGACGCATATGTTGTAGTTTTAAAATTGACAGAATTGATACAACAAGACCTTCCATTTCTCTTTGCAATCTCTATTTCCAATTCAAGTTGCATGAAACATGATATTATTGGTTCTTCATAATTACATAACCATAAAAAAAGCAAAAAATAGAGGCAATACTTCAAATGTTCCATTTTCCATATTGTTGATTGTTAATTATTACATAACCAGCCAAAAAAAACGAAAAACATAAGCAATACTTGGAATGCTCCATTTTACGTCATATCATCATTATCATCTCTGCATTAACGATTACAAGAAAATGCATCCTCAACTTCTCCATCTGAAAAAAATGCACGCTCCACTTCTCCATCTTCTTTAGAACTCCCCATCATCAACATGACTATTCTCATCAGAAACCGCATCATTGTGTTCATGTTCTCCAGGTAGTCCATTACCCATGGGAATCTTAAACTTGAAACGAGCAGAACTAATGTATGAAAATCATACCAAAGCGCCCGTTGTGATCATATAAAGACTTCTTATACAATTTGTTTCAATCAATAACCATGGTCGTTCCTCTGCAACATCTACGCAACACACAAAGAAGTGTCCCAAATTTATGTCTTTAATGGTCACTTGCTCGGTGAGTTCATGCCACCAACGACAATAAAACCACCAAGGGATTTTAATACCATACTAATAAAAACCAACAAGTTGTTAGAGAAGCCATATTGTTAATTTTTAACGAACAATCAATGATACAAAATGGTGTTGTTAAAATTAAACTTACCTCATTAGCATGAATTGCGGTCTCGAAAGTCCTTAATGGATCCATATCAAAAGCGTTTCGTTTGAAGAACACCACTATTAAAAGCTAAATTATCCAACTCACGACTATGCAATAAATTAAACAGTAATATAATGGTACTAATCAAGTGATTTAGCTTTTGTTGTATGCGTCAACAAGATGACGCCTCGTAGCATCAACAAGTTGACGTATCGTATCGTCAACAAGTTGACGCATGTGTTAATTCGGGTTGGCGTGACATCTAATTCAAGTTTTTACACATACATCATTTACTTAACGCTACAACACGTCGTCTTGTTGACGCGTACATAAAAATTAAAATGGACAACACTGGCGTCACCTTGTTGACGTGAGAATTCTTTAACAAGGTGACATGTGATATAAAAATGCAGAAAAAAATAGCAACTCATGACGTACCCGTTCAGTAACTGGTTGTCGAACAGACCTTCAGAGATGAAGAAACCTTCAGAGACAGAGATGGGAGGAAGAAATGGAGCTTTAGAGAGAGGGACAAAGCTTCAGATAGAGGGGGGAGCTTGCTTTAGAGAGAGAGCGAGAGAGATGGGAGGTGAGGAGGGGCTGATAACGATGGGTATGGGTGAAAAAAATGAGGTAGGGAGTTAAAAATGAGGTAGAGGTAAAAGTGTCAATTAAATGGGGAAGGGAGGTGAGCAAATTAAAGGGGGAGGTGGTAATAACAAAGGCCTAATCAAATTTACAGCCCAATTTAGCAGTGAGCCATGACATGAATAGCTCCTATGGGACACAAAATTTTTGTAAAATATTTTGTGTATCAAAAAAAAAATTAACATATTTTAGATTTGACACATTTATTTATTAAATTTCATAAAAATTTATACGTGATATTTTATTATTTGAAAAAAAGTACTGAAATTTTAAAGTATAATGAAATTGAATTTATTTTTACTATAACAACTAGTTTTATTTTTAAAATTAAAAAATATAATAACATTGTAAAATTTTAATGTTAAGTAAATTTTCATAATTATAATTTTTACTAAAATGATATAAAATATTTAAAGTCATAAAATGATTGAGATTATAATTAAATCTTTTTATCACACTATATATACAAGTCAAGTCATTTAGAGTTGTTCCGAGGGTATTTTTCTTGCTCAAATATTGTCCATTTTGGTAAAGTTAATTTAACCATTAATTTTCTAAATTTTCTAAATAGAAGGTGTGGTATGGGATTTATGAGGTTAGTGGGAATATGTGGAACTAATGGGTGAATTGTTTATGAAATGAATAAGTGAAATACAAGAAGAGATGTTGAGGTGTGTGTGTTTCTTAACTTTGAAAATTATTTCGTAAGCCGCATGTTCTAACAAGATATAAGACGGACTAGGGACTGCTTAAAAAGGAGTTTATAAGATGCAAGATTGAAAAAAAAAATTATAGAAATCTTTTAAAGGTTAAGACTTTCAAATTTCAATCCCCAGATCAAAACTTTGTCAATAAAACAATATATATAAAAGATAGGGAGGAGAATATTGCCATGAGTTGGAATGAGGGATTGTAGGGATGTGTTTTCCTTATTTAATATGGTCACAGATTATAAGGGATTCACTTTGTGTGATTGAACATTTTGTGGGATTGTTTTGTAATTGGTCTTATTGTCATAGTTTCCTAGAATAGCATGTTGAAGGCTATAAGTATAGTTGTTGTGTACAGATACAAAATACTGAATAAAACAAAGAGATGTTTTCTAATACCCTACTATGTTTTATCATGGTATCAGAGAGAAGGTTATTTTTGTCTCTCTAGGAAACCTAGCTGCGCACACACCCCATGGGGTCTCCCGTGGAGACTTCACCCACTCATGGGTCACCCACTCATGGGTCCTCTGCCAGCAACCTGCTTGATGACCTAACATCTAAATTGACCCAAATACTAACCCAGACACAATCTCAAACACAGACCCAAATACCTACCAATGAATCTTCCGCTGCACAAATCGGCATTAAGTTGGACGACACCAACTATGCTTTGTGGTCCCAAGTTGTCGAGATGTTTATCTCGGGCAAAGACAAATTGGGTTATATCAACGGAGATCTCCTACAACCAGAACAAACAGACCCTTCTTACCGGCGATGGCGGACAGAAAATTCCATTGTCAAGGGATGGTTAATCAACTCCATGGAACCTGGATTGATCGGCAATTTTATCCGATTTCCTACAGCAAAGGCAGTGTGGGATGCGATTGCTACCACATACTTTGATGGCACAGACACCTCCCAGGTGTATGATCTGAAACGGAAGGTAACCAGACTTAGACAAGCACAAGGATCGATCGAGACTTACTACAACAACCTCCAAGGATTGTGGAGGGAAATCGATTTCCGCCGTCCAAACCCTATGACTTGTGCAGCTGATATTCGAAAATTCAATTCGATTACTCAAGAGGATCGGGTTTACACCTTTCTTGATGGCCTAGATGATCGGCTGGACAAGGTTCGAAGCGATGTACTGCAGATTAAGCCGTTTCCCACGGTTGAACAGGCATATGCGTTTGTTCGCAGAGAGGATATCCGGCAGACCGTGATGATGACAGAGCCGGTGGGCGTCTCTACAGGTACTGTCCTTGCATCAAGAGGAGGGCTCCGACAGACTGGACAACGTGCAGGACCAAGCCGCTCTCTCAAATTAATTCCGCACGGACCTGGTCAGAACGTAGGTGGTGATCTCGCTGCAGGGCACAGGATGGCGTCTAACATGAAAGAGGGGCAAGGTGGCGGCAAGCCAAATAAACTAAAGTCTCAATCTGAGAGTGTAGGCTGTACGCACTGTGGGAATGCCAAACACTCACATGAGACCTGCTTTAAACTACACGGATATCCCGACTGGTGGGATGAATACAAGGCCAGAAAACCACGTGTAGCTGCTGCCACAGTTGGGTCAGGACATGCTGCTATTGCATGTGCAGAACCACAACTATCACTACTTCCACAACCAGAATTTTTTAATGGAGCAACTCTAAATGATGGCTCCTCAACACTAAGTGACTCAGGTAACCTTGGTTTCTCATTTCTCAGTTCGACTGAACGTGACTATGATGGATGGATAATAGATTCGGGTGCAACCGATCATATGACGTATGATTCGAGTGACTTTATCAAGTCTACACCTCCAAGGAGAACTAGTATTGCTAATGCCAATGGGGTTACATATCCAGTTACAGGAGCTGGAACTGTTGCTCTTTCCCCTTCTCTTTCATTGTCACATACTTTACTAGTTCCATCTTTGTCAAACAAATTGATGTCTGTTGGCCAAGCTACTGAAGAATTAGATTGTTGTGCACTAATATATCCCCAATTTTGTTTTCTTCAGGATATTCTCACCAAGGAGATCATTGGTCGTGGTACTAAAAAAGGGGGTTTGTATTACATGGATGATTTCAGCACGGGCAGAGCCAACCATATGCAAAATTCCCTAGGTGTCAAGCATAAGTAGATTCTGTTGTGGCATCGTCGATTGGGGCATCCATCATTCAATTATTTGAAGCATTTGTTACCTGATTTATTTTCTGGTCTACATGTCTCTGAGTTGAAATGTGACACTTGCATTCTTGCCAAGAGTCACCGTGTATCTTATCCTTCAAGTTCAAATAAAAGTGATACTCCATTTACATTAATACATTCTGATGTTTGGGGCCCGTCTCCTATCTCTACTCTTTGTGGTATTCGATGGTTTGTCACTTTTGTGGATGATTGTACGCGCATGACCTGGCTTTATGTTATGAGACATAAGCATGACGTATTCAGTATTTTTCGGACATTTCATACCTTAATTCAGACTCAATTTTCTGCTAAAATTCGAATTCTCCGCTCTGACAATGGAGGAGAATATGTCAATCAAGAATTTCATCATTACTTTCAAACTCATGGAATTGTTCATGAAACTACATGTCCGCAAACACCACAGCCAAATGGTGTCGCCGAAAGAAAGAACCGACATATTTTAGAGACTGCTCGAGCTCTTCTTATTGGCTCCCATGTGCCACATCATTTTTGGGCTGATGCGATTGTTACTGCAGTGTATCTATTGAATCGAATGCCCTCTCGAGTGTTAGATTTCCAGACTCCACTTCATGTGCTCTCCACACATTACCCCTGCCTTCTATTTTGATGTTGCCTCCTCGTATATTTGGATGCGTGGCTTTCATCCATCTTCATAAAAATCAGCGTACAAAGCTTGACCCATGTGCACTCCGTTGTATTTTTTGGGGGTACGGTACACACCAAAAAGGTTACTGTTGTTACAATCCCAAAACAAAACGAACATATATCACTATGGATGTTACCTTCTTGGAGTCTGAAACATATTTCCCTACACCGACATGCAATTCTCCTCTTCAGAGGGAGATACAAAGTCAAGAGCAGAATTGGCAAAGCTTACTTACTTTGGATTCTGGTTTTGATAATCAACAGAACCATGATACTTCGGTTACTAATGATAATCAGCAGAGTCTAGTGGAAGTCCATGATGCTTCAGCTGTTATTAGTGATAATGTAGCTGAAAGCGATAATGTAGCTGAAGGCATTGAAATAGAAGACCCCCTTTCTCCAGCACCAAACGACCAATCTCCTGAGAATATTCTTGAGGTAAGTCCTTCTAGTACTCCTGTAAATATGACCAATACTCCTGCTGGTTATAAATTACCTTTCAGGCAAAATCGGGGACAACCACCAGATCGGTACTCTCCAGATTATGAGGCAAAAGGATCAAAATATCCAATTGCGAACCACGTTTCTTCTCAAAGATTATCAGACCCACTCAAAGCATTTGTATATCAATTGTCCTCTG
The DNA here is from genome assembly GCA_037113605.1 of Calophaca sinica. NCBI lineage: Eukaryota > Viridiplantae > Streptophyta > Magnoliopsida > Fabales > Fabaceae > Calophaca > Calophaca sinica. The sequence goes on from CM073737.1 coordinate 4,394,805, forward strand.
ATCAGGTTCCTACTGATATTCATGAAGCTTTAAAGGACCCCAAATGGGTTCAGGCAATAAAAGAAGAGATGGAAGCACTTCAGGATAACAAGACATGGAACCTTGTTCCGTTGCCAAGAAAGAAGAAAATAGTGGGACGTAAATGGGTTTTTTCGATCAAACATAAGGCAGATGGATTGATTGAAAGATACAAGGCGAGACTTGTGGCAAAGGGGTACACACAAACTTATGGCATCGACTATCAGGAGACATTCTCTCCGGTGGCTAAACTAAATACTGTTAGGGTACTACTTTCGCTAGCGGTTAACTTAGATTGGCCACTGCACCAATTTGATGTGAAGAATGCCTTCCTCCATGGCAATCTTAAAGAGGAAGTATATATGGATATTCCACCTGGGTACACCGTGCCCTCACAAGCCAAAGTTGTGTGTAAATTACAAAAGGCCCTGTATGGTTTGAAGCAATCACCTCGTGCATGGTTTGGACGGTTCAGTATAGCAATGAAGAAATTTGGCTTCAAGCAAAGCAACTCTGACCATACATTATTTCTGAAACATCGAAATAGGAAGGTAACAACCTTGATAATTTATGTTGATGATATGATAATTACGAGGGATGACAAGGAAGAAATGTCTAGACTTCAGAAGCATTTGTCAACTGAATTTGAGATGAAAAACCTTGGAGGACTGAAGTATTTTCTTGGCATTGAGGTGGCTAGATCAGAGCAAGGCATATTTCTATCCCAAAGGAAGTATGTACTGGATTTACTTTCAGAAATTGGCATGCTTGATTGTAAGCCCGCTGACACTCCTATGGTTCAAAACCATCATTTGGGAGAATACCCAGATCAGAAACCCACTAATAAGGAGAGATATCAAAGGTTAGTTGGTAAATTGATTTATTTATCACACACACGACCAGATATTACCTATGCAGTGAGTGTGGTAAGTCAGTTTATGCATTGTCCAAGTGAAGATCACACGGATGCGGTAATGCGGATCATCCGATATTTGAAGTCAGCTCCCGGAAAAGGACTTATGTTCTCTAAAAATAATCATCTGAATATTGACGGCTATACCGATGCAGATTGGGCAGGGAGTGCAACTGATAGGAGATCTACGTCGGGTTATTTTACCTTTGTTGGAGGGAATCTAGTGACATGGAGAAGTAAGAAACTGAAAGTAGTGGCATTATCAAGTGCAGAAGCTGAATTTAGGGGTATGACCAAAGGGCTTTGTGAGCTTCTTTGGTTAAAGAAGTTACTTACAAAGATTGGCTTTCCACCTATTTCTACGATGAATTTATTTTGTGACAATAAAGCAGCCATTGCTATTGCTCAGAATCCAGTTCAACATGACCGCACAAAACATGTTGAAGTGGACCGACATTTCATCAAACAAAAACTTGAGGCCAAGGTAATTCAATTTCCATTCGTCAAATCTGGAGATCAATTGGCAGATATACTTACAAAGGCTGTAGCTGGCAGGGATTTTCACAACTCACTCAACAAGTTGGGCATTGGAGATATATTTGCACCAACTTGAGAGGGAGTATTGCCGTGAGTTGGAATGAGGGATTGTAGGGATATGTTTTCCTTATTTAATATGGTCACAGATTATAAGGGATTCACTTTGTGTGATTGAACATTTTGTGGGATTGTTTTGTAATTGGTCTTACTGTCATAGTTTCCTAGAATAGCATGTTGAAGGCTATAAGTATAGTTGTTGTGTACAGATACAAAATACTGAGTAAAACAGAGAGATGTTTTCTAATACCCTACTATGTTTTATCAGAGAATATCACACATGGAGATTTATATTGGTTCACTCTTAAACAAAGAGTTATGTCCAATCTCTTCATCTTGAAGGAGTTCCACTAAGTTTCAACATTTTAAAAGTATTTTTAACTAGCATCTTCAGGCCTAACAAGTATTCTCAACCTCTTTAAATTTTACAAACACAAGTACTCCTTCAAGTCTCTTCAGGCGTTACAATACTTCGGAAGGAAAAAAAATATGATTTTGAAAATAACTCACAAAGTGTGAAAATCTAAGGCCCGGTTTGGAGTGGTTTTTGGTTTTATGTTTTGAAAATTTTAAAAATCAAATTCAGTTTCAGTTTTGAGTTTCTGTTCTAAATTTTAAATTTTAGTTCTGAGTTGAGTTTCAGTTTTTTTTTAGTTAAATCACTCTTTTTACCTCGCCTCATTATGAATTCACCCAATATAAAAAAAATTGACACATAAAAATAATTAAAAATGAAAAATAAATTAAATTTAAAAAAATTAAAAAAAATTAAAAAATATAAATTTTGAAAACAAAAATAAATATTATAAAACTATAAAAATAATAAAAATGGTAATCATGTGTTTTGAAATGACTCACTAATATTAATTAATTAATATAAAACAGAACCCTTAATGAAGTATAGGCAAAATAATAAAACATAGAGTAAATGTGTTGAATGTTCTTTACAGATATTCTATGATTTTTTTTTCTTTAGCTTTAGTTACTTATTCTTGAATTTATAGTTTCATGACTCAATAACGTTGATCTCTAAGGTCCCGTTCAGGTGGTTGCGAGTTTTTAGCTTTCAAATGCAATTTTCAAAACAAAACATGTTCGGCTAAAATGGAGTTGAAATGATTTTTTTACTCAATTTTCAAAACAATTTTACGTTTTCAAATGCAATTTTCAAAATAAAACACGTTCGGCTAAAATGGAGTTAAAATGATTTATTTACTCAATTTTCAAAACAATTTTACATTTATTTTCAAAACCAAGGAAAAAAGATTTGAAAATTTGGTTTTTGATTTTAAAAAAATACATTCTCACTATATTTGACAATAGCTCCTTCTGTCGTTACCATCACCACCATCGTACCACCACCACCGTTGTTGTCACTACTACCACTACCACTATTGTTTTCGCTACCACCACCACCACCGACACCATCGTTGCCACCATCACTTAACACCACCAACACCAACATTATCATCACCATCAGCACTGACGCCGTCGCCGCCGCCACCACCACCATTGACACTGCCATTGTAGCCACCACCACGCAAGGGGTGGCAAACTGCTCCCACCAGCCCATTTAAAATTGGCGGGCTAGCCTAAGTTTTATCAACTCACTAACCCGTCTAGTCCAACCCGTTTAGTCTTCTAACCTTGTGGGATGCAGGCCACGAGTGGGTCGGACCAAGCCAACCCGTTGAGCTAACACAAATATAATTTTTTATTTTTTCCTATTTTTAAATGATTCTTTCTTATGTGTTTTACATATTTTTAGCGGGTCAGCCTGCTAACCGCTGTTGTGGTTCATTTTGGGCGGGTTGGCCAATTTTAGCTCGTTTTATTCAAATTTTTTGCCTTTTTTTTTTGCCTTTTGACGAGACAACTCGTCAACCCACCCAACCTGTGGAGGGACAACCAGGTTCAACATCTCAACTCATAACCCTTTGATGGGTCGGGTTAGGTCGAGCTGACTCGTTTTGCCTGTGATTTATATCGGGTCAATCGGGTCGGACCCATTTTTACAGCTCTACTTATTCTTGTATATTCTTCTCCTCCATCGTGACTTTTCACCCTAACCCCGCTCTCTCTGTCTCAAGTCTTCGTCATCAACCAGGAAGATTGAAAGATTCTATCATCCTTCTTCTCGACAGACAAAGGTGCTGGAAGCGGCATCACAGTTTATCTATTATTATTATTATTATTATTATTATTATTATTATTATTTTTAAATTTAATAATAATATTATGATTACTAGTATAATCATTATAGTTATTTCTATTATTATTATTATTATTATTATTATTATTATTATTATTTACAATATATTATTATTTTCTAGAAGAATTGTTGTTAATAACTTTAGGAGAAATTATAATGTAAATAACAACTTTTTAATACTGAAAACCACAAAAAACTGAAACTCAAAACTAAAAATTGAAAACCAATTTTGGTTTTTTTGAGATTTGAAAACTTAAAACTAAAAATCAACCCCGAACAAGGCCTAAGCTTTTGAAATTCTTTCAAACATTTATGTGGACACTAACATTTCCTACTTGTCTTGCTTTTAGAACATTTTTATTTCACCTAAAATGACCATCCAAAAATCCATTGCTACAGATGCTTCAGTGCTTAAAGAGTTTGGACTGATCATAACTATCAAGTTAAAGGATGCTAAATGACTGAAGGTTTTCAACCTAAATCTGCATGTTTACCTCGTTCTTCTAAGGTAGATCCGAAGGATTCCAATGTAAAATAGGATTATACATAACACATTGTTGAAACAGTAAATTGTCATTTCCATCAGCCACCTACGAAAATTTGAAGGGTATATGGCAGAATTAGCCTTGTTCAGATATGGTTGTGACTTGAATTTGTGAAAATGTCACATTTGAAAAGTTCTGCATAGGTCACCAAAATCTGGTTTGGTGAAAGCGACATTTTTAAAACCAGATCAGTCGTTAAAACAAAGAAGATAATGATTCAAGGTTTAATGGTCTAATCGTAATTGAAGCCAATTGCTTCTCCACCACTTATTTTATAACAAGTTTTTAAATTAAGAGAGTGCCTTTACTAGAACCTACATGGAGACCTTCTATCAAACCCATTCCATATGATAAGAAAGTATGTATAATTGGAATAGATAGAAAATTAATAGAATATTTTGAAGAACTTCTCCAACAGAATGCACAGACACATGGATAATCTCATAGATTTTTAGACATGTTTTGAAGATTCTTAGAAATTTATATTTCATTCCGCATTTTTGTTTATGTTATATCGTTTATTAGGATTTGATGTAAGGTCTCTGAGAAGCTTAAGATAAAAGTTCAAAAGATAAACATCAAAAATTCAAATGATAAACATACTAAATATTTGTGTCCCTCAACCTCATTCCGACTCTCTCTCTCTCTAATCATCCTCTGTCAGGTTTAGTCAATGCAATAATATTGAATCACCAACTTCCTCTCTAGGCCTATTTCTTCTTTCATACATGCGCATCACTAGTGTGTTACACCTTCCTCTTTCACTATGACGCCTAAGCATATCTACCCTCATCGTTTGGGCCATCAGTTTATCCCCTCTTAGGACTATCCCACCATGAGTCTATGAAGACTCATGGGGCTATCTTTCATATCAATTAATCATAAATCAACTCATAGGGTCGAATTTCTAAACTAATCTAAGTCAATGAGTCTTACAATGATGGAAACATATATTATTGCCTAGTCACAAGCAAGCATCGCAGTCATCAAGTAGTCACATGTAAAATGTTAATTATATTATCAAACCAAGTAGAACATGTCATTTACTCAGTCAACCATAAGCAACTCAGCACATATACCAAGCATGCCAATCAAGTATTAAATCATAGTTAATCATACATTCACAACATATTTCATCAAACAATCAACTATAAGGCATGTTAATTAGCAACCAAGCATAATAAGTATCAATACTATGGATACTCCCGACACCTAATCCAATTTGGTACTGTTCCTAATGGAATGTCTCAAATTGACTTAGGTATCGTAGTTTCAATATTTGTGAATGGTTGTGATGATCTTTGCCACATTAAACTCTAAAAGCTATTCTTGACTCCCGGGCGTGTTAGCCGACATCGCCTAGCTAAGCAGGAGCTGTAGTCGAGTTCCACGAATCCACAAGTGTCGTGTATATATGCCGCCCTGCCACGTACAATCACAATAGCAACTTTGAAGATGGTATCAAATGTGCTTCTGAGGTTAACTTAACATAACACAAGAACAATAGCAGAACAAGATTAGGGGCCAATGAAACACAATACCACCATTAAACAGATAAGTTATAGTTGATTTTCAAGTTTATACCCAGAGTCTCAGAGTCTTGGAAACATCCCAAGCTCGTACGAACTTTGAATCGCTTATAACAACCTTAAACAATGGAATTGTGTATAATACTTAAAGTGCAAGACAATTCCCTTGTGAGCAGACAGATAATATATGAATGCTTATAAAGAGATATAGGGAGTGAGATAAACACAAAGGATTATACATGTTCATTTTCCAACTAAAAATTACTCTTGTCCCTTCAACTGAAGGAATTCACTAACCAATTGGTTAAAACCACTGTTAGAACCTTCTGGTCTCCTGACCATTCTAATAGTATCTTGGTTACAAAAGACTCTACTAAACTTTCTGGTCACTTGACCATTCAAGTAGAATCATGGCTTACAAACACTAGCAATAACTTCATAGTCAACCTAACTATTCTTGTATTTACAAACTTTTTACAAGTTGAAAAATGTGTGTTGAAGAGTAATGCATTCTCACCAAAATACAGCTCAAGGATATGATAACTCTTACAGAGATATTAAGCAATTGAGCTTTTAAGTGAATGAATGTGTAACACTCTGATTTCGCGCGAACAAGTATTATTATTATTATTATTATTATTATTATTATTATTATTAAGGCAAAAATACCCCAGAAGTCCTATATCTTAATTTAAAGTATTACTCCAGTCATTTGTCTTTATTTGTGTCAAGTTAGTCCTTTAAAGTTAATTTTAGTTTTAGTTTAGTCCCACCTTTTCTAAAATGTTGTCGATATTGGCCAAATTAATCTGTTTTTGGCTTTTCGTAATAGCTTTTTTTGTTCTAATTTGGGGCACAATTGATACGACAGATTGTGTTTGTGACACTTGTGTATTTCTTGTTGTAGATCAGCCAATATTAACATTTTAAAACATGCAGAACTAAATAGAAAAAGAAAAAGGATAAAAAACTAACTTGAAACATTAAATTAAGGTAAAGAACCTCTAGAGTAATTTTGTCAATTATTAATCATACCTCATATATTAATACAAAATCAAAAATAGATATGTGATTAATCATATTAGTATTTGAGTACGGGATTTTCTGTGCTAATATATAATATTGTGTGTGATTATGTTTGGATATGTGTGTAATATGTTAATGTATAATTTTGTTCATTTAAATGTGTGTTGCTTTAGTAAGTAGCATATTGAAATGATATATTATTATTTTATTATTTTATTTTTTAATTAAATATTAGCCTTGAAGTATTAATATTATTTTGGAAATAATATTTCATCATTTAAAAGTGTTAAAAATGAGTCTTGGACTTTTTTATTTATAAAACGAAATGAGTTGGACTTAATGAGTCTTGGGCTTTTTTCAAATTCTGCTATTCACACCACTACTTTTACTCTGTACACCCCCTGATGCTTAGTTAAGACTTCTGATTCATCTTCATCCTTCAAAATTCACCATGCAGCGCTGCCGCGAATAATAGACGTGAAACTCTCTCACTTTCTCTCTCTTTAATTTCTCTCTCATTAAGCCACAAAAAATTATAAGACTTCATATTCCTATACAAAATCATCCACGGGACTCATTTATGGCCTTATCTCGAACATCTGTGCCCATACTGCGCTGTATTTTAACTAGGGTAGACAGTACTTTCATGACTCTGGCCACCATGGTCGTCATTTGGAAAAACAGATGTCGTTTTTGAATTCCTCGCGTCAAAGCCTTTAAGAATCACTACTGGTTTTTCATTACTTTTGAAGTTGATAACGGACATGTCGTGCTCGTCGCCACCACTTCTAGGGACGCTATCAACCACCACAGTGGTTGTTTTGAGGAAAGGGGACTAGTTCTGAGATCAGCGACAAGTGCTCTACGTAACCCACCGAATGGATTCTCGTTCCGTTACAGTTGACATTAGACCTCTCGTAACCCCGTCATCTCGGTAAGGTGTTTTCCAGTCTCTCTTTTCATATCATTTAGGTTATGTTTTGTACCAAATATTCCTAATAATTATTTGACACGAGTTTTGTAATCCACACATTTTTACAGTTGCGTTACTTTCTCTCCGTGAGCCCTTAATTAATGTTCATGTGCTCATGAAGTTGATTTATTTTATGGTCTAGGATTCACGATTTCATCTTTACCATGTAAGAAAAAGGTGGTTGATTCATATGAAAAGGTAGTTAGGGATTTAATTGATGTGATTGGGGTGTCCCATGACCCCTAAGTCTCGTGCAACGTTAATTCTCGCTTCTCACCATTGTAGGAGCAATGTTATTTAGTTATGTGACTTTATATGTGATTGAAACCCTTGTAGGATCAAGGGGTTAAATTAATAAATTATTGAACAAGTAGTTGGAATGATATGAGCTTGCCTATTGATGTTAAATTGCTTGTTTTGGGACTGTTTTGTATGCCACAAGTCTAATAGTTAAATGACTGATCGAAATGTGTTAATTATGTATCAACATGCTATCACTACAAGAAATAGTTCACATACCGACGGCTTGAGCCCGTCGCTAAAAAAGCGGGATTTTCGACGGCCAAAACCGTTGGAAAACGCACCCGTTGTATTTCTGGATATTACTGACGGGTTAAGCCGTCGGAAATCCCGGTTTTTTAGCGACGGACCCAAGCCGTCGGTGATTGTCCGTCGGTAAACCGTGAATTTTGGGAAATTCGCGGTTTTTTTTTGAATACCGACGGGTAATGTAGTTTTTCCGACGGGTTAATCCGTCGCTAATCCCGTGTCGTTTACCGACGGGTTAGACCGTCGGTAAGTTTAAAATGGCTGTCGGTAAGCTCTGTATTTGGCCAGAACAGAACCATCACTCGCAGAACACCATCTTCTTCTTCAGAACCATCTTCTTCATTCTTCTTCTTCAAAACACTCACCCGCTCGAAACACTCGCCCACCACTCGCAGAACCATCTTCTTCTTCATTCTTCTTCTTCAAAACACTCACCCACTCGAGTCTTCTTCTTCATTCACCCACGATGCGCAGATTGCCGTCGGTCGCGAGCGAATCACTTTGGGGGACCGTTTTCACCGTCTCGACCACGATCGTCTCACGGGATCGGCGCTCTCGACCCTTTTCACCCTCGACCACTCGGCGGCGTCGCAAAACCATTGCTGCGCAAGCTTCATCTCTGCAGCGATTGTCTGGTTGCCAGGGACGACGCAGCGATTGGGCTTGCCAGCGATTCTGCTCGAGACCTTTCAGGTTTGACTCTTCATAATTTTTATTTTCAAAACAGTCCCCCTCTCTCACTCTTTGCACTCCCCCTCTGATCGTTTGTTGAAGATTAGGTTTTTAATTTTTTTTTTGTTCTGCTGTGAAATAAATTTGGCAATTTTGGCATCCCTATTTGTTGATTGGCTGCTAGGTGTTCTGTTGCTTGGCAATTTTTTTTTGTCATCGTTTGTTGATTGGCAATTTTATTTTTTATGTTGCTGGAAATTCTATTGTCATCGTTCTGTTGCTTCTGTTGCTTGTATGTTTTGTTACTAAAAAAAATTGCTTATTAATGAAAAGGCATGTACAATTATTTATAGATTAGGAAAACGGTGGTGTGTGTTAGTACAGTGTGTGGGTTGAAAGTTGAAAGTGATAAGTTGTGAGGCAGTTGAGTGATTACGATGTTAGCTTCTTCGCTTTCATTCCTTCATTCTTCTTCTTCCTCTTCCTTGTTGACAATTCCAACGCCAAATCCCAACCGCTCTTCCTCGTTCTCTTTTGTAGTTGAAGCCAAATCCCAGACCCGAAGGGAGGACAGAACTGCCCGCCACGTCCGTATCAGGAAGAAGGTTAGTAATTCATTCATTCACACTTCTGTTAGTTTCGTTTCTCTTAGCGTAACTAGTAAAAGGACCCGTGCATACGCACGGGTCGTTTGCTTTGCTTGGTATAGCAGTTAATGTGACAAACATTTGATGCTAACATTAGTGACTGAGGGTCTTTATGGTCTTGATGCTAACTCAATCAGCATAAAATAAATGCCTTAAAATGGTCTTTATGCTTTCCTATGCTATCCCCCTCATCTTTATACAATCAATCAGGGTGTTTACACATAGCAAGTATCCTATGCTTTCCCCTCAGCCTTATGAAAAATGGTCTTAAACAAAAACAGAAACCCATAGAAAATATAAGCATTACCAATTGCAACCATGCTTCGAATCAATTTGCAAATAAAAGTTGTATTATGCATTTGCAAATAAAAGTTGTATGTAGCCATCCTTCTTTATAGATTTCAGACCTCTAATCTCCCGTGCCTTCAACCCAATTGAAAAATGCTTCCATTGTCCCAAGATAAAGAAAGCATGGTTAAAGATCTGGGAAACAGACTTTCAAATACAATAAATGAGCAACTGTTTTCCTTTTTTTTTTTTTTTTTTTGTAAATTATTTCAAAACTCCAAAAAAAATTCCAGGACACCAATCTTTTTCCATAAAAATAACAATGCATGTCAACAAAAACATCAATGACAAACATTAGGCCTGCTTATTTATGTGCTTGACCACAGTGCTATCAATTATTATATAAGGAACAATAGTGACTTCTCCATTTAACAACAAATACCTGATGATTTGAATTATAAACAATGCCAATTTGCACATTTGAGGTTCTTATGAATTACTGGAGGATCATGTTCATGTAGATAAACAATACCCTGTTAAAGATTTGGTGATCCCAACTCTTTATTGCCTGTGTGGTTACGTGCTTATATTTCTTCTTGTACCTACAAATGCCACAAACTTATCAGTTATTCATTAAACATAAAAACCAGTAAAAAAAATTGAAATATATTATATACCTTTCATAAAGGACTGCCACCAAAGTCAACTGATCCTAGGCGCTCATGATTATAATGTTTTCATTGCTTGGCTGATTCCTGCTTAACTGATCCATTTCAGTTTAATTAGAGAGCATACATGGTGATCTTCCTCCTAATATATATAGTACATAGGGAGTAAACAACTCTTGCTCTTAAATTAAACTTCAACAGATTATTATAGTTGAATGATGTCTATTTCTTGTCTCGAAGAATCATGAAATTCTTCCTTAATCATTATGCATAATATACCACTATATTGAGTCATATCATATGTTGATGGATTTTTCTCAGATTGAAAAATTGAAAGAAGTAAATAGAAAGAAAGAAAGTATCAAAACTTGAAAATTTATTAGTGCACAAAAAACATTTGATGGTTGATGATAATGCAGTGAACAGAGAAGTTATTTCATTTTACAATTTGTTCAATACCTCTGTTTGTATTCAGCTACTTCAGTTAAAGGAATTTCATTCACATTCTCTTCCCCATCCTCAAATTTAATGCAATCTATCTCATCCCTGAATTATTGAAGACCTTGAAGTGGAAAGATTATCCCCTGCAAGAAATAAATGATAAGAATATTAAAAATAAGGAAACCCAAAACTGAATGAAAAAAAGGTAGGAACCATTCAACAAATTCTTAAGAAACCCAATAGTGAAACGAAAAAAGGGAACAACCAACCAAAAATAACTTAAGAACACGATGTTTTGTCATCAACCCACTTCATCTCATTAGTTTGCAAGAGCTGGGGATTTTAGAAGCAACGAAGAACTGGTGCAAAGGAAACAACATCAATAAATAAATAAAAAACACTGTCAGGAAGATGGTGCAGCCCTCAATGTTCAAAAAAAAACCCTACTCCAGAACACAATCAAAACAACAAATTTATCTACCCACAAGTGGTACAAAATGTGAAATATTTTGCAGGCCTCATGACACGATCAGTATTCCAGGAACTCAAACTAATATACCATATCATAATGTATACCTCCTTAGATTATGAACCACATACAATGTATCCATCCAAAACAGGTGACATAAAGGGGAACCAATACACTTATCAATACATTTCAATTGTTGATTCCCCAAAACATTAACCAAATCCTTCAGATTTTGGATCTGCCTCAAATGTTTGTGCAGCTATATTGGCTGCTGGCCCATCATTCCAAATGTTTGTTCAGTCAAAAAGCAACGCAGCTACCTTCCTCATTCTAGATGAGAAACCTCAACTCTCTTTTTGCTCGTCTTCAAGCATAATAGAATTCCTATAAAAGAACCATACTAATAATAAAAAAATTACAATGCAAAGCCATGCCTCTAGAACAGTCACAAAAAACTAAATTAAAATTTAAGAGACACAACATGAAACTTAACCAAAATGCAATCCAATAATAATCTTATAAAAATGGTTAAAAAACTGTGTTATTTCAGTGAAGCAAAGAAAGGAAAGGAAAACACCATGCTTTGTATCAACTCATTCTTTACTCCAAGCTTTGTATCAACTCATTATTTCCGTGGATTTTCAAGAACCTTGAAGAGCAGAAGGGAGAGCGAGAGCGAGAAAGAGCGGTCCTTCAAAATTTTTGAATTTTGAAATTGAAATTTGGGTGTGACGTGAGCAGAATATAAATAATTAAGTCCAATCACCAAGCTACGTATATGGGGTTTGTATGATAAGAAAGAGAACATGAAGCTGCATGTACATGGATCTTGTGATTAGAATTAATTTGCTGCTTATGAACAAGGGTTTCTGTATTCCTTTGGTGGTGACAAGAGTTTTACATTGCATTTTATTTCTTTAGGTTTTTGGATTCAGGGTTTACGGATCTACGGGTTTACGGATCTCTTGGTTTCATAGGCCTCTGAGTTCGCCACCTCCACCCGGTTAAGCCACTTGTACCACTAGGTATGCACTCTAACGAAATGTCGGTTAACTCATTGGGTGGAAAAGGGTTGTCTGTTGACCCCCACACCGACATATTTATTTGTTTTCGTTCATAGTTCTCTCCATAGAAGGGATTTTGAAGTGTATTGGGTAATTGTCTAAATGATATGTCTTTGTGTAATTGTCTGCAAGTTCTGTTATCACTCATCAGTCACAATGCTTGTGAGTAAAGAGTACAATTTTATTGTATAATTTAGAAATGGTCCATGAACTTCTCTGTAATAGATTTATACCTTAAACCTTTATAGTTTAGATTTCTTTTAATCTCAGCATCAGTATTATCAACATGTAAGTAAATCAACATGAGATAGCTTAAAAAGTGCAAATCATGATAGAATGTGTAGACAAGACTGCATCGCTTTTATCTTTTCCTAGCCTTAAGACACAACTTTTCAGGCCAAACAAAATATTAAAAGCAAAAATGGAACAAGGAAGAAAGAGTTAAATGACCAAGTCGATTTTCTAATTCTAGTGTTGTTAATCGAGGATCGCGAAAAATAGCGTAAAATTGGTAGGATAGCGTAAAATAGCGGGTAGATATCGTAAGTTAAATAGCGGGTGAAATAAATAAAATTATAAAATTATATATTAAAAAGTGACATATAATATTTAACGTTCAGCACAAAATCTGAAATGACATAATAAAATATTTATTTAATGAGCTATTTTTAGAAACCAGGCGTGATTATTTATTCATAAACTACTTTAGAGGTTTATTAAAATAAAATGAAGAGAGCATATGAATATTTTTTATGTTGATATATTTGAATATTAATATGAGCTTAGCTAAGTGATGTAAAATAAGTTTAAATAAACCCTGAATGAAATGTAAAATAAGTTTAAATAAACCCTGAATGAATAAGTAGCTCTTCCGTTTTAAGAAAATAAAATATATAAATTAAAATTGCAATATTGATTGAATTGTTAATAATTATTATTTATTGAAAAATAAAATATTTTTATTATATATGGTGATGGCGTAGTGGCAACTAAATGATTAATAAAACTACACACACAAAAATGGACCATTGCTCAAAAAAACAAAGCGATTTGAATTGGAAAGGACAAATAATAATAGAATTAAAAATAGATTTAAAATAAAAATAATTAAAAAGCAGAGTTTTTAAGAACAATAGAATACAAAAGCAGATTTTAAAAAGAAAGAAGAGAAAAACAAAACGAAATGAGATAGAATTGAAAAATAACATAATTAAAAAGTAGAAGGATTCAAAAAACAGAATTGAAAAAATAATTAACAGATGAGCAGAATTAAAAAAAGAGAAACAAGGGAAACAATCGTTAAAAAATATGATATAACAAAAATGAAAAAGATCTGAAGAAGAGAAGAATTAAAAAAATTTCAATAAAAAAGAAATAAAAAATAACAACATTAAAAATTATCCTATAAAAAATTAAATGAAAAAGGAAAATAAAATATTTTTTATTATATATATATATATATAACAAATAAAACTAATTTTACCCTTGTCACTTTTGCTTGTCTAATTGTTATGTTAATCATTGATCGAATGGATGTTTGATATTTGTTATTAGTATCGGAGAGAAGCCTTAGCTTCCCGTTTGAGGTTTAATATATTATTGAGTTCATATACTCTTTTAGGGTACCATGTGCTCATTGTATATTGAACCTTGAATTGTCCAAGTCTGACAGTTTGGGAAAAAACTTTTTCTTTACTCGTATAATAGTTGTTGCTTAATTCTCGTATCTTTATATTTGATGAAATTTCGGTTCGATTCATTTCCTTTTGTTCTCTGGGTGCATACTTGATTGCGGTGTTCATAAGCTGCGTTCATTTTGTGTACTCGAGAGACCAATGGGAAATCTTGCCAAAATTTTGTCAAGTATAAGATACAAGAATTAAGGAATGATTATTATACTGAGTTCAAAAGTTTTTCTCGAATGGGATAAGTCATACCATTTAAAGAAAGAGAGCGGTTGTAAGAACGTCGTCTTCTTTGAAATTGTCATTTTTTTGACATGCGAGAAGATGGAATATTTTCTTTCGAGTCGTAGTTGGATGTCACGATAGGTTGTATCCGGGAGAGGGGTTTGAAACCAGATTTTTATTTGGGGTTGCGTGCTTTGTCCAAGTCGCAATGGCACATAAAGATTTCAAAACTAATTGAGGGATTAGATGTCCGTGCTTTAATTGCGATTGCGGAAGGATTAAGAACCCAAGTGAGGTCACGCACCACCGTATTCAGTTGGATTTAGGCTTAATTCATGGATTTGGACTACACATGGTGAAAAGTTGCCTCACGTTGATTTAGGGGTTGGTGATAATTGCGAAGGTGCTTGGCGATTATGTAGATTCGGGATGTGGTGGCGATTGAATTGATGCAAGATATGGTTTGTGATGCCTTGGGGGTGAGCGTGTTATTCGAGGAGCAACAAAGATGATGACACAGATGAACTTTCAAATGAGAGAGCACAAAAATTTTATAATCTATTGTTAGAAACAAACAAGCCGTTGTTTGAAGGGTCTCTGCACTCTAAGTTATCAATGTGTGTGAGGCTCTTAGCTCTTAAGTCCAAGCGTGGTGCTACCAAGTGTGCTTGGATCTTGTAACACCTGAGGGCCGAGATCGACATCGTATTGGGGCGGCGTATCGAGACCTCGACCAAGACCTTGTGTCGAGATCCGTGACTAGATCGTTTGCGAGATCATTTAGTCGGTGATGAGACCCACGTGCACCAATTTCTTTGGCCCAGGAAGGTCGGCGTGTCGAGTTGATGAAGTCGTGTACCAGGCTGATGAGGGGCACCTTGAAGTCGGTGAGAGAGGCCGCGTTCACGAACTTCGTGTTAGAACCTTATGCGTTTGCCGAGCGCTCTTTATCGACGTCTTGTCGAGATGACACCTCGTATTATTTCGAGCGTTATTCAGCGTTATTATTATATTGTTTGTAATTATTACATTGTCGACTATCGTTGGCCAAGCCAGTAGAGGTAATTATGAGAGGCGAGTTAGCGGGTAGATGATTGATGGGATTGGCATCTTATACCTGGAATTGCGTTTATACCTTTCGCCGCGTTTGTATACCACGGCCAGATTCCACCACTCATTATTTCTCTTTTCTTCTTTCTTCTTCCTTCCTTACGCTCGTGTTTACGTTGTTTTCTTCAAAAACTTCCATCAGCCAGCAGTGAGTTCCATCGAGATTACGCCTGGCTTTCTTCATCAATTTTGTTCATCATCAACCTACCGACCCGTATCTCGTCGATCGACCATCACCATTGAGGTATGAAGAGCAGTTTTTGTCTTCTTAGGTACTCTTGTTTAGCGCTAATTCTTCTTCCATTTTTAACCGGTTTATGCTTCCAAATCATGTCTAATTGATGGGTTTTCTTCTTCACGATATTACCTATCTTTTTAACGATTAATTGGGCTTGTAAAACAAATTTCTTTCTCACGATTTACGCAATCGGCGGTGCCAGAAACCTCCATTTTTGGTTAGTTAGATTTCTTGTTTTTAGTTTGTTGCTTATTGTTGTTGTTGTCGATCTATACTGTTGAAGCATCGGATAACTTTTTCATGAAATTTTAATCGAAATCCCTAACTTTGTGTTAGAGGAAAAATATCTTTCAGTTCTTGAGTTTTATATTTTTAAGGTTGTGGTTGAGTTTGGGGAAGAGAGCTAGATGTATTAGAACCCATAGATCGATGCGAGTTGTGTTTGTTTTAGGAAGTCTATTTCTCGAGATCAGTGATTCGATTTATTAATCGAGATTGAGGGCATTTCATATTCTCGTGGTTATGTTATTGTGTATGGATTTTCTGATTTGTGTCGAGATTGAAATGTTGTGATATGATTGAGTTTTTGCATGTATTTAATATGTGATTGAATATATGTGTGAATTGTGTGTGCATGTTGAATTCGCGTTTCTTCATGTCGAGCTTGCTCTTTATTTGACATGCGGTTGAATATCTTGTGTTTAACTCCTTGAATATCGTGTATCACGTGGTGTTCATCAGTGGCGAGCTAGGTGAGTCGTATAGCGTTTTTGAGCCGTGACCGGATAAGCGAGTGCTAGGTCCCCTTTTTGTTCACGGAGATTGACTAGAGCGTCGCCCACGCTCACGGGACTGGAGTTATTTGTCCTAGGGAGGCGAGGATCCCGAGCCTTGGCTGGACTTTCAAACGTATCTGATGGCGTGTGCATTCAGGAAAAATTGTCAGTCGAGAGAAAATGGATTTGCGAGATGTGTCGAGTTTAGAGTGAGATGGTCGAGTCACGTCGGTGAATGTTATACTCTTTGTTTGCTTATATTTTTATGTCGAGCTTATCTTGAATTGTTGAGAAGTTGACCCTTTCCGTGGTGCCTTCAATCCATGGCGGTTGCCCGAGCGATGTCGAAGCGCGAGGAACTTCGGCGATGAAGCGATGCCGAGGAGGAGCTTCGGCGAGGACCAGTGGCGACCTCTATCATCGTGATTGTTTATTTGTTGGATGTTGGTTTTCGAGAGGTATGCTTGTTTTCTTTTTGTGTTAGAGTCGTGACCGGTTTAGGCGATGTTGTTTTGTTGCTCTGAGGTGTGGTGAGTCTTACTTTTGGAGGCGGCCCTGCGTGAAGTCTGCCATGGAGCGCCCAGGGTATGATTGCTCTTTTGAAGTTGTCGTACCTTAGGTGTATTTTCTTTGCACATTTGCTACTCTGTATTTGTATACATTATTATTTCGAGTGATATATATATGTATGTTATGCATGTATGTTTTATTTGAATTTAAGTCTTGTGTCTTAGTTGCACCATGTTTCGAAAAGCTGTAATTACTCTGATGTGCACGAGTTGGTTTTATAAAAAAAAATATATCGTATTTTTAAAAGGCACAAGAGTTTTGTTTTTTTTAAAAACACATCTCATATAGGTTATGTTGAGCTCGGTGTGTTAAGCTCGGTAACTCGAGCTCGGTATATTGAGCTCGGTAGCGGTCCGGAAACGGGTCGTTACAGATCTCGTAACGAAAATGATGTTGGACTCGTCACCTATCAAAGATGGTTTGCCAAAAAGTTATTACGAGGCTAAAAGCTTAGTGTCCAAGTTGGGGCTGGAATCTAAAAGGATTGATTGTTGTGTGAGAGGGTGTATGTTGTATTACGACAATGAGTTTGGTAAAAACGATGGTGCGCTAGTTGAATGCAAATTTTGTGGTGAGCCTAGGTATATGTCACATACTAATAATCGGACGGGTAGACAAAAACTAGTTCCAGTGAAGGCAATGTTTTATTTGCCAATTATTCCAAGGTGCGAGAGAATGTTTGCATCACCACGCATCGCAGACAAAATGACATGGCACTATGAGAATAGAAGCACTTGGTATGTTGCGCCACCCTTCTAATGGTGAAGCTTGGAAGCACTTTGATCGTGTGCATCCCGATTTTGCAGCCAGATCCACGTAATGTACGACTTGGCTTATGCTCGATGGTTTTACCCGTATGTTCAATCCACGGCGAAACCTTATTCTTCTTTGGCGATTATCGTTACCCCATACAATCTTCCTCCCGAAATGTGCATGTATAAGCCTTATATGTTCTTGACTTTGTGTTATCTGAGGTCGAGATAATCAAACAGATGGTATTGACATCTATTTAGAGCCTCTTATTGGCGATCTCAAAGGTTGTGGAATGGTGTTGTGACGTACGATATTGCACGAAAGAGGAATTTTACAATGAGGGCAGCGCTGATGTGGACCATTAATGACTTCCCTGCATATGGCATGTTGTCTAGTTGGGGTACTCATGGTAAAATGGCATGTCCGCATTGCATGGAGCATACAAAGGCCTTTACCTTGAAATTTGGGGGGAAAAGTTCTTGGTTTGACTCACATCGCAGGTTTTTACCCAATGATCATGCATTTAGACGGAATAAGAACGCTTTCAAGAAGGGGGAAGTTGAATTAGATGGCCCGCCCCAAGGTTGGCCTTGAGCAGATCTGGGAAAGGGTTATGGAGCGCCCAAAATCACAGATTTTGGCAAATTGGATCGATTTGAAGGATATGGACAATGGCATAATTGGACAAAAAGAAGTATTTTTTGGGATCTGCCATACTGGAGAGATAATTTATTGAGACACAACCTTGATGTTATGCACATTGAGAAGAACTTTTTTGACAATGTTTTTCTCACAGTGATGAACGTCAGAGGAAAAACAAAAGACAATGAGAAGGTCAGACTAGACTTACCACTTTACTGTAGGCGAAAGGACTTGCATTTGACGAATCGGTCGGATGGGAAGACCCTGAAACCCAAAGCCTGTTACTCTTTAACTGCTGAGGAAGCCAAGTCAGTCTGTCGGTGGATAAAGAACTTCGGATGCCAGATGGTTATTCTTCTAATTTGGCAAGATGTGCCGATGTGAACAAAGGAACCATGATTGGGATGAAAAGCCATGATTGTCATGTATTCATGGAGTGTTTACTTCCTATTGCATTTAGTTCCTTGCCGTCAAATGTTTTAAATCCACTGACTGAACTCAGCCAATTCTTTAAAGATTTGTGTTCTGCGACATTGAGAGAGGATGATCTCATAAGGATGGAACAGAACATACCAGTCATTCTTTGTAAGTTGGAGAGAATATTTCCCCCTGCTTTCTTTGATTCTATGGAGCATCTAGCGGTGCATCTTGCATATGAAGCTAGGCTTGGTGGACCGGTTCAATACAGATGGATGTATCCATTCGAAAGGTACTATAATAAAGTATTCTCTAAAATAAATATTTATTTGAAGGGTTAAATGTATCAATTTTTATCATCAACGTTGTTATTTTGTAGATTTATGGGTGACTCAAAACGGTCGGTGAAAAATAAGGCCAGGGTTGAAGGATCTATTTGTGCAACTTACTTACAGCCTCACACAATCCATTTCTGTTCCCATTATTTTACGAACTTCATGTTGACACCAACAAATAGTAGGAACGAAGTAGAAATTGAAAGTGAAAGACACCCGCTTGCCTTATCGATATTTTGCCTTTCCTAGTCATGGTGGAAAGGAGGTGGATAACTGGATAACGGGCGAAGTGTGGAAGTCAGCCCACGTTCACGTGTTGATCAACTGTGCAGAAGTATCACCGTATCTAACGTATGTATCATTTTGACCACTTTCAATTTCTTTAATCCACAATTGTTCTTGATCATTTGTTTGATTATGACTTGATCAGGGCATTCTTGTTAACTAAGCCCACAAGCGTACAAGACTCTTCTGCCTATATTCATGAATATTTCCCAACGTGGTTTAGGAACCAGGTATGTTTTTTGAGTCGTCATATATATATATATATATATATATATTATTTATTGTTTGAAAATACAAAAATATTGTTTGAAAATAGGAAAATATTGTTTGAAAATAGGAACCATAATTTGTTTGCACATGGTGTGTACACAGGTGTATAGTGAGGCAGAATCCCCTAAAATCCAACACTTGAGAAATTTATCTCATGGTCCTAAATCACGTGTAAAAGAATGGCACACATTCTTTGTAAATGGATACAAATTCCAAACCCAGTCAAAAACAGAGGAAAAAAGCGATTAACGGCGGGGTTTATGTAAAAGGTGCCACGGATGGAGGTGAAGATGACTTTACTGGCGTGATTCAACATATATATGAACTGACGTACAATACTTTAGACTATACTAAAAAATAGTGCTATTTTATTGTAATTGGTTTGATCCAGTCAAATAGAGGCACAAGAGTGGATCGAAAATATATCTTGTTGACATACACATGAGCAGAAGATACCAAATGTTTGATCCGTTTATCATGGCACAACATGTAAGACAAGTGTATTATGTCCCTTATCCATCAACTCAAAGGGACAAACAAGGTTGGTGTGTCGCAATAAAGATAAAACCACAGGGTCACATTGAAGCAGATGATACACAAGAAGAAGTGGCTTATCAAGTGGACGAGATGTCTCATGTCAATGTAGTAAATGAAGTGGAACCCATTACTCGACTACGTGACAATCCAATCACATATGAAGATGTAGATGGGGATGAGGAATTAAATGAAGAAGTGGCAGAACCATCAATATCTGAAGACGATGCCGAAATTGAGTGGCGAGAATGGGCGATTGAAATTGTTTAACTTTTTACAATTTGAGAAATTAATGTGTAACAATATATTTTAATTTGTCGATTATTTTCATAACTTGTTTATTTTTATGGAATTCATTTGTAATATTGTTATGTTTAAATATAATATTTCATAGTGTTATTATTCAATTGCTATATAGACATATATGGCATCGGGAGGTTCAGAGCGAGACCCCCAGACCACCCGGTGGTGGTAAATGGAAGGGAAGGGATCGCCCTCGACCCCCTCGTCGTCGAGGCCGACCATCATTAGGCGTGACCTGATGGGTTTTCGGCGTTGTCATCTACACGTCGTCCTAGTACATCTACGCCGAGACAACCTTTGATACACCTCCTGCACCTAGGCGACCTTACGCACCACCTACCAGACTTCGGGCACATTCGACACCAGCTACACAGACTCGGGCACGTTCGGCACCTTTGCCTCACATTGACATGATCCCCACCCGGGTTCCAGCGACCACGTGGCGCTTGAGTTCCCGTGTTGTGCACGATCCGGTGGCCGATGCTCATCGGTCAGACCATGATTATAGTGCAGGCCATACACCTGATGACACCGATGTTGGGCGGGGCGGGGATGGCGGGAGGTTGATGGGAGGAGGTTCTTGGCGGGGAGGGCCAGAGCACGACACTCTTGAGATGTTGTATGATGGTCGAGTTCTTATCAGGCCATCTGGTAAAGGGTAAGTATTTGCAATTTTTTCGAGTTATTAATAATTTACATGTATATATATATATATATATATATTATTTAACATGTTTTTATTGTTCAGGTTTCTTCCCTCAAAGCCTGCTGCGTTAGCTATCACAGCAACAATTGAGGAGAATTACCAGGAGTTTTGGCCCACCTGGGGGACACTGAAGGATAATGAGCGGGACCATATGTTTAATTCTTTCAGAGTAAGCTGCAATTTTTATTTTACTGCATATTATTTTATTTTAGTAAATTTCAATTATGTTTAATAATGTCTTATATTGATACAGATGAGGGTTGCTTGGGATGAAAAAGATGAGGAGCTGATCGAGAAGAACTTTCATATGAAGGCCTCCCACCCCCTTTCTGACATGCTTGAGATGCGCATCGAGGATCGCCACCAGTTGGATAGGGGATGACCTCTGGCGTGTTGGTAGCGCCTTTGGAACACCCACGAGTTCCAGGCGACCGGTAGCGAAGGCCAAGAAGAATAGGGCCTCTGAGAAGGGTGGCAGCTTGCACACTGGAGGTTCTGTCAGTCAGGCGCAGCACGCAATTAGACTTGTACGTGTTATAAAATTGTTATTATTATTATTTTATTATTATTATTATTTATTTAAATTTTTTTTATTAATACAATCTCAGTCGAGGAGGTTGGGGAGAGAAGTTCAGTTGCACGAGCTCCATCTTGCAACTCATACGAAGAGGAGTACTGGTGATTTCGTTGATGGCGTTGAGGCGGACTCGGGTAATTATAAAATATAATAAATATTTTTAATAATGTTTATATTGTTTTGTTAAAAAAAGATTTGACTTATTTGTTTGTTTAACAGGAGGAGTTTGGCGAGGATGTCTCGGCTTAGATCTCGAGCTCATCATGTTCTCCATCTCGGAGCTCGGCGATCTATCTACACCGTGAGGGTTTGGGCGGAAGTGGTTGGCGGAAAGAAGAAGGGTCGCCTATATGGTGCTGGCGACCTTGCCAGCAACTACAAAAAAGGGGCCCGCCGCCTACACGGTGGAGAGTCGTCGAGGAGTAGTCTTTGCCGAGTCGCTCTGCCGCGGATGACCAGGAGATAAGCCGAGTTGAAGCGGGCCGTGGCCCGGCGAGAGCTTTGACTCAGTCTTTGCGGCGGCGAGGCGAGATGTACCGGTTGCTAGCTCGCCCGGCTGACCTACTCCGCCTCAGCCTCAGCCTCCGCCTCTGCGTACTCATGGTCATGTCGATGATGCAGATGATGTAGAGGATCTCGATCATGATCAGGAGTACCAGGACTATTAGTTCTGTTTGTACTTATATTTTTTCATATTTTTGGATATCATTTTTTTTTCGTTTCGGATATTATTTTAGTTCTTGATTTTTATTCATTGAATTTTTTATTTATTATGTTTTCTTTTTTTAATTTACTTTTTAGTTTACGTTATCACATTTTTATATATGGAAATCAATTAATAATTAAATTAAATTAAATTACAAGTAATTTTTAATTAAATTAATAAATAAATATTTTTAATATGAGAGTAAATTATTTTTATAATTAAACAAATAAATAATTAAATTAATTAATTAATTAAAGAATAAAATTAATTTGGTTATTAATTAATAATTTTATTAATAAAATAATTTTTATAATTAAACAAATAAATAATTAAATTAATTAATTAATTAAAGAATAAAATTAATTTGGTTATTAATTAATAATTTTATTAATTTTATTAATAAAATTAATTAAAGTAAATATTTTATTAATCAATAAAAAATTCCGATTCACCAAGCGACCTATGCCGTCGGAAACTTTTCAGTTAATGAAGCGGTCATGTCGTCGGAAATCTAACGACGGCTTTGCCGTCGGAATACAAACCGTCATTTACCAGCGGGTATAACGTCGGTAATACCGAAGCGGCAAAGAAGAAGTCGTCGGTAATCGCTGCGGCGACTATATTTCCGACGGGTTTTAGGCCGTCGGTAAGCCGTCGGTAAATCTGGACTACCGACGGCTTTTATGGATTACCGACGGCTTTAGACCGTCGGTAATCCCGTGTTTTCTGGTAGTGTATTAGCATCATGATAATAAGGATTTTTGTTAATGGTTATGCTGTGAATTACGCGTATGTGCATAAGCCTTTAGTTTGGCTAAGTGTTGGTTGTTATAGTCCATGGTTTAGCTAAGTGTTGCTTATTGTAACTCGATGGTTTGGCTATATTGACTTATGCAAGATTGTTGATCTATGTTGTCATTGTTGTTGTATCTATTATCCTAAGGTTTGTTTCTCATAGGCCAATATGTCCCTAAAAGTCTTAGGACATTTGGACTATGGTTGGGAGTGGGATATCGTACTTAGAGCGACTAAGTGGATTGGGTAGTAAATTAATTAAAAGAAAAGGTTGGATTGAGTTAAGATAAATGGTAAGGTTATTTAATTACTTGGTTTAAGGTTAGTTACAACTTGAATATAGGTTGTCAAAAGTTTTACTCCCTCCATTCCATAACTTTGGTGGTTTAAATTTTTACACACAGGCCAAGAAATCATTTAATTGAAGTATATTCTAACCAAAATAGTCTTATTAATTGCTGCATGTTCCAAAATAATCAATTAAGTATTTGTGGAGTCGTGTCAATTTTTAATGTAAAGACAATAAATATATGAAGGGTATACTTGAAAAAAAAATATAAATTATATCTTGAGTTTATAAAATACTCATTGTTTTGAAACAAGATAAAATTATTAAAGCTACCAAAGTTATGGAATGGAGAGAATAGTAAGTTTCACAAGAGATAGGATGATAAAAGTGGAAAATCAACAAAGTGTGGAATTCCTAAGATAAGTGTAAGGTAACTTAGGCTTCAAGAAAAGAATTTAATAACACATAAGGGTTAGATTTCGATGAAACGACTCTAGAACCTTGTTCTATAATAAATTAGGGATGTCTCGACGTGTACGCAAAGGCCCGGAGCCCACTGACCTAGATTTGGATTTTGGAGACAGAACCAAGGCGCCAGCACACCAGGCTGCTAGTGCCAGGCTCCCAGCCATTGACCATGGGCACTAGGCACCCAGACTGCAGGTGCCAAGCACCCTGCAGTCTGCAGGTGTTAAGCGCCCTGCAGTGTGTTTTTGTTCGTCGTTTTTTCGTCGTGCCGACTCGGTAGGGTCCCAACCTGATAGTTACTCGATAGTTTACCTATAATTAGAGTTTCTAATGTTGATTAAGAGTATTGATTAGTGGTTGACTTTACGACTAATTAATTTAATTAGATTCATAAGTGATATAAGTTAAAGAATATAAGTTAACTTGCTAATGAGTAACTAGGGAACGTTCTAGTTAGATTAAAGGTGTCTAGTTATGAATTAGTAAGGGATAAGTCGATGTAATTAGAATGGTTAAAGGATGCTAGTTGTTAGTAATAAGTGTTAATGCTAGTTATGAATTATGAAGCGGACTTGTTCGTATTTGGGGAAACTTTGCCGTAATATGGACAAGAACTAGTCACAATATGGGCGATAAGTACCTTGTTGTCATCAATGGTCGCGTATTATGATAGTTAGAAAGGCCCATCTTTAAGGAGCCCATTTATGGGTACTCACTCTCGAATTGACGAATGTTTGTATGAAACCCAGCTCTAAGGAGCCCGTTTATGGGTACTCTTTGATGAATGTTTGTGTGAGACTCAGGTCTGTAAGGACAACTTATGTGACTCGGCTCTAAAAGGCCTATTTATGGACCCAGCCAATGATTGACCCGTTTATGGGATCCAGCTTTGAAGAGCCCGTTGACGAGACCCGGCCTCTAGGGAGCCCGTTCATGAGTACTTCACTGTTTATGTTGAGAAATCAATAAGGATCTTGCCTACTATTATTGTATGAGGTATGCGTGATGTAGTCGACAAACGAGTCTTGTATTTAGACAGTTATAAGTTAGTAACGGATGATGCTCTGTCGTTGTTGACGTAGTTGGATGTTGTTACTTGGTTGTGATTATGATGTTAGATGATTGGTAGGATCATGTGTTGGTTGTATGCGCATCATCTTTGTTATTTCCCCCACCGTGTGATTTCTATATAAATGTGATTCCTCACCTCTTCTTCCTTTGTGGCTATTCGTGCACCTTTGTGTACGGGTAGATGGTGAGCTAGTAAGTGACGATAATCGAGTGGTCGTGGACGTCGAGAAGTAGTCTGCATACCGCAGCTTAGCTTTAGCTTTGTTATGTTTTACGCTTGTTATGATTAAAAACTATGTACTAGTTGGGTAAAGCCCTGGTTACATGTGACATCAGGATATTGGGTTTTACCTCGATTTGGTGTCCATTTTTGAACTATTTTTCTGTAATATGTCATTTGAATTGTTAAATGATATTCGCTACTTTTATTTTAGTTTTAGAATTTTACGATTTTTTGCATGTTTTATTACTACTTTAACTACAACGGGTACTAGTGTCACAATGATCACTCCCCCCATAGCTGGGTTTAAAATCATAGAACAAGGAAGAAGAAGAAAAAGAAAAAGAAAAAGGCTACCCATGACTCGGTTCAAGCGCTTCTGCATTATGGTGTTAAATGGGACCAAAAAACATCTTTATTGAATCCTAAGATGAAGAAAATTCAAAAGAACACAAGGGAAACATAGGGCACACAAAAATTATCTTAATTAAAGCCTTAAGAACTAAAATGAAAGAAAAAAGAACAGTGGGAAGGAATTTTGTGACAGCTGCAATGTTTTTACGATTAGAAACGGCAAAATGAGAACACGTTCTTCGATGAATCTTGAAGGTATTAGAACCAGACGGATGATAGAATAAGTTCCCTAAATTAGTTTTAATGATAACAAGATCATTTGTGATTTTGTGTAAGTGTGTAGATGATAAGTCTTAGTGAAATCCTGAAGAGATTTCATAAAGAACTAATTTTATAGCGACATAACATTGCATCTGGTGTTTCAAAGATGTGTCTCTATCTCAAACAAGAAAGAAAGACCGAGTCTAGTGACATATCAAGGATGAGAGTGTCTGCAGGTTGCAAGTTGGCAAGCATTCCTTTTATGTCAAGCATAGTGAGGATACTCACAAGTATGATGAACAAGTTTTCTCCATAAGTTATTTATCCAACCTTCAAGGTCTACCTTGGAAGAATCATCTACCTAGTACTCCTGGCATTGAGAAAGACAAGAAGTATTTTTGAAGCTACTAGAGATGTACACATTTTTTGAAAAGTAGCCCCAATGCTACATTTCTAAAGTAGTGCTACCAAAGCATAATGACAAAAGAATATGTATATCATTTAATGTTGACCCAGAAGCAATCAAGAGCTATTTCAAATGGAAACAAATATGAGTCTCAATAGACATCCTCATCATTGGATATAAATACAAGAAGAATGAAAAACAAAAAAGAAGAACAATCCGTGAAGTTATTGTGAAAGCTTTGCAAAGATTATTTCGCTTTCATTCATTCTGTGAGGCCTGAGGTTGACGAGGGCAGGGAGTGATCGTCGATGTATTGAGCTTCGACAAAGAGCAGCTCCTGGAAGCTTCTAGGCTAGGGGACATGTGAATGAACTAAATCCACACCGGAATGAGAGTGATATTGAGGCTATGCAGGTATGAGACTATATAGTTTAGTTAAAAGGATTGATCGGTATACCAACAAGAAGCATCATCTTTTCAAGAGTCCAAAACATAAGAACTCCATAGTTTAGGCATATCAGACATGGAGCACTATTGGGATTGGTGACCTTCTAGGAAGTTTCCTAAAAAGCATGTAAGTGAGGCCATAACATGCTGAAAAGACCCGTGTTGGTTTGTGGGGACATGCGACAATCATAAAAGCAGTTCGCGCCGTTACAAATAGTATTAGAGCAGACCTCTCCCAGTACGGTGTAGTTCGAGGACGAACTAGGCGGAAGCTGGTGGGCATGTGAGGCCTGATGCTGACGAGGGCAATGAGTGATCGTTGGTGCATTAAGTATGAACAACGAGCAGCTTTTGGCAGCTTCTAGGCTAGGGAACGCGTGAATGAACCGAATTACACCGAAATTAGAGGAATCTTGAGGTTGTGCAGATATGGAAGTGCATAGTACAAGGAAGATTTAGAATAATTGATTGGTACTACCTATACCAACAAGATGCATCTTCTTTTTGGTAGCCTAGCACATAAGAACTTTATAGTTTAGTGTGCTTGACTTGGAGAACTCTTGGCATAAGTTATCTTCTGGAAAGTTTCCTAGAAAGCATGTAAGTGAGGACAATACACACTGAAAAGACCTGTATAGGTTTGTGGGGACAGTCGGCAATCTTTAAAGCAGACCTGGCCGTTACAATCACACTATATGTGTGAAAGTCTGGAATTTTGATGTTACAATGTGGTGGTTATTGTTAGATCCTTGTTAAGGGATATTGATTGCTAATTTAATCTCTATATATGATCTAATATTGGAATGTTGGTTTTGAATGGTGATTTAAGCTTGATTGGAAATCATAAATGATGTATGAATATTTATGTAGAATTTTCTGCATAAATAAGACTAAGTCAATAATAGTTATTATTGGAGTGCATTGTTATTTTGGATAGTTTTGGAGTGTATTGTTTAGTTGAGTTATTATACAAGAAATAGGATATGATGGTATCATATATTCTTTTCAATAATAGAATAGAAGTACAACAAGAATATGTATGAAATGATCCACATTATTAAAGGTGTTCATTACCTTTGTCATGTGTTCTTTGCGAGACAAATGTTGAAAATTGTTGGAACCTTGTTATGACTTGACTTATAGCCCAAGCTTATTAGATGGAGTAACATTGGCGGGGAAGACTTGAATCTCCATTCCCTCATGCCAAGAGTTTTGTGATCTATTTTTTTTGGACATGCTTCTCTTTTTACAAGTCAGAACAGTGACCTCTTTGCTATGATTCTTTGGAGTCTATGAAAAGCTAGCAACGAAAATCTTTGGGATAATATTCTTCCTAATACATTGAGAATTATTGCTAGAGCAAAGGACACCCTTAGTGAATAGGTTTGGGCTAGAAACAAAGCTACATTGATTCCCATTAAGGTAAACTATGTTGCTCAAGTAGCCACTTCTTGGTCAAAATTGCCCCTTGGGGAGCTCAAGAGCTATATTAATTAGGCTAAATTACATTTTTGGTCTTCCTATTTTGATCAATTTTGGATTTTAGTCCCTTTATTTCTAAATTCAGACATTTAGTCCCCTTATTTTGAAAAACTCTGACATTTAGTCCAAATGTTAATCTGTCAGTAAATTTGTGTGACGTGACATGACGTGGATTCATTTAACTAACGTGGCATCCTATTGGATTATACATATGACTGACACTTCATAAAATGAGTGTCATGTCATCAGCCACATGCGTAAATGAATTAAAACATATTCAATTTAATAACCCTTCTTCTCCCTCCCTACCCCACCAACCCTTCTTCTCCCTCCCTACACCACCACCAGCCACCACCCACTTCACCCCCACCCTTCCCTCTATCTTTACCCTATCCACCATCATTCCCATCTCCCTTATCAAACCCACTCCCTTTGACACCTACTACCATCTCCATTTTTGCAAGACCTTCACAGATTTAGAATCAAACCATCAAAACATGATCTCAACAACCACAAATCACAAAAATAAACCAAACTTATGAAAATTTTAGAGGAAACAAGCTAAGACAGGGGAAAGGGATTTTGTGCACGGAGGTTGTGAATGAAGCTTGGTTGGCGATGACGTGCTCATGTGGCAAACCGACACCTACCACCACCACAATGGAAACTAAGTTTAATGGCAACAAAAACCACAACCCCCAATCAAAGATCTGCTCACTGAAAACCCCCACTCTATCCCTTTGGATTCACCACCACCCATCCCCTCTCCTCACCCCACTGCTCCTAGCCATGACCCCCACTCCACCCAATCTTTCCCCTCCCCTTCGGCCAACCCCCAACCCTCCCCAACCCCTACGAATCATCTTCAACCTCGATGACCCACCATCCCTCACACAGAATTAACCATCTCTAACCCCTCTTTTCACCATCGTGAACCCTTTTCTTTTAATCCACCATATTCTTTCTTCACCACCATATTCTTTCTTCCCTCATTGATCCTTCAATATTCCTACAATCCTGTAACAACACATCAAATGTTGTAGATGTAGAGGAAGGAGATGACGAGGGCGGGGGCGGTGACGGTGATGAGGGAGGAGGTGGAGGGGCCGATGAGGAAGGAGAGGCAGGGGAGAGGGAGAAAAGGGTGAGGTGGGAGAGGATGGCAGTGGTGAGGAGAGGAAGGTGACGACGGAGAGGAACTAATTTGTTGAAATATGGTTTGCTGAGATTTCCCAATTTGGTTCCAATTTCTATTTTTTTTAATTTCACTTAATTTGTGTATTTGTTAAATTGAATATGTTTTAATTCATTTACACATGTGGCTGATGACATGACACTCATTTTATGAAGTGTCAACCACATGTATAATCTAGTAGGCGAAAGGACAATAAGAAAGCTAGGAGGGACTTAGCTATTTACTGTAGGCAAAATGACTTGTTATTGGTGGATGACACAACTACTGGGAAAACCCTAAAACCAGAAGCCAATTACACTTTATCCTCCGAAAAAGCAAAAGCAGTTTATCAATGGATAGAGGAACTCAAGATGCTTAATGGTCATTCTTCCAATATAGCAGCAAGATGTGCCAATATGGACAGTGGGAATATGCAAGGAATGAAGAGTCATGATTTGTATGTATATCCATACTCGGAAAGAAACTGGCGAATATGTTGATGAGCGGTCGAGGAGAACCCAGGTAATTTTATATTAATTTATATATAATTTATTTTATTTATTGTCAAGTTTTTCTATATTGTTGCTGATCATGACTATGTTTTTTTTATGCATTTCAGGAGAAATTTGAGGCCCATATGACTCAGTATCGGGCTAATTCTCAAGCTAGCGATGAGTCTAATCTAGATGAACTGAGCCGTATTGAGCTAACAAATTGGATGAATGTTACCGGCAGGAAGAAGAAGGGTCGGGTGTACGGCATTGGAGCCCTATGCTCGTGCTACCGTCCTGGGGTTTCTCGCCTAGATATTAACGCGCCTTCCTCTTCTGGCGGCAATACTGGACACTTGCACGCATACATAGAATTTTTGGAGGTCCAGAGGCAACGACAAATTGCATTGTGTGAAGCGCAGAAGGCCAAACAAGGGCAGCAAGAATTGAAGACTAAGGTTAGGGAGCTGCATTGACAGATGTTTGAATTCATGCAGCAGCAAGCCAGACCACCGCCACTCCACCTCCATAGCTACAACCACAACCACAACCACACCCCCACCTACACCCACACCCACAACCACAACCACAGCCACACCCACCTCCCAATACTACTACGGCCCAGCACCTCCACATTCACAGAACCAACAACCGCCACAGTACCAGTACGGATATTGGCTAGTATCGCCCTTACCGTCCCACCACCACCTGCACAACAGTATTACCGCCCGGAGGTACCTACACAGCAGGTGCCACAGGCAGGTCAAGGCCTCACATCTGAGGGCGATGGGGCTGGTGATTTCACAGGCATGCTTTTGCAGGATTTTAACTACCCGTATACCCATGGTGGCAATGCTGACAATGATTACTACGGTGTTTTAGATAATGTTTAGGCTTTGTTTTCCCCCATTTTGACTCGGTAATACCACATTTAGCGAGGGCTTTTCCACGTTAGAGAGGGCTTTTGGCACTCGGTATGGCTTGCATTTCTTGTAGTGTATAAAGGAAAATTTGTTGGTTTTTTTATATTTATATTTATAACTTTTTAGGATATAGTAAGAGACGTAGACCACATTTGTTCCAAAAACCTTAAAGTGATATTCCTTAGTTTGTTTATTATTAGGCAATATGAGACTATCTCACACTTGGATACTCAACAAAATTTAACCTTTTTTTTCCTTATAGAATCACATATCGACAAGGTAATTCCACAATGCATATATTTAATTAGAAAATTTGAGTTTCAAGAAAATCAACAAAAAGAAGAAAAAAAATCTACATATTATCTATTTAAGAAAAATAACTACGTTAAACTTGGTTATTCATATTGCATCACGTGGCAGCATCTACATGACCACAAATCGCATATGCTAGTTATTCAAACTTTAGACTACCTTATCAGAGGTCTCTCTCTACTAATTAAAATTGTTCAAGAATTGAACATCAAGTATGGTCCAATAATATTGTTATATAAATGAAAAAATGGTAACCATTGGCATCCCAATAATATCAAATTAAACATTTGATTCAATCATACAACAGGCATATTCATCAAAAAAAATATTGTGGATTCATCAAAAAAATACAACAGGCATTCATTATCCGTTCGTATATTTATTGCTTAGTAATAAAGAATCACAGGTGGTATAGTGCCAAAAAAAAAAAGAGTCACATGATAACAATCAGCAGAGTCCTTTCCATGAATTAGAATAATTATCCATTATACTGTAGAAAGCATATATCTGAATAATTTACATGATATGCATGTAGCACTTATTATTTGATTAACAGCAAGTCAGCAACCGGAGCATAACATATTATTTTCTGATGTACAAGGAAGCACCGAGTTCAAGAATGCAATGGACATATTTTACATTATCTCAGCGCAACCCAACAACTCCAATTCTTTGCAGTTTATTTGAAACCTTAATTATTATCTTTTCCTTTATAGCAAGCTAATCTGCGTTTATAGAAATTAGGGCGTTGATAAATCAATTTAATCTGATGTAAATATCATAGTAAAAAAATAATAATTAGATTGAATCAGTCTTTTGTTTTAATTTTTAAAAGTGATTCAATCTAAATAAATTAAATCATTTATTTATTATTTTTAAAGACGATTCATTGACAATATTTAAATTAAATTTAAAAAATAATCATACAATAAAGTAACAAATTGTTAGAATTTAATCAAACAATTTTGTATGCATTAATTTAATTCAATTTACGAATACTTTAATTAAAATAACTTATAGTAAACCTATAGTTTGACTGCAAAAAAAAAATTGTTTCACATATGTTTTATATTTTTTAGATTTTTTGCAATGAAAATTTTAGAATAGAGAAATGATAACAAAGTTCAAGATATAAAAACATCTGAACTCAAAGAATATTTACAAAATATTTATATTTACCCCGCATGTGTTTTCAATTTAATAAATCTGATCAAAAAAATTTAATTAAAAAATAGAGGATTTAACTGTTACCCATAAATCATTAACAAATTGAAATGATATATCTTAACCAGTAAAAGAACTAAAATATTATTAAACCTAAACCAAAACTCAATAGGTATAGCTCAGTTGGTAAGTAGTGCTGAGTTTGTGGAGAAAGGATATCGGTTCGATTCTCGCAGAATGCATTTTTGGGGAGGAAAAAAGCTTAAGCTGTGACTAAACCCCGAAATCGGAGAAGACTCGGATCGCCTGTAGTAGAAAATGCCGCAGTTGCACGATACAGGCGATCTCGGGCGTCGGTTTTAGATTGGACGGTCTGCAATAAATCTCGATTAAATATACTGTAATCAATCTGGGGCATCAGTTTTAGATCGAACGATACACAACAGCTACTGCATGGAATCTAATTCCAACCGGAGATTAGTCTCATCGGCATTCCAAAAGACTGAACCGTGTTAGGATACTCTGGTGAGATCACTCGGGCCAAAGACTTAATTAAAGTGGATAAAACCTAATCTAAAGGGAAAAACGAGCAACACACATATAAAAGGGAAAATGATGGGACAGATTTATCAGTTAGAAATTGATTGATTGATCGATGAGAAACTAACTTAATTTCAATTGTTATTAATGTGTTAAATTAATTATAAATTAATCAATATGTTAAGGGAAAGATTAAAAAAACAGTACAAGGAGGAGTAGTACCATGTTACTTCGCATATGGTCTGCCGAATGCATCCAAAACACCATTAATGATGGATTCCAAAGTTAGTCATCATCTAGACTCTAGAAAAAAATAATACATGTATACGTGGATCATTTTCTTGGATGATCTCAACTACCTGTTGGTATGAGAATCTCAACCTTTATTTTTTTGTAACAATTCTAGTAAAAATTATGGTTAGGAAAACTGTAGTTGTTTTAGTGGCGTCAGCTGGTACGTACCGTGTCGAATATTTTTCTTTAATTTTTCCAATATTTTATCAATGTGTAGAGTTTTATTGTAAATAAAAAAATAAAAAAATCAATCTATAGAGTGTCAGAATAATTAATTAAATAATGATATTTTACTATATCTATAATAATATAAGCATGATACTATGATGTCAACGAAGATTAGTCTAGTTAATAAGGATTCGACTCATATCTTATAAGGATGTGAGTTCAAATCTCGCTCGATATGTGATGATCTCGTTGATGAGTTATATGTCTATAATTGTAAGATTTTTTTAAGCTTTGAAGTAGATACTCACTCTATGGGTACATGTGTATGCATATGCATACATACATACAATGGTATTTTTCTTTTAGGGTCTGTTTGGTTCAAATAAGGGGAGGGGAGGGGAGAGATTTTAATGGAGGGGAGGGGAGGGAAGGGGAAAGGAGGGGAGGGATTTACTTTGATTTTGTGTTTGGTTGAGAGGAGGGGAGGGGAGGGGAGGGAAGCCTTTGCTTGTTTGGTTCAGGAGGGAAGGGGAGGGGTTTTAATGGAGGGAAGTGGTTAATTTACCGGTATATCCTTATAGTGTTTTATATTATATTATATATAAGGATATTTCAGTAATTTTATTTTAAATAATTTAATCTCCCCTCCCCTCCCCTTCAAAACCCCCCACTTTGAGAGGGGAGCCAAAATTGGCTTAGGAGGGATTTTGCTCCCCTCCCCTCCCATTAAAAAAATTGAACCAAACAAACATAATTTAAAATATCCCCTCCCCTCCCCCCCCCTCCCCTCCAAAACCCCCCAACCAAACACACCCTTAGTCGTAAATTTTTTTCCTATAAAATGACAGAAAAAGGAAGCATGCAAAATAAAGACAAATAATTTGATTTGATTTATTGCAATTGTGATTGTAGTTAGTATTACTTTGAGACTTTTTTTGCAACCCAATTTACTTTTCTAAAATAAAAAAGAGTTTAATTTACATACAAGGTCAGTGTAAAAATATTCTGCACATGTATTTAATGAAGTAATGACACATTATTTAATGAGTTTAAAAACATCTGATTTTTCAAACTCATTAAATAAGGAGACAACACATTATTGGATACATATGTAAAATATCTTTATGTTGATAGTGCATATAAATTAAATCCAATAAAAAATATAATCCCATAAAAAACATAAAAATTCAAAATGTTGCATATTTATTCACAGTTAGGCAAACTTCGTCACTCAACCTGCAATTAATATCATTCGGTGTTTGTAAGCACTACTGTTATTGTTTTTAATTATTCAAACCCACAATGCATGTTATTGAAATTTTTTCCTATTCTTTTGGATGTTATATATTATGGAAAT
The DNA here is from genome assembly GCA_037113605.1 of Calophaca sinica. Classification (NCBI taxonomy): domain Eukaryota; kingdom Viridiplantae; phylum Streptophyta; class Magnoliopsida; order Fabales; family Fabaceae; genus Calophaca; species Calophaca sinica. The sequence continues at coordinate 4,429,761 of CM073737.1, forward strand.
GAAAAAATTATATGAATATTTGAATAATTTTATTTGAAAAAGAATTATTTTTTAAAGTTTTTAAAAGACGTTTGATAAAAAAATAATTATTTCCTCAAAAATATACCTAAAGAAACATATAATACCGGTGATGTGATTTGATTGATAATATGAATTATTAAAATATTAACTGGATGATGGATACTTACAAAAAGTTAGATTTAGGTTTAGATTTAAATAGATGCTGAAAGGTACACCGGGGCTACTGCATTCCTGGCAAACTCTAATGGGCCACTTACCATTTTCAGATGTCCCATCCGGAATAAATTATAATAACTAAATTTAATTTATTGAATAATTAATGTATTTGGTAAATATTAAATACATTGTTTATTTAATAAATCAAATTTAGCTCTACTTATTTATAATTTATTATAGACCAAATATATTAGTTATTTAATAAATTAAATTTAGTTCCACTTATTTATAATTCATTCTAAAGATAGTACTTACTAATGTAATGTTTTTATCTATTTTTCTGTGAAGGCCCTATTTTATTTTCTCTTATTTTTTTTCTTCCACTTCTTAATGTTAAGTTGCATGCTATGTATATTTTACACTTTTCAAGAGAACTTTTTGAATTAAAAATTTGTTAAATTTGTTCTCCACATACGTATTAAATTACAACTAATATGGTCTGTGAAGTACCTAAAAACTGGAGTTAGTGGGGTTAAAATATATAAAAGTAGAGAATGTATAAAATACAAAAATTGAAAAATTTCACCTATAATTTCCGGTCAAAACAAATTTACTTTTGATTTTTTTTAAAATGAGGTGTGTACTTGTACACCTCACTATTGTATAGGTCCACCACTAAATATGGCCAATGCATGACATATTCAATTATCATAAGATTTTTTTTGGGTGCTAATTATGATAAGATTTATGGACGTTAGATCTACATGGTCTGCATATGTCCTGAGGATAGATGTGTCAACAGGACCACCAGGAAATCCCTCAATCGGGAGATGGACATCATCATGTAATTGGTGCTCCTGAGGCTGTGACTCTTCAGCGGACTCCTCATGGGGTTGTGCCTGATACTGCTCCTCCTGTGCAGGTGGCTCATCTTCTGCAGGTGCCTCATCCTGAACCATTGGCTCATCCTGCTGAGGCTGAGGACGGGGCCTCCCCCGCTGGCGTCGGGGCACGGTTTGCTGCTGCTGCTGCTCAGTACAGACCCTACGTGCAGAAGCATGAAGCATAACACGATGACCCTCGCCATCAATCATCATAGTCTTAACCATGCCTGCACATAGTTCAACAAGCATAACTGAACTTTTCTTCAAAAATGATAAAAACATAAAACCAAAGAATTTTGAGAGAAGGAAAAAACATAAAAGTCATGTTTACGTAAACTGAGTCACGTCTATTACGTGAACTGAAAATACGTGAACTGAGTTCACGTGCATTACGTGAACTGAAAATACGGGAAGGAAAAAAATTGCCATTACGTAAACTGAGTTTACGTAGGCCACGTGAACTCAATTCACGTGTACTACGTAAACTCAGTTTACGTAATGGACAAATTTTTTTTCCTTCTCGTATTTTCAGTTCACGTAATGCACGTGAACTCAGTTCACGTGTATTACGTGAATTGAATTTACGGAAAGGAAAAAAATTGCCCATTACGTAAACTGAGTTTACGTAGGCCACGTGAATTGAGTTCACGTGTACTACGTAAACTCAGTTTACGTAATGGGCAAAAAATTTTTCCTTCTCGTATTTTCAGTTCACGTAATGCACGTGAACTCAGTTCACGTGTATTACGTGAACTGAAAATACGGGAAGGAAAAAAATTTGCCCATTACGTAAACTGAATTTATGTAGGCCACGTGAACTCAATTCACGAGTGCTACGTAATTTCAGTTTACGTAATGGGCAACTTTTTCTTCCCGTATTTTCAGTTCACGTAATACACGTGAACTCAGTTCACGGAAAGTTCAAATTTTTGGGGAAAAAACGCAGCAACACAGCGACTACACAGGAACATAAATCACTATAATGTATCAATGCCCAAACGAACAGAATCATATAAAGGAGAAAAAAAAAATAACAGAAGCTGTCTTACCTGTGCGATGGGGGTGGTGAGGCGCGATGGAGCTTCTCCGGCGTGGGTGTCTTGAGGCGCGACGTGAGGGCAGTGAGGGACGACGTGAGGGACGACGGCGTCCCTGTTCAGATCGTCGGGAAAAAAATTTAAAATGGAAGGACGACGGCGTGCTGTTGAAAATGGGAGTGTGAAGTCGGCGAGGGAGTGAAAATGAGAGACTGAACTCGGCGAGGGAGTGAAAATGGGAGGGATTTAGGATATTAGGTGGGGTAGGGGCGTTTTAGTCTTTTTATCAACAAAAAGCTGACAGGGGGTGTGGCTAGAAAATTGGGGGGGTGTGGATAGAAAAAGCCTAAACGAATGGACAATGCAGGATGGGCCGTCAAAACCGGTGGCAGTAGGCTGAGAAGAAGACAAATATTGGGACGGAGACTAAATATAAAAAAAGTGCACTATTAATAATATACTAAAAATAATAAAAGTAACGTCAATTGTATCATTTTATAAATAAACTAAAAATATTAATAAAATAAAAAGAGGTTATTTTTAAAATGAATGTTTGCAGTAAAATATTCTTTATTTCAAGTATAAGAGAGATAATTTATTAATTATTACTTAAAGACAATTCATTATAATATATATATATATATATATTAAAAATTAGAATACGGTACAGGAAATATCGCGTTTTTATAATAAAAATATAAAATGTACAAAAATTATTATAAAAATAATCTAAATTTTTTTATACAATTTACTTGACAGGTTCTGATTTAAAGGTGTTTATCCTTTCTTTTTTTTGGGGGGGGGGGGATTTAGAGGTGCTTATCCTATGATCTATTGTATGCTAATTTATTTTGTTACAACATACTAATAATATTGAAAAAGAAATTATAGTTTTATAAAAATAAAAATAAAAGTATGGGTGGGAACAATGTGTAAGAAATTATTGAGTCTGATTCAATGACAGCAATTAATGTTGTTCAATCGGGATGTTCTTCACAACATCCTCTTTTTTGTTTGGTGATTGATATTCAAGATCTTTTGGGGACAGTTGATGAGGTAGTGATTATTCATACCCTATAAGGAAGCTAACCGAGTGACAGATGGTTTCTCTAAGTTTGGCTTGAGCCTGGATTCTTGTAGTAGATATTTTAGTAGCGTCTTTGCTTTTGTTTTAGATTCCTTTAAGGCAGACTATGCTGGGATCTTGCTCCCTAGAAGTTTCTAGTTTGTGTTTTTTTCTCCAAGGAGATTAGCCCCATATTGCCTACAAAAAAACAACAACATTGTGTATGAACTATTTTTTTTTAACATATGAATCTATTGGCAAAATTACTCCAGAGGTTCCTTAACTTAATTTAAAACTTCGGATTCATCCTTTATCTTTTTTTTTTCCCTTCCCAAGTTGGTCTTTTAAGTTTCAAAATGTTAACATCATTGTCCTTTTTTTGAGTTTCTGTTCAACTCCGTTAAAAAATGTTTGTATCTGTTACAGTGCCTACGTGGACGTTACGTTACTTTTGTGGACGTGAAAATTTGCTTCATGTATCCACTGAGTCATATGACTCATTATTTTTATTTATTTATTTATTATTTATTAAAAAAACAAATTAGGGTTCTTTAAGAAACGTAGAAATGGTTAAATCCAGACAAAGAAAAGAGAAAGAGGGGAAAGATGAATGGTGGCTACGGTTGAATCTAGATCCGAAAAGAGGGTGGGGGAGACAGATATGAAAAAAGGGAAAGGGTGGAGGATTGTGGGTGAGTTGAGAGAGTAAGGTGAGATGTGGGAGAGACTGACAGGGGTGGGGGAAGCAGATCCAATGCGGTGGTGGTGCGAAGGTGACCGGTGGCCGTGAACGGTGTAACTTGGGGTGGGATGCGCGGCAGGCGATCCATGACCGTGCCACAAGAGGGCCACACGCACAGCGACGATTGCCCACCGGTGCAACAGCAAGGGGTGGTGCCTCTTCTTCTTTTCTGTTTTTTTCTCTCTTCTCTCTGTTTTATTTGGTTGCTTTTTTGTGTGTGTTTGGACAGGGATGATGGGTCTCACAAGATGGTGGAGAGATGATCACTATTTGGGTTGAGGGTGAATGCATTGGTTTTTTGTGATACGGGATGCTTCTCATTGTTAGTTAAGTCTGGAACTAGTAAAAAAAAAAATGAAAGACTTGATTATGGTACAAAGGTTGAAGGTTAACAGGAGGAGATAGTGGGATTGATTTACAGTGTTTAGAGGTTGAGGATGATGGGGACTGATATGAGTTGAGGGGTTGAATTATTTGGTTTTTCTGGGAACAGGGATTGAAAGAACTCTAATTTTTTTTAATAAAAAATAAAGCTCCATGTCACCTCCGTAATGTCCACATAGGCATTGTAACGGACATATAAGCTTTTTTTTAACGATGGAAACTCAAAAAAAGGTTAACAATGTTAACTTTTTGAAACTTAAAAGACCAATTTGGGGGGAAAAAAGATAAAAGACTAATTCGAAATTTTAAATTAAGTTAACGGACCTGTGAAATAATTTTACCTAATCTATTGATACTATATATATACAATTGAGAACAACATCAAGGATGAATCTTACATGTGACAACCTCTGTTGGAATCAAGTGGATTCAGAAACAATGACCCTTAATTGTTTTGATGATAGCAAATAGATAATAGAACAATTTATAATCTGATGTGTTTGTTAGTGTGCAGAAGTTACTATTTATCAGAAGGAATTATCTTAGAAGACTAAGTGAAAATGTGTATTTCACTGTCAGTTTTATAAATCTGAGTCTGGCATTAATCCTCTGAAAGTTGCTGACGTCATCGTCTGATAGCCTCACTTTGTTTTGATCAACACTCTGTTAGTAGTCAAAGCTCTGGTGAGACCATGCTCTGTCTTGGTCAACGCTCTATTTTTTGTCAACGCTTAACAGACTATGAATAGACTACTCAGTGGAAGTCTTCGTCTGTTTCTATAAGACTCTGTTATATGAAAGGCCAACAAATTCTATACTAAAGAACTTGCCTCTGGTTCAAGCTCTCTCTGGTGAACAGAGTATCTCAGTAACAAGCATCGTCTGTTTGACAAATGCTCTGATTGGAAATCAGACTGAGTGTTCATTAAAGGCTACTTCATATATTAAAGAGACTTCATTAATGAGTATTTTAATGCATGAGGAATCAAAAGGCCAAAGAGAATGCCAATGTTTATAATCATCAGAAAACTTGCTCAAGAAGTGTCTAATATTCAAAAAGCTCACAAGGGACAAAGATCCTGATTTTATCTACTGTGTCAGTATGCAAGAGCAGAGTGAAAAACAACGTGACTTGTTAAAGCCACAAAAGGGGGATCTGAAGTTTTATCAATTGGTGAAAGAGCTATTAGGACACAACGATACTATTCACAACCCTAGTTATATATACTTTACTTCTCTCACTAAAGTAGGTCAAGAAAAGCGAAACAAAAATGTTGTGATACAAGTAAGCAACCAAGAATTATTCCAAGTATCTGAGATCACATTGAACAAGCACTTAGTCGTTTTATTCTTTCTGTTTGAAAGTTATTTCTTGTGCAGAAGTTTTTCATTGTAGTTCTCTCTGTTGAGAGTTATTTGATATTGTTTCAAACCATTTTTTAAACATTGTATCTAGCCCAATAGTGGCTGTATTCCTTAGAGGCTTGACTGCACTAAGTCGTTCTAAGAAGTTGTGAGTATAGCCAGTTTGGCAGTATTATACTCTCAAGTGTAATCAGATTGATTATAGTAGAAAAATCCTTCAAGTGTGTGAAAGGACTAAACGTAGTTATCAGGTGATAGTGAACTAGTATAAATTACTGTGTCATTCTCTTCTCTTCTCCTTACTTACTTACTTTGTTATTTTATTAACAAGTTGTTTTGAAACGGTTTTCATAAACACTCAAGTTTTGCAAAAAGATTTCTAAAACCCAATTCAAACCACTTGTCTTGTGTTTTGCCACATTCAACCTCTCTTTAATTTTCCCATGTGTCAACCTATACTATATACAATTGAGAATATCCTCTTGGATGATTCTCACATGTGGCAACCTCTCCTTAATTTTCTCTCTCATGTGGCAACTTATAAAGCATTCCCTCCAAATAAATATGATGTATGGTAACCACACCTATTTTGCGACCTCTAATCATTCTTTGTATTTATATATATCTAGCTGTCTCCTTGCAATTCCAATTTCAATTTTATCTACCTTAGAATCAATTTTATCCATCAAGATTTTATCATCTAAATACAAAAATAGTAATTTTCAATTATATTGACTTCGTTTTTTTCCTAAAATTGATTCTGGACTGCCTAGAATCTAAAACAAACAGACACTTAGCCTATTGTATTTATTAGGTTTTGATCCTTGGTGCCACTGGACATGGTATCACGAGAACATAATGTTAACATATTTTTATCACTGTCCTCAATGTGTTTCAATTCTATACACGAAACGAAAAATAATGGCTAAGGACGATGGTTGCCTCGTATGACTACCCCAAAATACAAAAAAAAATTTGTTTGGTTTCCTTCACAGCTGAATTCTTATAAGCGACAACTTATAGGAGTTGTACTGTGCAAAACAGCTATTTTGGCAATTTAAAAAAAAAATCAAAAATCTCAAAGTACTCCTTCACTACAAACACCTCACTCTTACCCTATCAAAACCCTAGCTCTGTCTTCCCTCTTCAACACAGCGGGATCCCTCCATTTGCGTGACGAGGGTCGTCCTATGGCTACCATTGTCGTCACTGTCTCTGTTTGTGCTCTTCCCGCAGCTGATGTGGCATTCGTGCTGTTGCTGATGGGGGGAAAATTCCATTATGCGACTTGCCTCCATTGCTTGAGCACCAACAATGGGCAATTTAATCCAGAATGGCTGGCAGCTATTACAGCTTTGAACATACTTGGGGATATTCCTTGTTTCTATTGTCTGAAAGAAAGTGGATGGGCAGACAGAAAATGGGCAAAGAAAATTCATCAAGTTAAGAAACATTAACATGAAAAAGGATATGCGAGAGAATTCTATAACATGAATCTTTCATTTCCAATTAAGGCTTCAACCAAAAGCCGTGGCAACATGTTCAACCTCATCTTCATTAAATTAAATTCCATTACATGTAAAAAAAAATTTCATCAAAAACAAACAAACATTTTTCTTTCAGAAGAACATAATCAATTTCTTGGAACTTGGAGTAATGAATTGAAAAAATTGGGAAGTCCCACATAGGAGAGAATAGACACTTTATGAGTGCTTATATATGTGGACCTCACCACTTTGGGGTGTGCCCAAGGGTACCAGTTTATGAGCAGGAAAGGACGCACACAAAGTGACCACCACACGCCTTGTGCCGCCTTGTACCGGTGGCCGCCTGGGGTGTATTTATTTTTTAGTACACGAAAAATTAAAATTTTAAATTTAAACTGTGCTGTGCGACTTAGTCAGAGTCACTACTCCATCTGATCCGAAAATCCCTCAACGTGTGCAACCGAGTACTCTCTTCTCCCTCCCGTTTTTTATCTTCTTCCATCGTGTGCAAACAACGACCGGTTTTCCTAAACCGTATCTGCGAGTGGTTTAATACCATACTGAAGGTGTATCATCTGTGAACGAATTTCATGATTACAGCGAATTCGATTTTTAAATGCTGTTTTGTCCTGGGGACGTCGTGGTTGATAGCCTGCTTGCATCTTAGAGCAGTGCCGCGAAACGTCTTAAAGAGAGCGACCTAGTCCGCGACTCATCTCAGTAATTTCAATCGGTGATTTTCGATATTCAAATTTTTGATTTTCAAATACTTTCGAAGTTCAGATCTAACAATTTTAAGACGTTTCGAAATCAACCATGGACACCGTTGAAATTATTGGATCTGGTTCCGCTGCTAATGACTTCAACAAATCGTTTCGGTTTGAGGGATCTCACTTCAAGCGCTGGCAACAAAAGATGCAATTTTTCTTAACCGTTAAAAAGGTTGCCAACGTCCTGACAGATGACATTCCAGTGTTGAACGAAAAAGCTGAAAAGAAAGCGGGCGCTAAAAAATATGCAGTGAGCCGCTATATAAATTTTAGAATGTCTAACGACAAATCTGTTGAGGTTCAATCCCATGAGCTTCAGAAAATTGCTCACGAAATCACTTCTGAAGGTATGACCCTGGATGAAACGATTTTGGTGTTCTAATTGACAAATTACCCCCTGCGTGGAAGGATTTCAAAAATACTTTAATGCACAAAACCAAGGAACTGTCTTTGGAAGGCCTGATTACCCGTCTTCGAATTGAGGAAGAATCCAGAAAACAAGATCAGAAAGAAGAAGTCTTGGTTGTTTCAAACAAGAAAACCACCGAGCGGTTCTCAAGCCAACCGCAAATCTTTTAAGAATCGAACTGCATTTCACCTCAAAAGAACCAAGAACAAGAATGGGAACCCTCCAAAGGTCCCAAATCGAAACCTCAACCATCTCCTAAGAATGATGCTGCTCCACAATTCATCTGTTTTAATTGTGGCAGACCAGGTCCTATGGCACGAAAGTGTAGGAACAGGCCAAGCTCTGCTGCAGCTAACCTGATCAAGAGACTTTTTATGGCTATGATTCGAAATCAACGTAGTTGGTGGATCGGATGGTTGGTGGGTGGACACCGGCGCCTCTCGCCATGTTCCGATATGACCGCTATGTTTAAAACATACATTCTTTGAAGATATGAAAGTCTTTGTTGGCGATGCTCACACCACTAATGTTGCAGTGTATCGAGATGTCGAAATGAACTTCACCTCTGGAAAAACTCTTATTCTCGAAAGATGTGATGCATACTCCAAAGAATAAGGAAGAATCTAGTTTCGGTTTCCTTTTGAACAAGGCGGGGTTTACTCGATCTATTGGGGGATTTGTACACCATTACTAAAAATGGTATTTTTGTAGGGAAAGGGTATGCAACTGATGGCATGTTTAAGTTGAACATTGAAATGAATAAAATTTCCACTTCTGCTTATATGCTTTGTGATTTTAATATTTGGCATACTCGTCTCTGTCATGTGAACAAACGCATTATTTCTAATATGTGCAACTTAGGATTTATTCCAAAATTATCGTTTAATGATTTAGAAAAATGCGAATTTTGCAGTCAAGCTAAAATTACGAAAACGCCGCATAAATCCGTAATTGGAGAATCTGAACCGTTAGATTTAATTCATTCTGATATATGCGAGTTGGATGGAACGTTGACCAGAAATGGTAAACGATATTTTATCACTTTTATAGATGACTGCTCCGATTATACTTTTGTTTATCTTATGAAAAATAAAAGTGAAGCGTTTGAAATGTTCAAAGTTTTCTTAACTGAAATTGAAAATCAATTTAGGAAAAAGATTAAGAGACTTCGAAGTGATAGAGGAACTGAGTATGACTCCCAATCATTTAATGATTTTTATAAATCAAATGAAATCATACATGAAACGACTGCACCATATTCACCTGAAATGAATGGTAAAGCAGAAAGGAAAAATAGAACATTTACTGAATTAGTTGTTGCTATTATGCTCAACATCAAGCGCCAGACTATCGGTGGGGAAATTTTATTAAGCCTGCATTATGTGCTCAACAGAGTACCTAAATCCAAGAATAAAATTTCTCCATTTGAGATATTAAAGAAAAGACAACCGAATGTGTCTTATTTTAGAACCTGGGGTTGCTGGCCTATGTCAGATCCCTGATCCAAAAAGAGTCAAACTACTTGATAGAGCCTATGAATGTGTATTCATTGGGTATGCAGAATGTGATAAGGCATACAGGTTTTATGACCTAAATGCCAAAGTGATCATAGAGTCAAATGATGTTGACTTCTATGAAAATAGATTCCCTTTTAAATCAAGAAATAGTGGGGGCACCGGAACTAGTCAAGGTTCTGTGCCTAGGAACATTGAGAACAATGAGCAAAGGGAAATGGAACCTCGGAGAGGTAATGAGAAACGGGTTGCTAAAGACTATGGACCTGATTATACGGTCTATACATTAGAAGAGGATCCATCTAGCATTCAAGAAGCTTTGTCTTCATTGGATGCAGATTTGTGGCAAGAAGCCATAAATGATGAAATGGATTCCCTAGAGTCTAACAAGACCTGGCATTTAGTGGACTTGCCTCCTGGTTGCAAACCAATAGGTTGCAAATGGATCTTGAAAAAGAAGCTAAAACCTGATGGAACTGTTGATAAATACAAGGCTCGCCTTGTAGCCAAGGGTTTTAGACAAAGAGAAAATATAGATTTCTTCGACACATTTTCACCCGTTACAAGAATTACATCCATCAGGGTACTTATTTCACTGGCCTCTATTTATAATTTGATAGTACACCAGATGGATGTCAAAACTGCTTTTTTAAATGGTGAATTGGAAGAAGAAATCTATATGGAGCAACCTGAGGGTTTTGTAATCCCTGGACAAGAGAGCAAGGTCTGTAAGTTAGATAAATCTCTGTATGGTCTCAAACAAGCTCCTAAACAGTGGCATGAAAAGGTTGATAATTTGATTATCTCAAATGGGTTTAAAGTGAATGAAAGTGACAAATGTATTTATTACAAATCAGAAAATGACATTTGCACTATCATATGTCTCTACGTAGACGACTTACTCATATTTGGTTCAAATATTCATGTTGTGAATAATGTGAAATCATTGTTGTGTAACAACTTTGATATGAAAGACCTCGGAGAAGCAAGTGTAATCCTTGGCATTAAAATTACTAGATCGGAAAAAGGAATTTCTTTGGATCAATCTCATTATATTGAGAAGATCTTGAAGAAATATAATTACTTTGATTGTAAACACTTTGTACACCATATGATCCAAGTGTAAAACTTTTTAAGAACACCGTGAAGGTATTAGACAAAGCAGAATATGCGAGCATCATTGGCAGCCTAAGGTATGCCACTGATTGTACTAGACCCGACATAGCCTATGTTGTGGGATTGTTGTGCAGGTTTACAAGTTGACCTAGTGTGGAGCACTGGCATGCCATTGAAAGAGTCATGAGATACCTAAAAAGGACCATGAATCTCGGATTACACTATCAGAGATTTCCAGCTGTACTTGAAGAATGCGGTGATCTTGTTGGAATACTCGTCAGATGACTCCAAAGCAACTAGTGGCTATATATTTAGCATAGTGAAGTCTTTGTATCTTGGAAGTCTAAGAAACAGACTATCCTAGCACAATCCACTATGGAGTCCGAAATGATAGCACTAGCTACAGCTAGTGAGGAGGCAAGCTGGTTGAGATGCTTGCTAGCTGAGATTCCGTTATGGGAAAAACCGTTGCCAGCTGTGTTGATCCACTGCGATAGTACCGCTGGCTATTGCAAAAATAGAGAATCGTTATTATAATGGTAAAAGGCGACAGATACGTCGTAAGCACAACATCGTGAGAGAATTCCTCTCAAAAGGAGCCGTGAGAGTGGATCATGTACGCATCGATGAAAATTTAGCCGATCCTTTGACGAAAGGATTAGCTAAAGAGAAAGTCCAAAATACATCTAAAAGGATGGGACTATCGCTTTGGAACCATGAGTCACTCATGATGGTAACCCAACCTAAAAGACCGAGATCCCAAGAATTAGGTTCAAAGGGTAATAACAAGTTGTGATGTGATAAGAGATGAACATGCTATTATAAGTCAAGAGGCATGATTCCTGAAGCGATTAAAGGATGAGGTAATAGAAACTCTTAATGAGATCTATGCTCTATGTGGAGTGAAGGACCTAGCTACAGGAGTACTTCTGATAGAGTCACCCATGGGAACCTGGGAGGGGGGGCGCTTCCTATGGTATCTTAGGCGCATTCCTAGAGCGTTCACTATCTTTGGGATAGACGTGCAGGGCCATTAACGCACGGGCATTTGAAGAATACACCTATTGATAAGAGTGTGTGTGATTTTGATGTTAGAGATAGAGTTCAAGACTACGAGTCACTCTTGTTAAATCTAAATCCTAATCACTATGCAAAGGTTCAAGTCGGAAGACACCTCGGCTTATGCACAATCTTAATGAGGCGTTTGACGCTACTTCTGAAACATTTTTTAATTCAAGTGGGGGATTGTTGGAACTTGGAGTAATGAATTGAAAAAATTGGGAAGTCCCACATAATCAATTTATAAAGAGTCAATAGCGCTATTCGTCCCTGTAATATGAGCGAAACTCGGTTTTAGTTTCTGTAAATTTTTTTATTTATTTTTGGTCCTTGAAAATTTTTGTTTTTGGTCCTTGTAATTTCGATTTTAATCCCTGTAATATTTTATTTTTTCACGATGGTTCTAGTCCCTGTAACATGTAGTCAATGATGATTTTAGTCCGTTTAATATGGATCATATAAGGATTAAATCCGAAGTAAACAAATATTATAGGGACTAAAATCGAAACTACAAGGATTAAAAACAAAAATTTCTATATTGTAGGGACCAAAACCAAATAATTTTTTTTTGCAGAGATTAAAACCAAATTTCGCTCATATTACAGGAACAAAAATCACTATTAACCCATATATAAAACTTCAACAGTCATTAATTAAGGTATATATAGACTAAGAATTCTCATCACCAAAGAGCCAGAGGAAGGTGAGAGTTAGGTAGACAGTTGGAGAGTTGTGGAGAGGTTGAGGGCTCTCTCGAATTTTCCCTTAGGCATCGTAACCCATTCATTCCTCTGGATCAGAGGTGACTGAATAAGAATCACACTTTTTCGGAAAAATTCTCTTCTTTTCTTTCTTAATATCAGTTGAGTCTATCTATCAGTTACTTAACATATGATGTCTGTTTTGCTTAATTTTTACATGAAAAATCCACAAGATTTTGATTATAAGCTTTTCCAAACTCAAAACAAAACAAACCAATCTAAACTTGCACTTACAGCTGCATATTCAGGTCTGCTGCTGGATCATCGAGAGACAACTCAAAAGCCTTTTTTAGACTTTGGTTCAAGTAGTACCTAAGAAAGATATAAACAGAAATATGAATTTGTAATGAAAATAGAATCCAACGAGAACAACCCATAATTATAAATTGTCTAGATTTAGCTTAAAGGATACTTTTCCCCCCTAGAACAGTACTTAATTACTTTGTTTGCTGGATTAAATACTTTATTTTCTTCTGCTACTTTAGTGACTTATAATTTTCAAGTAACCCATTTTCTTATACTCAGACTGAAACAAGGACTGCTATAAGAGAACTTGATCAAAATACAAATTTTGATGGGAATCGAATCCAAGAAAGTGGACAGGATTGGTCAACATTGGAAACAGGGAGGAGTTGGCCCCCTCCCATGTGTTATGTTGTTGTTGTTATAAACTACTTTTTCTGATGCTTTCTTATTTCTTCATTTACAAAATGAATAATCTGGCTATATCAAACCATAGAGATGAAATGAAATCGATGCAGGGCAGAAAGAAAGAACACACCAAACAGTTAGGCCTAACTAACTTAATCCCCATTTGATTTGATGATCCACTAGGATATAACAGGATTGAAGGATTGAACTGTTCACAAAGAAAACGAACGACATGACTAACCGTGATATAAAGGATCTTGTTGAGAATACAACTTGCATAGTTGCTGCCATGTAACAACTGAAAGAAAAGTAAATGAAGAAATAAGAAAGCATCAGAAAAAGTAGTTTATAACAACAACAACATAACACATGGGAGGGGACCAACTCCTACCTGTTTCCAATGTTGACCAATCCTGTCCACTTTCTTGGATTCGATTCCCATCAAAATTTGTATTTTGATCAAGTTCTCTTATAGCAGTCCTTGTTTCAGTCTGAGTATAAGAAAATGGGTTACTTGAAAATTATAAGTCACTAAAGTAGCAGAAGAAAATAAAGTATTTAATCCAGCAAACAAAGTAATTAAGTACTGTTCTAGGGGGGAAAAGTATCCTTTAAAGTAAATAATGAACCTTTTGTAGTGACGAAAAGTCAATGCCAAAAAATGCAAAATGCTTTGCTAAATCTGGATCCAAGACACTCCCATTCTTTAGCTAGGAGAAAACATTTGAGCAGCCAGCAATACATTACCCATAATTAGCACATAGTAAACAAAAGAAAACTATTCATCATCTACTCCACAGAGTATATTTAAAATTATATAGTTAAAAATTAGTATATCAGGTTAAATAAAATTGAGTGAACAATGCATCCCGGTGTCATAAATGCACTAAAAAATGACTCCTAAAGCTTGATTGAAAATTTCATACTTGTAATTAAGCTCTTTCAACATGAATGCAAGCCAAAGTGACGAGTAGGCATCTAACATTAAAAGTAAACATTTCTATCTTACAAAAACCTCACCACATAAAAACCATTTAGTGTTTGGGATGTATCAAACACAACTAAACAAAATATTGTTCTTTAAAATGGTAAAAAATTTATAACTTTCATACAGAATTTGTGGTGAATCCAAGCTTAAAACTATTAAAACTACTGAAAAACAGGACAGATTATTTTACCCCCACGCCCATCCCTTCCCTTTGTAAACAATGTAAGAGAATCTGCCCAGGTTTGTAATTCATAATATTTTTCAATTTCTTCCTCTGTTTCTTAACTTTCTTAACTTGTAAGGAATCACTCTTACAACATTGAATTATGAAAATTGATAGTTAAATTTCTATTTAATTTGTATTTGAAACCCATTGCCACAATAGCAAAAATTAACCCGATGGATACAAACCTAATTAAAAAAAGATATCAGTTCATTTCGTTTCATGTGAGAAAGTCATGACTACTAACCGTATGCCATACAAGTAAAGCATTGAAATTGATAGGAAAATGTAAAAGCCAGAACAATATACAGAAAGGAGGGCATCACCTACTTCTTTGAGATCAGCAGTAATAGTCGCAAGATTCACAGGAAAAGGGTAGTCTGTTTCTTTGTAATACTCAAAAGCATGGTTATTTCCACCATGTTTTTGCTCCCACAGAGAATCGTCCCATCAGTAAGATTTAGCCAAAGATCGTCTTTCTTATCACACTTGGCACATTTCCACCCAGGTGGTGGAATAACAACGCCATTGCCAATCTGTTGTATATCCATTATATTGGCACTAGCTTGTTTCTTATCAGCTGTCCAAGCTGCGAGTTGCTCCTTCAAAGCTGTGAATCGGTCCTCCCAACATTTGAGTTCCTCCTTCCATTCAGCACCGTCAACTAGTAAGATTGCACCAATTGCCAACCTTACCAAAAATATTTTGAACAAATAAGATAAATAAACTTAACTCATACGACTTCTCTTTAATTCATAATAATAAATCATAATAAAAAAGAGATATAAACAGAGAAAACTAAAAAGAAAGCAGTTAAGTACCTTCTCCAGCAATTTCATATCAAAGAATGGTAGAGAGAAATACTCAGGTGGTATAGCTATCTTAAGAGTTTCCTTATATTCAGGGTCATCATTACCGAAACCGCCATCGACGCCTACAAATTAATACAATGGACAAAATTATGTTATTCAAGAAAAGAACTGCTGATTTCAAGGAGTAGAAGAAACCAGAAAAAGATTACCAGTGTGCCGAAAGAAAGGCAGCATTCCTGCTTGAAGATGCCATTGTGGACATTCCTGATGCGAACCTGGGAGAGATACGAGAGGAGCAAATCCAAAGGAGGTTGCAGAAAAGCTCTTAGCATATCCTCGCTTAAGAAAAATACATAATTAATACCCATACTATCGAATGACTCTCCCTTTAATGTCATTATTTTAGTCTCTATAGTATCTTTAAAATTGAATCTCCAAACACGCAATGGCTTTTTCTTCACCCTAACCATTAAGTGTTTTACTACAAATTTTGCGCATGTTTCTATAAAATACATATTGCATGTCGTATAAAAAAAAATGAACAAATTTCTCGCAGTATGGAGATCAATGAGCAATACTTCTCCTGTATTGTCCTCTTCAAATTTTTTAAAAGTGTTCCAAACTTCATTAGATGGTTTCCGATAACAGCGGATGGTCCTCAACCAAGAATGTCTCAACAACACGTCTACAAGACCAATGCGTCAACAAAATGAGATAACATAACTAATTTTGTAGTGCGCTTGTCTTCTTACAGAAGAATTTGTATTAAAACTTCCACTTTTGTTGTTTTTCTTCATTCCAAGAAGAGGTCTTTCATTCCTAATCAGTATTACAATTGAGACATTTAAAAATCATGTTCTCCTTGCTCTTAATCAACTTTCTTATATAGGCTAGAAAAAATATATGTTCACAAGATGTGGCGACAATATCAAACGGGCTTGATAGACAAATGCTATAGGTTTCATGTTCTTGTATTACTTTTTCGATTAGAGATTCTTCAAATTTAAATTTGTGGACACATCTGTCACGCCTTAAATCTACTATAAATATATACTATTTGCTACCTGTTGAAATAACAATTATGCCCACCTGAGGCTACTGCCACCTGTCCAAAACAAGGAGATTTCGGTCCTTCAACAATTTTTATTTTGCTGTGTAGCAATGTGTAGCAATTAAAAAAAAAAACGAAAAATGATAGTTTTGTAGTCAACTCAGAAAGTGTGGCTACCAAATTTCATAGACTGTGCTATATCACTCCTATTACAAGTTAGTCTCATTTCTTCTTTCACAGACTGTGCTATCCTATCTCACTTCACACTTCACTTTCTCAGCATCAACTTTCGGTACTTCTTCCTTCTTCTTCTCAATACTTTCTCCTCCTCCTCCTCCTCCTCCTCCTCCTCCTCTTCTCTTCTTTTCTTTTCTTTCTTTCTGCGCGAGGACTAAGACTTTTTTTTCTCATATCCATTGTTGGTTGTTCTTCTTCTTCTCATTATTATTTTACCTCTTATTTTCGTGATTTTCGCTTTGTAACATATATCCGATATTTACCTCTGCTCGAATTTGTTGTTTCTACAGCAAAGATCTCGGTTGAGCTTGGTTCTCGTCGCTGATCTCGGCAACTATTTAGACATGTCGAGATCACGCCGCTGTTGGTCCTCAGTCGCCGAAATCAAGCTTCATCTCGACAGTTGAGCTTGATCTCAAGTCGCCGAGATCAAGCTCAACCTGTCGAGATGAAGCTTGATTTCGACGGGTTGAGGACCAACCGCTGAGCTTGATCTCGACAGTGTGAATAGTCGCCGAGCTCGACAACGAGATCAAGCTCAACTGCCGAGATCAAGCCTGTCGCGAGATCAAGCTTCATTTCGGCGACTGAGGACCAACAGCTTGAGCTTGATCTCGGTTGAGCTCAAGCTGTCGAAATCAAGCTTCATCTCGACAGGTTGAGCTTGATCTCGACAGGTTGACCTTGAACTCGACAGCTTGAGATCAAGCTCAACCTGTCGAGATCAGGCTCAAGCTGCGAGATCAAGCTTCATTTCGACAGCTTGAGGACCAACGGCTTGAGCTTGATCTCGGTTGAGCTTGGTCCTCAAGCTGTCGAGTTGAAGCTTGATCTCGACAGGTTGAGCTTCATCTCGACAGATTGAGCTTGATCTCGAAGAGGTTGATCTCGACAGCTATATATAGAAAAAGTAGGAGTTCTTTTTTCACAAACAACTTGAACTTAATATATATTCAATCAAGTTAATATATATTTGTACTTTTTTGATAAAACAACCTGCTAAGTAAGTAATAGTTATGTAACTAAGGAAGGTGCACTCATTAGTTGGTATCTAACTAAATCTAACTAATAGCAACTAATAGGATATAGCAACTAATAGGATATAGCAAGTAATTATTGCAGCCTATTTTAGATATGCAGACACACAAAAGCACTCCTACCTACTACCATCAACTTAGTCACTGTCTACTTCACTCATGTTTTTTTTAACAAGCCATTACCGCAAAATAAGTCACAAGGACAAAGAAACAAAAGCTAAAAGCCAATACCTTCAATTACATTGTATAATGTGCAAAGACTATCTTGTCAAAAAGCCAAAAAGAATAGATACAGGTCAACCAAGATGACACCAAATCCCTTCAACTAAGACAAGCATTTAATGAATGGAACAAGTTGAGTCGAAGTTACAAATTTCACACGAAAGACTAACACCAGTAAACCCAAAAAAAAAAAAAAAACTGTCTTACAATCATTCCACCTGTGTTGCTCATAAGGATTTCAGCATTCCAAATTCTTTCCTTTTTCCCTCCCTCCTTTTTCCCTCCCATACACCTGCGATTCCTTTTTTTATTTTTCAAGATGGACATAACTTCACACAAGGATATCAACCTTTGAGTTGTTGGAATTAAGAGAAGCAGCTGAACTTTGTCTTATATCTATAACTTTGCTGCTGAATTAATGTAAGAAATTTATTTACATTATATGCTTATTTGTCTGATGTTCAGAAGACATGGACAACAAAGGAAATAAAGACATCAAAGAGTTATCTGCAGAAGCACGTTCAAAAAGAAAATATTTATTGCGGCAGAAGAATGAAAATTTCTCATATAGTAGATTGCAAAATCAGAAATCAAGTGCTAGAATGAGATCGTGAAGCAAAGACACCACTGCCGACATAACTTCTAGCTGCCTTAACGAAGGAGTTCAGACATATTCTCAGTTAAATAGCACCTCCAACTCCAGTGGTGTTATGGTACAAACACAGAATGAGGGATCATATCAAAGAGGCAACATTGATGAAATCAAACAGTACCTTGACTGCATGTATGTTTCTCCATGCGAGGCATGTTGGAGAATTTACTCATTTCCAATTCATGGTAGACAGCCAGCTGTTGAGAGGCTATTCTTTCACCTACCAGGAGAGCAGACTGTTTACTTTAATGATCACAAGGATATTGATGATGTTCTTTCTAAGCCAAGTGTCACAGACTCAATGTTAACTTCATGGATGGAAGCAAATAAGATATTTCCACAAGGTAGACACTTGACATATGCTCAGTTTGTTTCAAAATTTGTCTATGTAAAGAAGACGAGACAATGGAAACCTCGCAAGAAAGGATACACAATTGGTAGGTTGATGTGGGTTCCTCCAACTACTGGTGAATTATTCTACTTGAGAATGATGCTAAGTCATGTGAAGGGAGCAACTAGCTATGAACAGTTAAGGACTGTTGATAACATTGAGTACCCAACTTACAGAGAAGCCTATTTTGCTATGGGGTTACTTGAAAATGATAAAGAATACATAGAAGGTATCAGACAAGCAAATAATTGGGGTTCAGACTACTACTTGAGAAAATTATTTGTCACCATTCTCTTATCAGGTTGCATTAATGCACTGCATCATGTGTGGAAAGAAACATGGGAATGTTTATCTGATGGTATTCTATATGAACATAGAAGATTATCCAATAACAAAGGTATGCAACTAATAACAATTTCATACGACTAACAAAATTGTCTTACATGGTATCAAATGTTTATAATCATTTTCACATTCATTGAATCATTGAATTTATAGGCCAGCAGATTGAGCTTGATCTCGACAGATTGAGCTTGATCTCGAAGATGTTGATCTCGACAGCTATTCACACATGTCGAGATCACGCTTAAGCTGTTGGTCTTCAAGCTGTCGAAATCAAGCTTCATCTCGACAGGTTGACCTTGATCTCGACAGGTTGACCTTGATCTCGCCGCCGAGATCGTGCCTGCCGCTGGTCCTCGTCGCCAAAATCAAGCTTGATCTCGAGAGCTTGAGCTTCATCTCGACAGCTTGAGCTTGATCTTAAGTTGTCGAGTTCAAGCTCAACCTGTCGAGGTCAAGCTCAACCTGTCGAAATCAAGCTTGATATCGACAGGTTGAGCTTGATTTCGAAGCTGTTGATCTCGACAGCTATTCACACATGTTGAGATCAAGCTCAAGCGGTTGGTCCTCAACCTGTCGAAACCAGGCTTGATCTCGACAGGTTGAGCTTCATCTCGACAGGTTGAGCTTGAACTCGACAGCTTGAGATCAAGCTCAACCTGTCGAGATCAAGCTCATGCTGCGAGATCAAGCTTCATTCAAGCTTCATTTCGACAGCTTGAGGACCAACAAATCAGCGTGATCTCGACATGTGTGAATAGTTGTCGAGATCAACCGAGATCAAGTTCAATCAGCCGAGATCAAGCTCAACTCGTCGAGATCAAGCTTGATTTCGGCTGACTTGAGAACCAACAAAATTGTCTTACATGGTATCAAATGTTTATAATCATTTTCACATTCATTGAATCATTGAATTTATAGGCCAAAGACCTTAGCAACGAGGATTTACAGAATCTGACTCTAATTGAAATAGAGAACCTGATGCAAGCTAATAGAAGAAGCTTAAAGGAATTCCCATCAATACCATATCCAAAAGGCTATGTAATAAGCCAGTCAGGAAATAGACTTATCGCAGCAGAACGTGATTATAATTTATCTGAGTTGCGACTTCAATTCCGCATTTGCTTGCTACTCTCACAGGTGACATTCATAAATTATATTCATATAAATGTTACAATCTTATGTTGCCTGTATTTGGAATTTCTTTCATTCCCACCTGAAATTATATAATATAATTTAAAAATTGTGTTCTACTTTTATGGTTGACAACATAAATTTTGCAGATGAGCAAAAGGTAATATTTGATACAGTTATGGAAGCTGTGAATAATGGAAAAGGAGGTATGTATTTCCTATATGGTTTCTGAGGTGCTGGAAAAACACACATGTGGAGAACTTTCACATGTGGTTTACGTTCTGAGGGACATATTGTATTAAATGTGGCATCAAGTGGGATAGCATCACTTTTATTACAAGGAGGTAGAACAGCACACTCAAAGTTCAAGATCCCAATTCCTACACTAGAAAATTCCACATGCAACATTCATCAAGGTAGTGAACTAGCTGAGTTGTTAAAGGTAGCAAAGTTGATAATATGGGATGAAGCTCCAATGACAAATAAGTATTGTTTTGAAGCATTGGATAGAAGTCTAAGAGATATAATGAGTAGTGAAAATGGTGAGTCTTTAGTATTTGGAGGAAAAGTCATTGTTTTTGGGGGTGACTTTAGACAAATCTTACCAGTAGTTCCAAGAGGGAGCCGCTCTGACATTGTACATGCTTCTATAAATGCATCATATCTTTGGGATCACTATAAAGTGTTAACTCTAACAAAAAACATGCGTTTACAGCATGATCCACAAGATACAAGTGTTTCTGAACTTGCTCAATTTGCACAATGGATACTAGATGTTGGGGATGGCAAATTATCTGAACCTAATGATGGATATGCAGAAATCAAAATTCCAGATGAATGTTTGATAACAGATTTTGATGACCCCATTGATGCTATAGTTAGAAGCACATATCCAGATTTTATACAAAGAACACAATAATGAGGTATTTTTGGCAAAATAAGAGCAATACTGGCATCAACAATTGAAGTTGTCGACCAAATCAATGATTATATGATGAACTTGCTTCCAGGTATTACATCATTATTATTTTACACTTACTTACATACCAAAGACTTTATATCAGTTAGTTTTCTAATGATTGATGATATTATATTTTTTTTTTGTCAACATAGGTGAACAAAGAGAATATCTAAGCTCTGATTCTATTGATAAGTCTGATGCTTATGAATGTGAACCATTTGAGATTCTTACTCCTGAATTTCTTAATTCTCTCAGAACCTCTGGACTTCCCAACCATAAGATTACACTTAAGATTGGAACTCCTATTATGCTTTTGAGGAATATAGACCAAGCAGAAGGTTTATGTAATGGTACTGCATCGATAGTGAGAAGATTGGGACATCGTGTCATTGAAGCCAAAAAGATGTCTTCAAATGGTAATATGGACAACGTATATATTCCTCGAATGTGTATGTCACCATCCCAATCCCCATGGCCTTTTAAGTTAATTAGGAGACAGTTTCCTATAATTGTCTCATATGCTATGACCATAAACAAATCTCGTGGTCAATCACTAGCAAGTGTTGGTTTGTACTTACCTAGACCGCTTTAGTCATGGCGCTATACGTAGCAATTTCCAGAGTCCAGACCAAGAAAGGGTTAAAGATATTAATACATGATAAGGAGAAACAACCATTGAACACAACCACAAACGTTGTGTTCAAAGAAGTGTTCCACAACCTGTAGCATTTAGGTATGTTCGTGTTAATGGACTTTTATTATATTTTTTTCTCTACTTATTGTGACAAGGTTGATAACTACAACTATTATTTCACAATTTCAGCTGCAGTCAATTTTTTTTGCTCATTCAGAAATAAAAACACCCTGCATGAAGAAACGCAATTCGACATTTTAAGCAATAAAAACACCCTGCATGAAGAAACGCAATTCAACAGCAACACGCAATTCATGGCATATATTTAATCTCATATCAAATAATGCATAACTCAATCATATCACAACATTACATGCTCGGCAAGCAAATCAAGGAATCCATCCCTCTGCAACTCAATGGAATTAACAGAGAGGAACATACAAGTGTGGGAGGTTGGGTTCAGGAGACCAACCGCAACAGCTTACGCTCGCCCACGAAGACTCGGATAAATGTTCGACCTCACGACAACAAAACGAAGGGGTTCGAAGACCCTAACTTCGAACTCGTAGAGTTCTCAGACTTCTTCGTATTTAAATGAAGCATTTAAATACTAAAAATCAAATCTAAACATATCTAGAAGTTGCCCTTACCGAACTCCAAGCTAGGCGTCTACGTGCTGTCCTCAATCGAGCTCGACAACGACCTCGACACGTACGGTTCTCAATCGACCTCGACACGTACCGTCCTCAATCTGGATCCCACTGCTCCCACGCCCTGGTTCGCTTCTCTCAGACACCTCGATTCCGTGCCGCACGATCTCTGAAATCACAATTCCTAATACCAAACGCAACTTAGTACTATCTATGGGTTTCTAATAGCACTTAGCTCTCATTATCCCAATCTTAACTACAACCCAAGCAAGCATTAAAACTCAAGAACTTAAACAAATACAACAAGAATTCCAGCATTACAAATTAATTCCTTTTCTCTAAAATTTTATTAAAAACTTCTTTCATACATATCACCATACAAGGCCATTTTTCCTAAGTACTAATTCAAGCTTAAAATCAAGTAGCATATTAAGCACAAATTAATCAAAATCTAAATTTATGTTTTCTTTAAAAAAAATATTTTCATCAGGGTCCAACAATTAAAATAAGACCATAACCAATTGTGTTAAAATTTAAATCATAAAAAGAGATCAATTTCCCTACATGCCATTTTGGTCCCTCAAAAATCCATTTTTGCACAAAAACTTATCTAACACTAAACTAATCATGCAACTTAATCCTAATTAGTCCTAAAATCATATTAAACACATAATCACATACTTCACACCTAATTAGACAATTAAATAGCAAGTTTCTTAAGACTCAAGAATAGGAAAGATCCAAAACTAACCTGTTGCACTTGATTAAATTAAACTAGCCATGCTATTAGCACCTAAATAATTACTATAACACAATAACATATCTCATGCATGATTCAAGCAAGATTAAACATATTTTCCCTCTTACTCAAGGTTAGGTTTTTGATCAAATGCTCATGAAAGAGGTTATATGATGCTACAACAAATAAATCAACAACAAACAACAAGAAGAAGCAACATACAACAACATAGAACAAGAAATCAAAGCAAGCCAAGGGGTAAGGGTTTTCATGCCACTCATCAGAGAAAAGAGAGGAAACAATTTGTTTTTCAAGCTCAAATAAATGGTTAGAAAGGTAGGTAATGTCATGAAGAAGAAAACCTATCGATATGACATGATTTGGAAGCATAGAAACTAGCTAAAATGGAAGGAGGAAGTGGCACTAAACAGTAGCATGAAGGGAGAGAAAATTCTGTTTTTCATACCTCAAATGATGATCGAGATGATGATATAGGTAGAGGAGATGATGAGAAGCAAGATTGATGAAGAAGGTTTGTGCAAAAACTCAATGGAACCCAAGGTTTTTCAATGGAAGTTTGGAGAGGAAGAGGAAACTTAGAGGAGAAGGAAGAAGGAAGAAGAAAAGAGAAAGTGAGGGTTTGAGGGGACTGATCGTGATATTTAGCTGGTGAGGGAAGGGGCATTATGGTCCTTTCTCCCTTAATTAGCACTCAATAATAATTAATTAAAAGAAAACCATTTATAAAACCACAAATAAGTGACATATAAATACTAATTAACACTAAATAACGTTCGTAAAAATACGAGTGTTACAGTCTCGGCACGAGGTCGACCAGGTGCTTGTGCAAGCCGCACAAGGCTCTATCACGAGCTCGTGCACTCGGTCTCTCAAAGCCAGACGCGACCTCGGCAGCCTAATGCACGCGGTCTCCTCACCGATGCACGCGACCTCACTCAAGATACGACCTCCTCACTCAGACGCGACCTCAAATGGCATCGCTGGTCTCAAGACGAGGTCGATCTCTTCATCGTGTGTTACAATACTCTCCTCTAAAAATTTCGCCCTCGAAATTGCAAATAAGATGCTTACCGCGGAAAAGTTCGGTAATCGAAGTCTTCATCTTCTCTTCCACCCCTAAGTCGCATCTCCGCTTTCGATCCCACACAACTTTGACAAGTTGGATCTCTTTGTTCCGCGAATCGCTTGGCTTTCCGATCAACAATCCTCACGTGATGCTTGAAGGATAAGTCGTTCCTCGCTTGAATCACATCCGTTCGATGACATGAGAGGGTCGGAAATATATCTCCGCGAATCGTGAGACGTGAAAGACGCTATGAATGTTTGACAGAAGCGGTGGCGGTGGCAACTGATATGCCATCGACCGATACTGACGAAGAATCTGTAAGGTCCAATAAATTTAGGGTAAGTTTCTTGGACTTGATCGCCGACCAACTCCAAAGTGGGGGTGACTCTAAGAAATACATGCTCTCCTTCTTCGAACTCTAGCGGCCGACGCCCTTGGTCGGCATAACTCTTCTATCGGCCCGAGACGCTCGCATCCTATCTCTCGATCAAACGGATCTTCTCAAGAGTCCGCTGGACCATATCCGTCCCACAATAGAACTCTCGCCATCCTGGTACCAACAAAGAGGCGTCTGACACTTGCGTCCATACAATGCTTCAAAAGGTGCCATTCCAATACTCGCATGGAAACTGTTATTGTAGGTGAACTCCACCAATGGTAAGACATCGTCCCAACTTCCTCAGTGATCTAATGTACACGCTCGCAACAAATCTTCAAGCGATTGGATCGTTTCTCTCGATCGACCGTCGGTTTGGGGATGATATGCCGAGCTAAGCTTGAGCTCGGTTCCCATCGCTTCTTGCAATTCCCTCCAAAAATGAGATGTGAACTTCGGATCTCGGTCTGACACGATTGAAGAGGGTATACCATGTAGTCGCACTATCTCCGAGATGTAAATCTCGGTCAGCTTTTCCACGTTGTACGCCGACCACCGTAAGAAATGAGCAGATTTGGTCAATCGGTCGACGATCACCCAAATCGAATCATTCTTCTTCTCGCCTTCGGCAAACCTACAACGAAATCCATGGAGATATCAGCCCACTTCCATACCGTACGCTGTTTATCAGAGCATTCCTCCGGCCGTTGGTGCTCCACCTTCGCTTCGACACGTTAAACACGGTTACGTGATCACCACTTGCTTCTTCATTCCGGACCACCAAAAATGCTTCTTCAAGTCTTGATACATCTTCGTAACTCCTGGATGAATACTAAAATTGCTCTTATGCGCTTCGTCAAGTATTAACTTTCTCAGCTCCGCTACATTAGGTACACACACTCGGCCATTGCACCTTAAAATGTTGTCCGCTCCGACTTTGAATTCTGTCGCTTTCCCTTGCGCGATCAACTGTATCTTCTCTTGCAGAAGCTTGTCATGCACCTGCTGGTCTCTGATCTCGTCCAACAATCTGTTAGAAATGGTAAACTTCCACATTCAACTTCAAGTCTCGGAATTTCTCGAGCATCTCCAACTCCTTGATCATCATTGCTGAAGCTAGAACGCTCTTCCTACTCAACGCATCTGCTACTATATTAGCCTTTCCTGGATGATATTCCAACGTAAAGTCGTAGTCCTTGAGAAATTTCGCCCATCTTCGCCGACGCATGTTGAGCTCCTTCTCGATCGAACAGTACTTCAAGCTCTTGTGATCGCTGAAAACAAAGTGAGAGTGCTCCCATAAAGGTAGTGCCTCCATATCTTCGGCCAAGAAACCACCGATGCCAGCTCCAAATCGTGAGTAGGTAGTTCCTCTCGTGAATCTTAAGTCGCCTTGAAGCATACGCTACCACTTTCCGGCCAGACGAAGACGCACCCCAATCCCCTGGTGTGACGATCGCAATAAACCTCGTAAGGCTCTTACCGTTGAGGCAAAATCAACACAGCGCCGTTGTCAAAAGCTCCTTCGCCTTTGAAAACCGGATTCACACTCCTCGACCCAGGCAAAAGGTTGATCCTTCCTCGTGAGTCGTAAAGAGGCGCGACAATCTTCGAAAAACCTTCAATGAATCTTCGATAATAGCCGCTAAGCCAACAAAGCTCCCGATATCGTTGATCGCTTTCTACTGTTTCCCACGCTAGCACAAATAATCTTAGTTGGATCCACACTATCCCTTCTTTGGAAATCACATGTCCAAGAAAATTCACCTCTTCGAGCCAAAATTCACACTTCAAAGGTTGGCATAGAGTCGCTTCTCTCGTAATATCCGCAATACTCGGCGTAGCGTGCCCTTCGTGCTCTTCTCTCTCGCTTCGAGTAGATCAATATGTCGCCGATGAATACTACTACAAACTGATCCAAAACGAATGGAAAATCCTGCTCATGTAATCCATAAACATCGCCGCGATTTGTCACTCCAAACGGCATCACCAAATACTCGTAATGACCGTGATCTGGTCCTGGAAGTCGCTTGGGACATCTTCCTTCTTCACGCGAACTGATGATAACCGCATTTCAAATCTATCTTGGAAAATATTGCGCTCCACGTAATTGATCCATCGATCGCCAATACGCGGTAACGGATACCGGCTTCTTCACAAGAACCTTGTTGAGCTCGCAGAGTCCACGCACGCCTTGATCGCCCATCCTTCTTCTTGACCAACAACACCGAGCTCCCCACTGACACGCCCGGTCGTATGAATTGCTTTGACTCCAAATGCTCAACTGGGACTTCGCTTCTTTCATCTCGCAGGGACATCCCAGATGGCGCTTTGGAAATCTGGCCTGCTCTCGAATCAAATCGATGGAGAACTCGACCTCTCGACCGGTGGTAACCCTGGCACGCCTTCTGAAAACGCCCACAAAGTCACACACCACCGAACATTCTTCACTTCAATCACGAGAAACTTCTAAACTAGCCGATACATGTATTCCTAGTTCCTTCTTGCAAAGAAACTCCAATACGCTCAAGAGAAAGATAATCGAGACTCTAAGGTCCGGGAAAATTACGCTTTACTGGCACACCCAAGAGGACATGGTGGTGTGACAACCAATCCATCCCGAGGATGACATCTAAGCCTTTAAGAGGCAAACAAACCAAATTGACCACAAACCTTCTACTCAATTACCACTACACTATTAAGACATGCAAAGTGTTTGTGACTAAGGTTTTAGCAAACGGGTCAGAACTACCAATTTGAACGGTAGCGTTGACAATCAAGTTCAAATGGTCCACACAATCGAGGAAATAAAGGAATGGGTTGCGCTAATCAAAGAGTACGGATAAGGATTTACCCTCAATCTCACATTCGCTTTGAATAAGATCATCACCTTGCTCGCTTCGCCGCCATGCGTAAGACTCGCTTTTTGTTTGGCGCTTCCTTTTGCCTTTGCCGCAAGCATTGCTCGGTTCACTTTAGGTGTGGGACAATCCTTGGCAAAATGCCCTGGCTTCTTACAGTTGTAGCACACATCCTCCTTCTGAGTACAGTTATTTGCATAATGTCCTGACTTTCCACAACGGAAATAAATCACTTCTACGCCAGTCTGACCTCCACCTCTCGCTCCCTCGGTCATCCGACGATATTGTCCCCTGGTTGTTGTTCCCCGAGGTCGGTTGTAAGGCTTCCTCTGCAGCTTGTTTCCCTTCAGGCAAACCTCGCCTCGCACTGGGTCTCATCGGCCCGCCTACAGCGCTTTTCTTCTTGGCTCTTACACCCTCTACCTCGACACAACGATCTATCAACTCCTATAGATTCCTGATCCTCAATGACACCACCGACTTCTGAATGTCAAATCTTAATCCTCGTTGGAACCTCTCACTTTACCATCCTTGGTCAGCTCGGTCACGAAATGGACTGAAATACCTCGCCAAAGGACTCAAACTTGGCTGCATACTCGACACCGCCATACCGCCTTGTTGTAGTTGAAGAAACTCTTGCTCCTTCTCACTCGTGCAAGATCTGGGAAGTATTTGTCCAAGAACCTTCCACGAAAAAGCTCCCACGTTATTTCGCGACGCTCCGCTTATCGCTGCTTGCTTCACTCCTTCCACCAATACTCTGCGCCTCCCAAACAGCAAGTAGGTGGCGAGTCTACCTTCACGCTGTTTGGGCAATGGAGTGCCTCGAAGATCTTCTCGATCTCTTGCATCCAAAGATCAGCCTTTATCTGGTTTGGCTCACCGTAGAACTTTGCGGGTCATGCTTCCTAAAGTCCGCTAATCCTCTCGCCAAGATTCCGCTCGCTCTCGTTGTTGCTGTAAGTTTTCCTGGGTTAACGCTGCCGTCTGCTGAGCCATCGCGTTAGATCGTTGAGTTCAGCGGTGATTGCTGAGCCATGGCCGCCGCCATCTCGGCCATAGCTTGAATTGCTCGCTCCATGTCGACGCTCTCGTGCACAGCCGTCAGATCCCTACGAGGTGGCATTAGATTCCACAAAGTTCAAAACCCGCTTAATCTCACAACAAGGATGTGTTAAGACATACCGCTTCAATCAAGAAACAATTCAAACAATTTTTCAAGCAATAAGTGCTTCACTTAATCAAACAAAGAATCAATATAGTACAACTATGTACCCGACACACATATCCCGACACAAAGGACTACCCAAATTTTCCTATGCACAAATTTGGCCGAATCAATCAAGCCTCGATACCACCTTTGTAACGCACTGCTTCCTGACCGCCTACCGAGCTACACTAAAATCAGATGATGCTTTAAAACGGTACTCTTGTGCCCTTCAGAAAAATACGGTATTTTTTTTTAAATCCCGCTAGTGCACACCAGAGTAATTACAGCTTTTCGAAACACGGTGCAACTAAGACACAAGACTTAAATCCTAAATAAAACATACATAGATAATATATATATATATATACAAGTCGGAATGATAGTGTATGCAAAATACAGGGTGGTGAATGTACAAAGAAATACACCTATGGTATGACGGCCTTCAAGAGAGCAATCATACCCTGGGGGTACTTCCGGCAGACACCCACGCAGGGGGCTGCTCCAAAAGTGGAACCACCAGTCTACCCTGTAATAACAAAACATCACCCTACTAACCGGTCACAACCATCGCACACAAAAGACATACTACAGTCATCCCAAAAAAACATCTAATAGACATAATCAATCACGACAATAGAGATCGCCGTCCCATCCTCGACGAGGTCCTCCTCACCATCACCGCCGGGTTCCTCGCCCTCGCTATCGCTTGGGTAACCATCATGGATTGAAGGCACCACGGGAAAAGGGTCAACTTCTCGACAAATCAAGATAATCAAGGCGTAAAGAAATAAGCAAACAACAATGTATATCATTCACCAAACGTGACTCGACCCTCTCACTCTAGACTCGACTCAACTCGCGATCCATTTTCTCTCGACTCGACCATTATTCCGGAAAGCAGACGCAGATCCATCAACTGACATACCAGCCGTAGCCTTGGGATCTTTCGCTTCTCCCTAGATATGCAGTACCCGGTTCCTACGCTGCGACGTCTAGTCAATCTCCCGTAAACAAAGGGGACCTAGCACCCTCAGTTATCCGGGTCACGGCTCAAAAACGTCATAACGACTCGCCTAGCTCGCTCACTCGATGAACAGCTCTCCGCTTACAATATTCAAAGAGTGACGCATAAGATTACTTGCCCGCATATCAAATAAGAGAACATGCTTAATATGAAGAAAACGCAATTCGACATTTTAAGCAATAAAAACACCCTGCATGAAGAAACGCAATTCAACAGCAACACGCAATTCATGGCATATATTTAATCTCATATCAAATAATGCATAACTCAATCATATCACAACATTACATGCTCGGCAAGCAAATCAAGGAATCCATCCCTCTCGCAACTCAATGGAATTAACAGAGGAACATACAAGTGTGGGGGGTTGGGTTCAGGAGACCAACCGCAACAGCTTACGCTCGCCCACGAAGACTCGGATAAATGTTCGACCTCACGACAACAAAACGAAGGGGTTCGAAGACCCTAACTTCGAACTCGTAGAGTTCTCAGACTTCTTCGTATTTAAATGAAGTATTTAAATACTAAAAATCAAATCTAAACATATCTAGAAGTTGCCCTTACCGAACTCCAAGCTAGGCGCTCACGCAGTCGCCCTCAATCGAGCCTCGACAACGACCTCGACACGCACGGTTCTCAATCGACCTCGACACGCACTGGCCCTCAATCTGGATCCCACCGCTCCCACGCCCTGGGTTCGCTCTCTCAGACACCTCGATTCCGCGTCGCACGATCTCGGAAATCACAATTCCTAATACCAGCGCAACTTAGTACTATCTATGGGTTTCTAATAGCACTTAGCTCTCATTATCCCAATCTTAACTACAACCCAAGCAAGCATTAAAACTCAAGAACTTAAACAAATACAACAAAAAATCCAAAGATTACAAATTAACTCCTTTTCACTAAAATTTTATTAAACACTTCTTTCATACATATCACCATCCAAGGCCATCTTTCCTAAGTACTAATTCAAGCTTAAAATCAAGTAGCATATTAAGCACAAATTAATCAAAATCTAAAATTATCATTTCTTTAAAAATATTTTCATCAGGTCCAACAATTAAAATAAGACCATAACCAATTGTGTTAAAATTTAAATCATAAAAAGAGATCAATTTCCTACATGCCATTTTGGTCCCTCAAAAATCCATTTTTGCACAAAAACTTATCTAACACTAAACTAATCATGCAACTTAATCCTAATTAGTCCTAAAATCATATTAAACACATAATCACATACTTCACACCTAATTAGACAATTAAATAGCAAGTGTCTTAAGACTCAAGAATAGGAAAGATCCAAAACTAACTCCGTTGCACTTGATTAAATTAAACTAGCCATGCTATTAGCACCTAAATAATTACTATAACACAATAACATATCTCATGCATGATTCAAGCAAGATTAAACATATTTTCCCTCTTACTCAAGGTTAGGTTTTTGATCAAATGCTCATGAAAGAGGTTATATGATGCTACAACAAATAAATCAACAACAAACAACAAGAAGAAGCAACATACAACAACATAGAACAAGAAATCAAAGCAAGCCAAGTGGTTAGGGTTTTGGGCGCTACTCATCAGAGAAAACAGAGGAAACAATTTGTTTTTCAAGCTCAAATAAATGGTTAGAAAGGTAGGTAATGTCATGAAGAAGAAAACCTATCGATATGACATGATTTGGAAGCATAGAAACTAGCTAAATGGAAGGAGGAAGTGGCGCTAAACAAGAGTATGAAGGGAGAGAAAATTCTGCTTTTCATACCTCAAATGATGATCGAGATGATGATATAGGTAGAGGAGATGATGAGAAGCAAGATTGATGAAGAAGGTTTGTGCAAAACTCAATGGAACCCAAGGTTTTTCAATGGAAGTTTGGAGAGGAAGAGGAAACTTAGAGGAGAAGGAAGAAGGAAGAAGAAAAGAGAAAGTGAGGGTTTGAGGGACTGATCGTGATATTTAGCCGGGAGGGAAGGGGCATTATGGTCCTTTCTCCTTAATTAGCACTCAATAATAATTAATTAAAAGAAAACCATTTATAAAACCACAAATAAGTGACATATAAATACTAATTAACACTAAATAACGTTCGTAAAAATACGAGTGTTACAGTCTCGGCACGAGGTCGACCAGGGTGCTTGTGCAAGCGCACAAGGCTCTATCACGAGCTCGTGCACTCGGTCTCCTCAGCTCGGTACGCGACCTCAGCAGCTAATGCACGCGGTCTCCTCAGCTCGGTACGCGACCTCAGCTCGACATACGACCTCCTCAGCTCGGTACGCGACCTCAGCAGCTCGTGCACGCGGTCTCGGCACGAGGTCGATCTCTTCATCAGGTGTTACACATGCGAACGCAGATCTTGAACCACCAAACCCGCCGATAGCTCCGGCAGAACCACCTCTCCGGCATGACGCCGTTCCGATCGTTGCTGCTCAAACCGATGCCGGAACGGAGACCGCCGCCATCCTCATTCGCGAGTTCCGCGAATTCATCCGAAGCCATGCCGAAGCGATGCATGCTCAGAATCAACGCCTCGATCGAATGGAGAATCAGCAGAAGGAACTCTCCGCTCGCGTTGCCACACAAATCGAAAACAGAAAAGATCGAGTCTCTCATTCTCCTCGGAGATCGAAGGAGTCTGAAAATCTCAGATCTGTTCATCGCCACCACCGTGGCACGACTCCACGCCGCTCTGTGCAAAGAGCACTCCGCCGTGCTCATTCTGTTTCATCAACTCCTCGGAGCGATGACACGAGTGACTCGAGCGGGGCCTTTGGTCCTTTTACATCCGAGATCATGAAATTCCCGATTCAAGCATCTTGAAACCACCCGCTTTGGCCTCATACGCACGCACCACCGACCCCGACGAGCATGTTGGTTGCTTTGATACTGTCATGGGCTATCGAGGCGCCCAAGGGCCGGTGAAGTGCATAATCTTTCCCTCACTCTGAAGAAGGCGGCGTTGTCTTGGTTCCGCACTCTTAAGAAAATTCCATTGGTTCGTGGATCGAGCTCGTCGACCGCCTCCGCATTTCATCGCATCTAAAGTCCAACCCAAGTCGACAATGCAGATCAGCCGCAATTCCGCAGAAGAAAGATGAGTCTATCGAGACTACATCGAGCGCTTCAACAAAGAAGCCATTTTAGTGAAGAAATGCTCGACGAGATGAAGTCATTTGCAAGAGCGAGGCCTGATCGAAGGAAATCTATTCAGCGTCGACGTTGGTGTCGACAAACCGAAGACCCTGAACGAGTTCCTGAAGCGAGCTCAGAAATTTATGAATTACGAAGAGAAGTTGATGGCATCAAAAGCCAAAGACAAATCCCCAGAGTAACATTGACAACTGTCAGTATACGAGAAGAACTCGACCTCCTTGACGAATGCAGGGAGCTTGCAGCACTCAGCGAGGTCGCAGTGAACAGAAAATCGCAGCAAAGATGAAGAAATATTATAGTTGAAACAAATGTATCCTAAACACATAAATGTGAAGCAGTGAAGTATGATTGAAGAAATACGCAATCAGCATTTATTTACTATCAAAACCTTGCACCTCTGATGGAACCTCGTGCCGAGACCGCGTGCACGAGCTCGTGATAAAGCCTTGTGCCTTGCACAAGCACCTGATGAAGAGATCGAGCCTCGTGCCGAGACCGCGTGCACGAGCTCGTGATAAAGCCTTGTGCGCTTGCACAAGCACCTCTGCAACAGGTGGATACGCAGTCCAGTACTCGAGCGACCTGCCAGGCCCACCTCTGCAATTTCAAAATTCAGACGGCTTTAAACTCGGCTACGTCATTGACCTTGATTTTTTGATGACCTCAACCTTGCCGCTTGGACAGCCAGATCAACTACTCCCACAGGGAAGTATAAAACTCGACTACGAGCACTTTACTCAGCATAAAAATTAACGCTAACTTTATTACATCAAGTTGTTGCAAATTGTCTATACTTTGACAGGAACAGTTGCAAATTCCAAGAACTTGGAACGCGGCAAAGATGAAGCCCTGAGATCGAGCCTGTGATAAAGCCTTGTGCGTTGGCACAAGCACCTGTGATCGACCTCGTGCCGAGACCGCGTGCACGAGCTCGTGATAAAGCCTTGTGCGTTGGCACGAGCACCTGATGAAGAGATCGACCTCGTGCCGAGACCGCGTGCACGAGCTCGTGATAAAGCCTTGTCGACCTCCTGCCGAGACCGCGTGCACGAGCTCGTGATAAAGCCTTGTGTGTTGGCACGAGCACCTGATGAAGATATCGACCTCGTGCCGAGACCGCGTGCACGAGCTCGTGATAAAGCCTTGTGCGTTGGCATGAGCACCTGATGAAGAGATCGACCTCGTGCCGAGACCGCGTGCACGAGCTCGTGATAAAGCCTTGTGCGTTGGCACGAGCACCTGTGATCGACCTCGTGCCGAGACCGCGTGCACGAGCTCGTGATAAAGCCCTGTGCGTTGGCACGAGCACCTGATGAAGAGATCGACCTCGTGCCGAGACCGCGTGCACGAGCTCGTGATAAAGTGTGCATTGGCACAAGCACCTGATGAAGAGATCGACCTCGTGCCGAGACCGCGTGCACGAGCTCGTGTTAAAGCCTCGTACCTTGCACAAGCACGTCAAGCCTCGTGTCGAGAACTGCCTCAGCAGAGGTGGAACATGAAGGTCCCGAACGAACTGATAAACAAAGCACGACCCGACGACGCTTGCCGTTCCTTACGAACAAAGACGTCGGACGTCGACATCAATGAACTTCAAGAACAAGCCACCACCTCGACATTCGAGCTAGCGACTTGGGGGGCAACATTCGGTGGTAGAGGCCCAATCCGAGATCCAACGCTTCGGGCCCATTTCCGGCTTGCCTCTCGCGCTTCCCTCGATGCCACGTTTCCGCTCGCCTCTCGCGCTTCCCTCAGCCTTGGCCGACCCAGCGGTTCTCGGCATTAAAGGAATTTAATGCCGACTTGGAGTTTCCGCGGGCGGTTACTCATCGATGCGTCACTCAACTCATATTTAAAGAAGACCGCGTCGAGCGGTCGAGGTAATGATTTTTCTACCATCTTGCGAACAGTAACTTCGTGAGGATGACCGGAGGGAAGCGATGCGGTTGTGCTCACGACGGATGACGACGGCGTGTTGGGTGGTGTACCTGCAAACACTCCGACGCTCAAGTCAGTGTGTGTCGAGGTGAGTAAAGAGGTGGTAGAAAAATCATTACCTCGACCGTTCGACGCGGTCTTCTTTAAATATGAGTTGAGGACTACATCGATGAGTAACCGCCCGTGAAACTCCAAGTCGGCATTAAATTCCTTTAATGCTGAGAACCGTTGGGTCGGCCGCGTTGAGGGAAGGCGGAGAGGCGAGCGGAAACGTGGCATCGAGGGAAGGCGGAGAGGCGTGGACAAAACTTCAGATTGGGCTTGGAAGGTGGATCTTCGGATTGGGCCTCGGCCCAGTCCGGAACACATACCTTCCTCAACAGTTTTAAAAACCGGCGAGACCTACGGGTGGTTCAATTGTTTCATCCGGTTGAACCTAATGATAATTAAATAAATAAATAAAATAAATAAATAAACTTCATAGGTAATTCAAGTCATAATTTGAAAAGTAAAATTCATAAAAATATCCATAACAAATACAAGTGAAATAATATAAATTCAAACATCATTTTCTCAAAAGACGGGTAGCACCAGAATTGGAAGCAAAAACGAAATAAGGGAAACCAGGGAAGGAAAAAAGGAAATCAGTAAAAACGAAAAGGGAACAAAAATGCAAAAACAAGGAACACAAAAAGGAACAAAAACGAAAAACCAATGAAGCAAAAACACAGAAGCAGATCAAATGCAGATAAATGCAGAAACAAAATATACCAAAGAAGCAAAAACAGAGAAGAACAAGAAACTTACTAGTGCAGGGGCGTGCGGCGGCGTTCAGGTAAAGAAGAAAAAGAAGAACTACGAAAGAAGTAAGAAGATAGGGTTTGATATGTGATGTGAAAGAGAGCATCGCAAATCAGATGGAAATTAGAGGAAAAAAGGTTCAAAATCGGACGGTTTTGCAAAACCGGTCTCAGGTTCTTTCGTTTTTCCGATTCAGGGCGGTTTGCAAGAGTCCCACCAGTTTTTTCCCCGTTCCTTATGACCACACCTGAGTCTTATTCCGAGTTTAATAACATTGTCCAACACCAAGGAAACTTTCAAGAGTAGTTGAAAGTGGTTTTTCATAATAAAAGCGTGAACTTTGAAACTTTCTCCACAATAAAAGCGTGAACTTTGAAACTTTCAAGAGTAGTTGAAAGTGGTTTTTTCATGAGAGGGTATATATAGTATAATATAGGAAAATCAATTATTTTTTTCTAACAGAAATGAAAGTTTAAGTTGTTTAATTTTAAAATTTCGTTTTGGTCAACAATGTAACATTTCAATCATATTGGGTCAAGACCTCAAAACCTTATATCAAATACGAATATGCAGCCCACTAATATAGCACCACATAGGATTATCGCAATCTCCTAAGATCAACAATTAAGTACAAGAGCTGTTCTTGATACAATAAACCTTAAGTCTACAAACTACTTAATTCATAAAACACTAAAAGCCCAACATGCAACACCCAAGCCCAAACCTTCCTCATAGACCCTATTAGCAATTAAAACAAACGGGGTCAGGCCCATTAGTGTTTTAACGATATTCTCAAAGTCAAAAGACTTAAATGCCCCTAAAGTCTTCTTCTCCACTTGATCGGAGCTGCTGAACAGCTTGGACTCGCCGGTGGCCATGCACTGCATGCAACCACCAGATATGGTGCCATGCTGCTCACAATTGAAATTTCTCATTGGGTTTGCCTCAGGAACACCACCAGATTTCACAAATTGAGGGGGGAAAAACTTCACTACAGATGTATTTGAAATCCCATAGATCAATAGCGACAAATTTGCTAAAACCAGATCTGCGGTGCGTATTTTGGCAGGGACACGGTGGAAGCCTTTGGAACTCCAAAGAAATAACCGGTTGTGGATGGTCGTTGTGGAGGAGGCAGGTTTTTGGTGACTGTTGCCTAAGGAAACCCGTTCATGAAGGCCTACGAGTAGATCTGGATGGTGGTTGAGTAGATTTGGAGGTTCCAGTGGAGGAGGGGGAGCTTCAGGGTTGGGAGGAGGTGGTAGATCTCCGTCCGGCGGCTCTGGTAGGGGGCGAGTGGCCTCCAGCTGCGAAGGGGGTGGTGGCTTACCACCACTGTATAGGTGAGGAAAGGGCGAAGGCAACAACGAGGAATTGGAAACAGGGGAGCTAAGAAGACAGGTTTGTATTGTGGTGGGAGGAAAGCAGAAAGTGATGCGTAGAAAAGGAAGAGTACCACGGCGCCAGTTGCATCGGAGGCACCGAAGAAGCAGCGCCTGTTGCGCCGACCAAACCTTAGTTTGGCTAGGGACCCAAACCTTAGTTTGGCTAGGGACCAAACCCTAACAGAGCTGTTCTAGGGACCAATTTTAAATTTTTGAAATTTTAAATAGTTGGTGGGAAGAAAGGGTAGGTAGGGTGGGGATCGTGTGAGTTGGGGTTGTTACAATAAAAGACGTAGCACATCTCTCCAGCTCTTTTTACTGGCTCTTGGTTGTGTCACTCATATGATTATCTATCACCCTTATGTGGTATTTCTTTCACCTCCCACAAGAATTCGAACCATGGCCTAGGCTTAAGTACGTGGAAGCATCCATGTGTCTCACCACTTGAGATATAGATAAACAAATAAAATAAAATAAAATAAAATAATCAATGAAAAGAAGTATACATGCATGAACATTCAAACCCATATTGGTGATTACACACCCAAAAACAATTTTGATCAAAATTATCCAAACAACATTTCGTTACAAAAATTACTTTTGTCATAAACTTCACTTTCAACCAAAATCAATTTTACAAAATTAATTTATTCAAAATTAATTTTCACTTACCGTGAAACCAAACAAAAATGTTGAATTTTTCAGACCGCGGTGCCGCAAAGTGCCTTTTTAAAATTAATTTGGGGGGTTTTCCAAAACCTCCTAAAAAACTGTCCCTATTTATTACTCCATCCGTCTCATTTTACTTGTCCTGTTTGAAATATTTCATTGTCTCAAAATACTTGTCTCTTTTGAAAATCAATGAGTATTAATTAATTTTTTTTCCAAATATACCATTTATCTCAACCAACCTTTATTAATGAGTTGTTGGTGAGTAATTGCAACTGTCCAAGGGGTATTTTAGTCCAATAGTGTCATTTAATTATAGAAATCAGTAAATCTAATTATTTCCTTAAGAATCGTGAAAAAACAAAAGAGACTATTAAAATGAGACAGATAGAGTATTATTTTTTGTAGTGAATCTAGCAATAGAAATCTCGCCATTGAATCTAATGTAGCAAAACAGACGATCAGGCAAGGCAAAACAGTCTAGAATTCACAACTACTAATACTATTTAAAAAAATAGAAATCTAATCTAGCAAAATAGAAGAAATAGAAATCTTAAGATTGAACCTAGCAATATAGAAGAAACACTTATCTCTTCCGAAAACAAATGAAACTATATGATGTAATCCCGGTGTGAAGAGATGGATCAGCTTCGAAAGTTGAAGAAGAATCCGTGAAATGAAATACGAATTGTTGAAGGTTGTGCGAAACAAAGGGATTTGGAATGAGATTTGGAATTATTTTGGCCTCAAAAAAAAGATTTGGAATGAGATGAGTGAGCGCATTTATTTGAAAATATAATATAATCCCGCCTAAATTGTTGAAGGACAAATTAGTAACTTAACATGCTTTTTTTTTATAGGACTAGTCTGGTTTCTTTTTTTTTGGCAATTGTTGAAAGCAGTAGCCTACACCTTAATAAAAATTCTACCATCATTTACCCAAACGCCACTCCAATTCCTATTATTATCACCGTTTTTTACCGTATAAACTGTGGTAAGCAAACTGGTTATTACCCTGAGCAAAATTTTACTATTTTTTTCATAAATTTTTACAGTATACCGCAAATGTAAATTTGTTAAAAAAAGCCTGCCATAAATTAAGAATGCAATTTTTTTTTAGTTGCATACCTTACCATAGAGAGTTGAAGAATACTTAGAATAGGATAATGTTAAGGCTTTACCACAAAGAAAAGATGGGACAAGCTCTTTTGATGACATAGCATGCTTCCTTCATTGCCAATATTAGCCAAAACCCCCACACTTTTTTTTTCACACCCCCACATTTATGTCATTTGACCAAAATACCAAAAAAAAAAAATACCAAAACCCGCGCATCTCCCGTAAATACGAATTTACGGTAAAAATAAAATTTTTCTTTACCGTAAATACGAATTTACAGTATGCATATTTTGAAAAATATATACCGTAAATTCGTATTTATGGTAAATATTTTTTGTGTAAATAAATAACATACCGTAAATTACCAATTTACATAATTTTATTAAATCTTGTGTACCGTAAATTGGTAATTTACAATACACATTTTTTAAAGTTTTAATTATTCTGGAAGTCCCTAAACTATTTAGAGATTTTGAAATAGGTCTCTGAACTATTTTTTTCTCAATTAGGTCCCTAAACTATTTTTTTATTTTTAATTATGTCCTTCCGTTAAGCTGCTACTAGTGATGCGTTAATTTATTTTTAATTAGGTCCTTTAACTATAGTTTTTTTAAATAGGTCCCTAAGACAAAAATAAAAGGAAAAAAATAAATGAATATAAACATAATTGGTAGAGAAGTCTTCAAATATGTCCTGAACTATTTTTTTTTAAATAGTCCCTGAACTATTTTTTTTTAAAAGATGTATGCAATACAAATTTTATAAAAGATCAATTATTATAAGTCACCGAAAGTACTACAAATTAAAGCATCTTTTAAAAAAAATAGTTCAAGACCTATGTAAAAAAAAACAATAGTTAGGGATGTATTTAAATGCTCCTCTACCAACTATGTTTATATTCATTTATTTTTCTTTTTCTTTTTTTCTGTCTCAGGGACCTATTTAAAAAAACCCAATAGTTTATAGACCTAATTAAAAATAAATTAACACCCTATAGTTGTAACTTAACGGAAGAATCTAATTAAAAATGGAAAAAAAATAGTTTAGAGATCTAATTGGAAAAAAATAGCTCAAGGACCTATTTCAAAATCCCCAAACAGTTCAGGAATTTTCAGAATAATAAAACTTTTTTTAAAACTGGGTGATCCTAAACTTGAGGATGAAGGTGGGAAAGGAACTTTGGTTTCTGCCTCGATCACACATTTTCTTCCTTTTTTTTTTTGTGCAGCACAGCAGAGTGAATGATTGAGGAAATAGAGTGAGACGTTGAAGTGAGTAAGAGTGTTTTGTTTTCAATGTTTGATTGATTATTACTGTACTACTGATAACTGATGAGTGATACGTATCATAAATTC
Organism: Calophaca sinica; assembly: GCA_037113605.1. Classification (NCBI taxonomy): domain Eukaryota; kingdom Viridiplantae; phylum Streptophyta; class Magnoliopsida; order Fabales; family Fabaceae; genus Calophaca; species Calophaca sinica. The sequence continues at coordinate 4,470,240 of CM073737.1, forward strand.
ATATTTACGGTAAATATTTTGTATAAACAAATAACATACCGTAAATTATCAACTTACGGTATATAATTTTGTTAAATTTTGTGTACAATAAATTGATAATTTACGGTATACATTTTAAAAAACTGTGTACCGTATATTACCAATTTATGGTACACAAATCTTAAAACTGCATACCGTAAATTGGTAATTTACAGTATGTACCATAAATTGGTTATACAATAATTTACGGTCATACCGTAAATTGGTAATTTACGGTTCCTAGTTTTTTAAAAACTACATACTGTAAATTACCAATTTACGGTACACAAAATTTAACAAAAATTTTACCATAAATTTGAATTTACGGTACATAATTTTCTGGGTACCGTAAATTCAAATCTATGGTGCGTAGTTTTTCAAGTTGCATACCGGAAACTTAAATTTACGGTACCCATTGGTAATCTAAAAACACGTACCGTAAACATTAAATTTCCGATATGCATTTAAAAAAAAATACATACCGAAAATTCAATGTTAAAGTACACGTGTTTCAAAGAAAAATGACGGGGTATTTTTGTCAATTTGTTGTTATGTGGGGGTGTGGGAAGCAGGTGGAGGTGTGGATAATATGGGCCTTCCTTCATAAGCACTTTGTTATTACTTAAGCCCACGAGGAGAGCCCAACCCAAAAGACTAGTCTATTAGGTGGGAGAGTCTCATGTCTTAAGTACCACATTAGTGGTAGCCCTTCCCTCTTTGGTGGTTTTCACTCATCTATCAGTATTCGGTAGTGTGCCTTAATCCAGCCTATAAATAACTCTTTCCGTAGCCCAACTCTCAATGAAAGCACCAATTGTTATGACTTCAGCTCATGAGGAGGAGAGCTCAACCCAAAAGACTAGTCTATTAGGTGGGAGAGCCTCATGGCTTAAGTATCACATTGAGCTTTTTATCTACTCAATGTGGGATTCGTAACACACTTTGTGTCATGCTTTGGCCAATACTAGCTCCAAAATATTTATTGTTTATACATATTATCATAATATTGGCTAATGTAGTCATCATATATAGTGGCATCTAGCATCTCTTAGAAATGGCTTCAATGCTCCAGGAACTTATGGCATATCAAAGCATTCAAATCCGCAAGAAATATAAATGTATGAGGGCATCTTTATCGCTGGAACTAAAAAAATTAAGCAACCTGACCTGGCGCCAGTTGGACGAGAGCATTGCTTTAATTTTGCTCAGAGTTGAGCTACAAAGCAACGCATCGCAATAATAAAGCAACACTGTTGTGCCATGTGTATTGTTATGATTCGACCGATGTAGGAAAATAAAGCAGCAAAAATGTTTGACCTGTTGGGGATGTGGCCATATGGGGCCCACATAGGAACGCAGGAGTAGACACCCCTGTTGTGGGTGCTCTAACTATAAATGAGAGAAGATAAACTTGCAACATTCGGACAATGATTTAAGTGATTTGTGGCATATATCAGATTTGGGGTTGAAATGCATTGCCTAAAGTGCTAAGCAGTGCCTAAAGTGCTAAATATCATCAAATTGCATAGTTTCTTCTCTAGCTATGACAAATATATATATCAGAATCAGAAGAAAAGTGAATTAATTGAGCCATTGTTTTGGATCTTTTAAAAGGTTTTAACTTTTAATAACATTGATTAACTAGTTAACATGGTCATTGATCAATGAAAAACAACAAACAAGAAAACAAATTTCAAACAAAGGTTAGCTCCATGCCTGCTGGAGGAGGATGAATAAGAATATAATAAAGTCACATGGCTGAAATTAGCTGTGTACTACTGATGTGGGTGTTCTGTAAAAATGACTTTGCTTAACTTCATATATAGGCTTTAATTTGTTTAGGGGAACTTTTTTCACTTTTTCAATGATAAACCAACATCCCGTTTGATCTTATTCTCACCTATCTTCTGTGATACCATGATATATAGCTCTTATTATATAAATTTTCATTTTTCCTTATAATGTTTTTATCTTTTATTTTTACTTTCTTTAGTTTCTCATGTTGTGAAGAAGAATAAAATATAAAAGTTGAATATACTAATACCTTCCAACATGAAGAGTATCACCAAGGAACATAATACCCACGACAACAGTAATAACAATTGAGAGTGGCTTGAACATTGCTGCATATACAGGCCCCTTTAAGTGAATAGCCCAGGCATATATTTGTCAGGAATTCTAGCTTGGTACCTTTTTGCCTTGTTATTCTTTCTATAAATAATGATTACAGCATTTACAAGTAATTATAGCTAATAATTATAATTAAAGAGATCAAATCAATTCTTGATTTGTCTAGCCTATTCTAGGAAAGCTAATAAATATAATTAAGGAGACAGATTAATTCCTAATTCAGACCCCCCTCAAATTGATGCGGTTGGTCAAGAAGCATCAATTTGCTAACAAGAAACTGATGGCGCGGGCGAGGAACAGCTTTGGTCAAAATATCTGCAACTTGAAATTGAGTATTGATGTGAGGGATGGATATAACATGGTCATCATAGGCTTCACGAATAGCATGACAATCAACTTCAATATGCTTAGTACGCTCATGGAAAACCGGATTTGCAATAATCTGAATGACACTTGTATTGTTAGCATAGAGAGACGTTGCTCAGTTTGAGAAAATCCAAGTTCAGCCAAAAGACCGCGAAGCCAAATTATTTCCGAGCATGCAGTAAACATGGCGCGATACTCCGATTCAGTAGAGGATTTAGAGACTCTTGCTTGCTTCTTACTTTTCCATGAGATCAACGAAGAACCAAGAAACATGCACCATCCGGTGACAGATAGGGATGACAAAATGGGCCGCCCGGGCCAACCCTGCCCGGCCCGCCATGAGCCCGCGTAAAAAGGGCTAACCCAACCCGGCCCGTCAAGGGATTATGGGTTGAGATGTTGAGCCCGGTCCGATCTATAACGGATTGGGCTGGCCCGTCAAAAAATAAAAATAACAAAATAAAATAAAAAATAAATAAAAATATAAAATTTAGACCAAAACTGGCCAAAATAAGCCAACCTATCTGGCCGACTCTCAAGAATCCGCCCAAAACAGGGCACAATAGTGGGTTGGCGAGCGAGCCTGCCCGGAAATGTAAAGAAAGAAAGAAAAAATTGTTCAAAAATAGGGGAAAAATAAAAAATTATATATATATTGGCCCGATGGGTTGGCCCGGCCCGGCCCGCTCGTGGCCCGCAGGATTGGCGGGCTAGATGGGTTGGGCTAAATGGGCTTGTGAGTTGATGAACCCCAACCCGGCCCGACCCGGCCCATTTGATGCGCCCGATGGGCCAAACCCGTTTTGCCACCCCTAGTGACAGAGCGCCGAGTGTCAAGACACCCGGCCCAATCAGCATCACTATAAGCAATCAATTGAGGGGCTGTCACAATGGGAAAGAATAGACCCCGTTGAGAGGTACCTTTCAAGTAGAGAATTATATGACGAACCGCTGCCAAGTGAAGATGACGAGGAGAGTGCATTAACTGACTTACTTGCTTAACAACAAATGACATGTCAGGGCAGGTAATGGTGATAACACCCCAAATTTTCGTATTAATACATATGTACATATGCCTGAATATATTAATAATTTTTTTGATAATTTTTATGTAAGTTACTTTGGAAATTAGTACTTTTAGTAATGCTTTATTGTTTTATTATTATCTTTATTTTTGTAAAACATTAGTTTGAAATATTAATATTGTCTTGTTAATAATTATTTAAATATAAGGAGTATTGGAATGATATTTTATTTGTAACACCCTCAAAATTGAATTCTTATGATCTTATAAATTGTGTACTTATATTGTTAATTTTGTGATAGCTTATGTGTGTTTATCTTAATAATTAGTACGTTTTAATAATATTATTTTACCTTATTTTGTAAAATATTAGTCTCGAATCTATTATAAATATTTTAGAATAATATTTTATTTTAGAACTAGAATAGAAATGATGTTTTGTTTTTAAGTGAAAATTGTTTCAAAAAAAAAAAAGATATAATTATATATATATATATATGCACAGCAACTTGCTGATGCTTCTTCCTTTTATTAAAAAAAAAACAAGATGGAAAGAAAAGGCCCACGTTTTGGCCCAGTACCCACGTCCCTTTTTATATTTTGCATAACTGTTCATCATCTCCTTCCAGAGAGAAATCGTTCGCGCAGTGTCAAAGAAACCCTCACTTCGAAATTCTCTGTTCTTGTTCTCCCTTCCTAGACCACGAAAAAATCCCAAAACTTACCATCCAATTCGAAATCGACCATAGAATTCGTTTTTCGGCCTCTGTTCGTTCAACCGCGACTCCGTTCGTCGCGTTTATTTTGGTGGGGCGAGTTGTAATTTTCTTTTTCCGGCCACCACAGTTTTCGGTTCGAAAAACAGACGCCATTTTCGGATTCCTCGCGTCAAAACCTTCAGAAAGCACTACTCCTTTGCTCGATTCGGTGAAGTTGACGTCGGACCCTTTGTAACCCTTTTGTCTCGGTATGGCGCTTTCCGGTTACTCTTTTTGCTTCCTTTTAATTTCGTTTCAGTCTTAAAAATTCTAAAAAAATATATTATACTAATTATTATTTTTTTCAGCCGCGTTTCGCTCTTCCGTAAATTTTATCCTGTGCTCAGTTGGTGCTCAAATTGTCGTTGTAGCCAGTTTTCTTCGCCTTGGAATACTTCAAACTTTTTATTAAGGTAAGGGGGGTAGATGGATACAAGATTGGTGGGCTCATGGATATAATTAGGCAATAGGGACATCCCATGGTCCCTAGACTTGGCGCGGTTGTGCAAAATAAGTACCTTTGCCATTGTGATGGAAAAATTTCATATTGAATTCTGTCATGATATTTATGTTAATAGAAATTGTCTTATAATGTGTTGTTTGAGTTGATATGTTATGATATGTAAGGATTATATGATGATTTGCTTGTCTTGGCTTGTTGTTGATAAATGTATGTATGAGGTAAATAAGTTGAAATGAGATTACTTGCTGCTATATGATGTTCTGAAATTGTTGTGTTGAGTGAGAACTAGATTATCATAGGGTATGGTTGTTATACTTAGATCCTCTAGGTGCGATATCATGGTTATGTGAAGGATAAAGTATGGACGGTGGGTATGATTGTTAGGAGTTAACTAATGTATAATTATGTTTCTTTTGCATTTAAGTTATGGTGTAAACAAGTCTTAGGACTAGGATATGATGGTGATATTGTGGTGTCGATGGTTTAAATGCTTTAGAAGCAAGATTTTGTGTTATGAGTATTTCAGCCTAGTTGACAACTTAGAGTAATGGTAATACAGAAAAATTATGCAGAAAGATGACTAAGTTTAGAATTATTTTAGCAAAGTCTCACTAATTGAATTTTTAAATTCAGCATATAATAAGTATTGACCCAAACTCTCTTGGATAGTGTCCTATAATTTTAGGGGAGTAGTATGGTACGTCCGGTCAAATAAGTAAGTTGAAACACTTGAGTTAAGAGTTGGAAATTTAGTTAAGTTAGCTAAGACTTAGTGTGGTGAGGTAGGTTGATAACTTGGACTTGTTCCAAGATTGCGGGAAATTTGTCAGTTTACTGACGAGTAGTACCTTGTTATCGTTGTTATAGCCGGCCGCTTGATGAGATGGTTGGTGAGTTGTTGTTGTTGTTGTTAGACACTTGCTTGGTTTGTGTTCGTGCATCATATATGTCTTGTTAAGTTAACGTTATTGGGGGTGAGCAATGATGATGCGATATAGTATCGGCCATGATGGGCAAGGTATCTGGCCTTGGGGGTCAATCGGGTAGGAGCGTCTTATATAAGGCGGTGGATAGCTACCACAACTGGGGCGTGACCAATAAATATACCGGTTACCCTGACTAGACACTGTTCGTACTCAAGAGTGATGATGTTTTCTCACTCGCTCATCTGAGTTGGTTTGGATCCACATGTTCGGTGAAGTAGACGTTGTCTAGGATTGCATTAGTACTCGTTAAGTTATGCATCCATGTTATGTGTCAATTATACTGAAGTTATTATGTGCGCATTGCTTAATCTATGCCCTTTGCCATTTGTGTTATGATTGTATATGATGTCTAACCCCTCTTTACTGTGGCTACTCATACACCATTGTGTATGTTTAGACGGTGAGATTGCAGGTGACGATGACGATGTGGCTGATGAGTGATACGTGGATGCAGTCACCGTAGTTAGGATTTCCGTTGTTATTATTTTATTGTTGTTGATTGTTCCGATGTAAGTGCTTAGGTCAGCTCTGAGACGTTGTGACATCGGGGTGCTTTTATTTTTCTGAACTTGACATATTTGTTATTTGATTTTTTCGCAAGTTTGTACGAGCGTGATGACTCTACCTTCGTTTATGAAAAATTTTATTGGACCGTATTTTTCAGTGGTTATATTTATTTTAATTTATTTCTTTAATAATAACATGCGGGTAGAGGGTGTCACATTTAGTGGTATCAGAGCAGTTCGGTTCTAACCGGGCTTTGTGTGTGGTCTATTGTGTTTCAGTGCGTGAACTCTTAGTAGAGTTATATGCATTACTTGGTTAATTTTGGTTGTTCTAGTACACAAACAATTCTAAGTGGGCTAAGTTCACAAGAGCATATGATAGATAGAGCTAAGATAGTAGGTACCTAAACCATTAACTGTGAATTTTGGGTTAGCAATTTCCTAAGTTGTTAATTTCTTAGTATCTTGTTTAAAATTACGCTTAGTGAATTGAGAAGGATCAACCCAGAACTGAGAGATACAGGTTAACCCTTAGTTGTTGCACTTAAGGTGCAAGACTTTTATCCATTACCTTAAAGGAATTCTAGTAAGTACAATGGGCTAGTAGCTTAACTAGAAAGGATAAGCTGACCTTATTTTAGATTTACAGCATTGTTTGCTGGGAAATATATTATCAGAGTAGCGCAGCGGAATCGTGGCTATGCTATAGGAAGGATCTTTTGTAGAGCTTGAGGGTAATCATGTGGCGTCGACATCTTTACGCTTAAGCCCCTATCAGATAACCTTATAGAAGAATAGGTGATTGTTGCACATGGTTATTATTGCTTGGATTACCTGGCTGAACGAGTAGGAGGGACTGCAGCCCAATCACTTACCACCGGTGAGAAAGCAATGATAATCAGTTTGGTGGATAGTATTAGTTTTTTGAATTACCTTAGCTACTAGAATTAGTTAAGGGCATAGATTATCTACATTGCAGTTAAATTCTTAAGGGCTTCGGATACGCATAAGGCTTTGAAACCGTAGATTCTAAAGGTGGAAAGTAATTTTTCCTAGGCGTAGAGACAAGCTTAGAGTGAGGATAGAAGTAGAACGTAATGGGGGACATTAGTTAATCTTTGGGAAATATATTGTTTTGCCTTCTGATAAGACCACAAAACCGATTTTAGATGTTCTAACAGAAACCGAGTCTATCATTGTGTAGCACCCTATAGAATGTTTTTCCTAGAGTAAGTTGAGCAGTAGAAATAATAAAGGTTTTGCGTAGGGTACCTTAAGATAAATACTGTAGTTAGTCATGCCTTAATTTGCGATAAACTACTTTTGCTATATTGTGTGCTTAACTTTAATGACTATGAAACATTGCATGCAAACATGTTATTTCCTTTAGGATAAATAGGTTTCTATTTTTTTTTTGGAATAAATAGATTAAAAATGATGAATAATTTTTTTTTATTCATTTTATTTTAACGTTTTAGTCTAACATATTTTAGCCTATAATTTTTGTGTGTGCATTATGCTTAACTAAGTCTTGATTGCTGAATTATTTTCGATATGATATTAAAAAAAAATTAAAATTATTTTATTACATTCACTGACATGCGGTTAATTGATCTTTCTATATTTTATGCTTCATTTGACTCTCTATTAAATACAATATACAAACGTGTTATTTCTTTCAAGGGGACTTCAGGTTATACTGAATATTTATATTGAAATGTGAAAGCGCTACGTTATATCTGTTGCTTAGTTTGCTTTGAAAATGTTACATGCTTGAGCTGAGGTAAGTTTCTGAACTCTGTTAGATAATTATATGACTGTGTTGCATTACTAAATTATTGATTTCTAGTTTAAATGTCTGATGCCTTTTGATCAGCTTATGTATTTAGCTCGTGATTAATCTTGGCTGCAATATAAAATGCCTTTGATAAGAGAAATTGTTTTGTTTGTGTTTCATTTTTTCTATTAGTATTAATATTTATAAAAAAATGTTATTTTCTCTTTCTAAATTGATGCTTTAGTCTGTCGTACTTTGGTCGTTAACTTTTGTATATTATGTTTAAGTGAATATTGATTGTTGAATTGTTGTTTATGATATGTTGCTAAATGTGTGTGTGTGTATATATATATATATATATATATATAGCTTTAATTATGATTTGGTTTTATAAAGGTTGTATGTCTAGCTTCGCATGATTTTACCATAAGATAGTTAACCTCAATCTCGTTTTAGTTCCACCTGGCCTTAGTAGACCTTGTACGGTGTGTTGTATTAAGTTTTAAAGAACGTGGTTATGCGAAATAAGGACCGGTAATCAACACCGTTAAGTTGAGATTCGTGGTAAGAATTGGAACTCATAGCTTTTGGTTTGGAAGGTTGAGAAAACATTGCCTTTATAAAACCTGATATAAAATGCGTAGTGATATGAAACTAGGTGTCTTACAGTATAGACACATGAGAATAGAATGAAATAGTACTTTTGAGTTGTAGCATGTTATAAGAAAGATCAGACGTAGTGATTAATGTCTAAGAAAGAATCCTTGCATATTTCAATTGTCATGATTAGGAAGACTATTTTGTTTGAGTAAGAGGAATCTAATTCTTAGCTTAAGGACTGAATCTCAAATTATGAAGTGGTTCTTAAGGATTTAGATGTTAGCCTTGTTGATTCGTTGTGGTTGTTGCAGTTTTGAAGCCTTAAGATAGTAATTTTTAGTATTCCTTGGTTTAAGGAGTTAATCCTAGAAAGAGCCATAAAAGTCACCTGAGCATGATTGGTTAGTACACCAGACATTTAAGTTACAACTTTTGAAATTCTAGACCTTTAAAAGGACTAAGTTCTCCAGCTAGTGACCTTAGTTGACCCTCTTAAGAAAGAATTGTGTGGAATATATATAGCAATAGTGAAGATGGTTGCATGATGTTTTGGGGACATGAACCGTATCGTTTAATAGCACCCAGAGAAATTTCGAGGACGGAATTTTTTTTAAGGGGGTGGAATTGTAACACCCCAATTTTCGTATTAATACATATGTACATATGCCTGAATATATTAATAATTTTTTTGATAATTTTTATATAAGTTACTTTGGAAATTAGTACTTTTAGTAATGCTTTATTGTTTTATTATTATCGTTATTTTTGTAAAACATTAGTTTGAAATATTAATATTATCTTGTTAATAATTATTTAAATTTAAGGAGTATTGGAATGATATTTTATTATTATTCTTAGTACTATTGTTAAGAGAGAATTGTAACACCCTCAAAATTGAATTCTTATGATCTTATAAATTGTGTACTTATATTGTTAATTTTGTGATAGCTTATGTGTGTTTATCTTAATAATTAGTACGTTTTAATAATATTATTTTACCTTATTTTGTAAAATATTAGTCTCGAATCTATTATAAATATTTTAGAATAATATTTTATTTTAGAACTAGAATAAAAATGATGTTTTGTTTTTAAGTGAAAATTGTTTCAAAAAAAAAAGATATAATTATATATATATATATATATATATATATATATATATATATATATGCACAGCAACTTGCTGATGCTTCTTCCTTTTTAAAAAAAAAAACAAGATGGAAAGAAAAGGCCCACGTTTTGGCCCAGTACCCACGTCCCTTTTTATTAGGGGTGGCAAAGTGGGCACGGCCCGTGGGCGACCGCCGCCAAAATGGGCGGGTTGGGTTGAGGGTTTGAACCGCCAACCAGCATAACAGCCAGCTTGGACCATCAGCCAGGGCGGGGCGGGCGAGGGAACGGGCGACCGCCGGCCGTTTTTATCTATTACAATTTACAAGGCCCATATAACTCCTTGGAAAAAAAGGCCCGGCTAACTTCGACACCCACGTACTTGATAACCGTTCCTACGCACACTCAATTTTTATCGAAAGCAGTTTCTCTCCTGCTCATCCTCTCTCCCTCGTCTTGCCGTCGCCACTCCTGCTTGCTGGCCGAGCAGCCGGCCAACGCTGGCAATCGAGTCACGCCCTTGGCGTTTGCTCTGCCTCTTGCTCTTCTCTGTCTCCTGCGGCTGCTCATTCTACGTCTCACGGCTCGTTCTCTGTCTCTCTCTGACAGCAGCGCGGCTTCTCCATCTCGACCACCACGCCCGCGTGGTTCCGATTTCTGTTTTTGGTGATGCAGTGATGCCTCATTAATGTTTCCGCCCTCCAGCCCCGTATTTTCACCAATTTTGGCAGTAATTCCCGATTTGTTCGTTACCACCACGATTCCCTAATGCGAGATTGAGGCGTGCGGACCTTGCGGTGTTGCACGATGCCTCTTCTTGGCCTTCTGACTTCTTTTCCATCCCGACACATTTGCCTAATCCACAATGGCTAATGCCTCTTCTTGGCCTTGTCCCTACGTGCTACGGCTTGTTCTTGGCCTAATCTCTAATCACTAATTGACTAATGCTTCTTCTACTATACATTTCTAATAATTTTATTTGTTTTTCTTTTCAAGGATACCTCCTCTGAGGATACTAGTTCACATTGTTTACTTAATCACAAGTAAGTGAGCTGGCATGATGCACATTTGCGACTTGCATGATTCTATCTTTCTAAGTGAGCTATTTGTTTTTGCATGAGGTGTCCACTCCCTAGAAGGAGTGGTGGGTTAATTAATATGAGTCTTGATGTTCTTGAATTGATGTTAATGTAGATTGAAGTAGTGATTGAGATTGTTATGTTTAAGCCCGACTTACTAAATGAAATAGTTTTCTAATTACATTTGGTTGTTGTGTTTATGATTTAGTTTTGGAATGGATACAATTGATGAGAATTTGGTATTTGATGAGGATCTAGTGTTTGATTAATGATTGAACAAGACTCACAAAGTGTCGATCCATTGAACCTAGTGAGAAAAAGGGTTAAAGAGCAACATCTGAAGTATGGAAATTTTCACTAAGTTAGAGGAAAAAGGATAGAAGTAAAGTGCAATGCTGTAATGTTGAGTTTCTGCGGTGGTGGTAAAAAACATGGGACCTCGACTTTAAAGCGTCACGTTAAAGTGTATGCTGGAAATTAAATTTGAAGATGTGTGTCAAATGATGTTAGATATGCAAGGAAAATTGAAGTCTTTGAAGATAGAGCAAATGGTATCTCGTGAAAAGTGTGCTAAATTGATCATTAGGCGTGATTTACCCTTTAAATTTTGTGAGTTAGAGAGCTTCTGGATTATTCTGATACTTGAATCTGAGATACATTCCTATCACTAGAAACAACGCTAAAGTGATGTCTTGAAAGTATTCATGAGGGAAAAAGACAAAGCTTAAAGAAGAAATGGCTAACATTCCTAGTAGGATATCTTTAACCAGGATTTATGGACATCTTGTATCTGAGGGTTACATAAGCTTAGTGCTCATTTGTGGATAAGAGTGGAAGTTAAATAGCAAAATCCTTAACTTTAAGTCACATGCATCCCCCTCACAGTGGTTTTGAGTTGTCTAACAAAGCAATTGAATTTTACATGATTGGGGAATAGAGAAGAAAATTTTTAGTATCACTTTGGATAATGTACGCCCAATGATGTCATGCAACAAACTATAGTCGATTTAAATTGCAAAATTGGTTGTTGTGTGATGGAGAATTCTTTCATGTGCGTTGTTGTGCACATATTTTGAATCTAATTGTGCAAGAAAGGATTGAAAATAGCTCACGATGCTTTGCATAAAATTAGAGATAGCATCAAATATGTGAGGGTTGAGAGAGTAGAATGATAAAATTTAAGCAATGCATTGAAAAAGTTGGCAACATTGATGCATCGAGTGGGTTAGTTGTAGATGTTCCCTCAAGATGGAATTCAACTTATTTGATGCTTAAAGAGTGCTCTTAAATATCAGCGTGTATTTGAAAACCTACATTGCTATGATGCAAATTATATATGTAATCCTTCAAAGGAAAATTGGAAGTAGAGCACAAAAAATGAGTAGGTTCTTGTTGCCATTTTGTAAAATTACCACCTTGATGTACAGCCTGGCTATCCTACTTCAACCTCTACTTTTTGCAAGTTTGGAAAATTAGGTGTCTTTTAATTGATAGCAAAAAAGATGAAGATGAAGTTATAAAAAAGCATGGCTGAAAATATGTTGTTGAAGTTTGAGAAGTATTGGGATAGTATAGTGTTGTTCTTGCCTTTGAGTGCAGTGTTAGACCCACGAATGAAGTTGGATTCATTGGGTTTTTGTTATGAAAAAAATTGATCCATACACTTGGGAGTTGAAGTGGAACAAATAAAGAAAAGTTGTACAAGCTTTTCTCACAATATTCTACCAAAGTGCTACTTCCAATGCTTGAAATACTATCCATGCCTCATCTAGCAAGTCAAGTGAACCAAGCCTATTTGATGTAAGATTGCTTCCAATGCTTCCAAATACTATCCATGCTTCAATATTATGTGTATTTATAAGTTGCTTTCTTTATCATGCTCATCTAATCTTTTGTTATCATCATTTTAGGAATTAAAAGTGCGTAGGCATCTAGTTGCTAGTAAAGCTGGAAAAGAAGTCAACTTGATATTTATTTGGGCCAGTCGGTTTTGGATCTCGATTTCTGAGATCAAATGGATGTATTACAATGGTGGAAGAATAATAGACATCGATTTCAGGCTTTCAATAATGGCTAGAGACTTGTTAAGCATTCCTATTACGGTTCTTGTCTGAATCTTCATTTAGTATTGGTTCTCAGTGCTTAACAAGTATAGAAATCGTCTTTTGTCTGAAAATGTGGAAGCATTGCTTTGTTCTAATTGGATGCATGCCTTTAATGATGGTAATTTATTTAATCTGACATTGATATTTACTATTTATTTACATTATTTTGATAACCATTGAATTGATCACATTATTTTATAATGTAGATGGAAATGATGATGACAATGATGATACAAATGGGGATCGACTTTTCCAGAGTGCATCTAATGTTCTTGATGTGGAAGATGATGCGATGATCTTTCTTAGTAATCTAATAGTTTAATGGTGTTGGCCAATTTCATGATGTTATTTTGGAAGTTGGGACTTGTAATATTGGATGTGTATGAATTGTGCATTGAATGTGTGTTTTGTGTATTTGAGACTTTTGGTTGGACTTAGTGATATCTACATTATAATCAGGTGTTTGATATTTTGAGATGTCGAAAATACGAGGCCCATCAGCGTGTCAGTAAAAATATGAAACATAGTTATTTGGAAAACTATTACGATGAGTATTTTTTTAGATAGCTATGGTGTCTGATTTGATTAAAAAAAAAATATTTAGAAAATAAAGTACATATGCTATTCAAATAAAAAATAGCTCAACAAATTAAATCACTCTAAAAAAATGGTACAAAAAAATTATTAGGCCGGAGGTATATGTTGAGTATTGGGCTTGCAATCGAAGCAAAAAAGCGATTTTTGCATATTGAATTTTTATACCCAACAATAAAAATGCCAAAATGTTTTTTTTGTTGGGTGGGCGGCTGGCCCTGGCCATCATTAAGCGAGTGGGCCAAAATGTTGAACCCGCCACCCATGGCGGGCCAGCCCGCCCCGCCCCGCTTTTTGGCGGGCTAAAGTGGGTTGGGGCGGGTTGGGCGGGTTGGCCCGCTTTGCCTTCCCTACTTTTTATATTTTGCATAACTGTTCATCATCTCCTTCCAGAGAGAAATCGTCCTCGCAGTGTCAGAGAAACCCTCACTTCGAAATTCTCTGTTCTTGTTCTCCCTTCCTAGACCACGAAAAAATCCCAAAACTTACCATCCAATTCGAAATCGACCATAGAATTCGTTTTCCGGCCTCTGTTCGTTCAACCGCGACTCCGTTCGTCGCGTTTATTTTGGTGGGGCGAGCTGTAATTTCCTTTTTTCGGCCACCACAGTTTTCGGTTCGAAAAACAGACGCCATTTTCGGATTCCTCGCGTCAAAACCTTCAGAAAGCACTACTCCTTTGCTCGATTCGGTGAAGTTGAAGTCGGACCCTTTGTAACCCTTTTGTCTCGGTATGACGCTTTCCGGTCACTCTTTTTGCTTCCTTTTAATTTCGTTTCAGTCTTAAAAATTCTAAAAAAATATATTATACTAATTATTATTTTTTCCAACCGCGTTTCGCTCTTCCGTAAATTTTATCCTGTGCTCAGTTGGTGCTCAAATTGTCGTTGTAGCCAGTTTTCTTCGCCTTGGAATACTTCAAACTTTTTATTAAGGTAAGGGGGGTAGGTAAGGGGGGTAGATGGATACAAGATTGGTGGACTCATGGATATAATTAGGCAATAGGGACATCCCATGGTCCCTAGACTTGGCGCGGTTGTGCAAAATAAGTACCTTTGCCATTGTGATGGGAAAATTTCATATTGAATTCTGTCATGATATTTATGTTAATAGAAATTGTCTTATAATGTGTTGTTTGAGTTGATATGTTATGATATGTTAGGATTATATGATGATTTGCTTGTCTTGGCTTGTTGTTGATAAATGTATGTATGAGGTAAATGAGTTGAAATGAGATTACTTGCTGCTATATGATGTTCTGAAATTGTTGTGTTGAGTGAGAACTAGATTATCATAGGGTATGGTTGTTATACTTAGATCCTCTAGGTGCGATATCATGGTTATGTGAAGGATAAAGTATGGACGGTGGGTATGATTGTTAGGAGTTAACTAATGTATAATTATGTTTCTTTTGCATTTAAGTTATGGTGTAAACAAGTCTTAGGACTAGGATATGATGGTGATATTGTGGTGTCGATGGTTTAAATGCTTTAGAAGCAAGATTTTGTGTTATGAGTATTTCAGCCTAGTTGACAACTTAGAGTAATGGTAATACAGAAAAATTATGCAGAAAGATGACTAAGTTTAGAATTATTTTGGCAAAGTCTCACTAATTGAATTTTTAAATTCAGCATATAATAAGTATTGACCCAAACTCTCTTGGATAGTGCCCTATAATTTTAGGGGAGTAGTATGGTACGTCCGGTCAAATAAGTAAGTTGAAACACTTGAGTTAAGAGTTGAAAATTTAGTTAAGTTAGCTTAGACTTAGTGTGGTGAGGTAGGTTGATAACTTGGACTTGTTCCAAGATTGCGGGAAATTTGTCAGTTTACTGACGAGTAGTACCTTGTTATCGTTGTTATAGCCGGCCGCTTAATGAGATGGTTGGTGAGTTGTTGTTGTTGTTGTTGTTAGACACTTGCTTGGTTTGTGTTCGTGCATCATATATGTCTTGTTAAGTTAACGTTATTGGGGGTGAGCAACGATGATGCGATATAGTATCGGCCATGATGGGCAAGGTATCTGGCCTTGGGGGTCAATCGGGTAGGAGCGTCTTATATAAGGCGGTGGATAGCTACCACAACTGGGGCGTGACCAATAAATATACCGGTTACCCTGACTAGACACTGTTCGTACTCAAGAGTGATGATGTTTTCTCACTCGCTCATCTGAGTTGGTTTGGATCCACATGTTCGGTGAAGTAGACGTTGTCTAGGATTGCATTAGTACTCGTTAAGTTATGCATCCATGTTATGTGTCAATTATACTGAAGTTATTATGTGCGCATTGCTTAATCTATGCCCTTTGCCATTTGTGCTATGATTGTATATGATGTCTAACCCCTCTTTACTGTGGCTACTCATACACCATTGTGTATGTTTAGACGGTGAGATTGCAGGTGACGATGACGATGTGGCTGATGAGTGATACATGGATGCAGTCACCGTAGTTAGGATTTCCGTTGTTATTATTTTATTGTTGTTGATTGTTCCGATGTAAGTGCTTGGGTCAGCTTTGAGACATTGTGACATCGGGGTGCTTTTATTTTTCTGAACTTGACATATTTGTTATTTGATTTTTTCGCAAGTTTGTACGAGCGTGATGACTCTACCTTCGTTTATGAAAAATTTTATTGGACCATATTTTTCAGTGGTTATATTTATTTTAATTTATTTTTTTAATAATAACATGTGGGTAGAGGGTGTCACAATGGTCAAATAATTAAGACTACCCACGAGATGTCGATACAATAAGGGATCTGTCAACATGTCACCCTCATCTCAGTGGAATTTAACATTAACCTCAAAAGGAGTGTCCACCGGATTAGTTGATTGGAGGCCAGCCATAGAAATAAGGTCTCTGGCATACTTATGCTGATGGAGAAATATATCTTTAGAGGTAGATGAACCTCAAGTCCAAGGAAATAATGCAAGTTACCAAGGTCTTTCATTTGAAATGAGGCTTGTAACTGCTGCTTAAGTTTCTGGATGGATTCCTGATCAGAATTAGTAATGACCATACCATCAACGTAAAGGAGCAGAACAATGCCTGTAAATGTGCGGTGAATGAACAAAGAGGAATCATACTAACTCTGAGTAAAGGAGAACCCAAGTAGAGTGGAACTAAATTTCTCATACCATGCTCTGGACGTCTGTTTCAAAACATATATGGAGCGTTTGAGCTTGCACACACCCTTAGATGAGGAGAATAGGCCTTGAGGAGGAGTCATATAAATATCTTCAGTCAGGTCACCATGAAGAAATGCATTCTTCACATCCATTTGATGAAGAGACCACCCATTAGAAGCAGCTATGGAGAGCAGAGTT
Organism: Calophaca sinica; assembly: GCA_037113605.1. Taxonomy (NCBI): domain Eukaryota; kingdom Viridiplantae; phylum Streptophyta; class Magnoliopsida; order Fabales; family Fabaceae; genus Calophaca; species Calophaca sinica. The sequence continues at coordinate 4,487,082 of CM073737.1, forward strand.
CTGATAATTGTCATTTTGGCAACGGGTACAAATGTCTCATCATAATCAATGTCATATTCCTGCTTGTTTTCTAAGGCAACCAATCGAGCCTTGTAACGATTGAGGGACTCATCAGAATTCAGTTTCACAGAATACACACATTTGTAGCCTATGGGTTTGATATTAAGAGGGCAAGAGACAATATCCCAAGTGAAATTCTCTTGAAGGGCCTGAAGTTCCTCATCCATTGCTTTTATCCAGCGCACATCTTTAACAGCCTGTGAGTAATAAGTGGGAATAGATGTGCTAGATAGAGAGGCAGTCAGAGCAGTATGTGAGGAATCATACCTGTCTGGTGAATATCTATTAGGTGCTCGAGACATTCTACTAGAACGTCATGGTGCAACCGGTACAGGATCAGGTGGCGGATCTGCATTGGAAGGGGAAGTGGGAACCTGCTTACTGCGTTGTCTGACATATGTGATGCCTGGTTGAAACGTTCTGTAGATTGAGACAGGGTAAAAAATTTGGGAAGTATGGCAATATCATTCAAACCAGGAGAAAGGCAAGGAAACATAAACTGATTATCAAAAAATGTCACATTCCTAGAAATGCAGAAGCGATGGTTAGAAACATCATAACACACAAAGCCCTTATGAGAGTGACTATACCCCATAAATGCACATTGAATAGACTGTGCGTCAAGCTTATGCCTTTCAAACAGAGGTAGGTGAACAAAACATACACATCCAAAAGTATGTAAAGCACTATAATCAATCTGATCTTAAAAAGGCAAAAGAAAGGGGAATCAAGATCAATAATCATAGAAGGAATGCGATTGATCAAGAAGACAGCTGTGGATAGTGCCTCCACCCAAAATCTGGATGGGACTGAAGCTTGGAGAAGTAAGGTACGCGTCACATCAAGCAAGTGACAATTCTTGCGTTCGACCATCCCATTTTGTTGGGGGGCATTGGGACAAGAATGTTGAGACAATATGCCTTTTTGTTGTAGGTACTCCTGAAACTCATGAGGCATGTACTCAACACCAGAGTCAGAGCGAAATATTTTAACACTGACTTGGAACTGAGTTTCAACATATGTCAGAAATTTATTAAACATAGAAAACACTTTAGATTTAGATCAAAGAAAGTATATCCAAGTAAAACGACTGTAATCATCGATAAACGTGACAAAGTATTTATAGTGAGCATGAGAAGCTACAGGAGACATGCCCCAAACATCACTATGAATCATTTCAAAACAAGTGGAAGCACGATGAGCACTACACGAAAAAGGAAGTGTTTTACTTTTGGCCAATTTGCAAATAGAACATGAAACAGAGGCAGTAAAATCAACATGTTTATTACCCAACAAACCAGTTTTAAATAAATGAGAAAAAACAGCAGAGTTTGGATGGCCCAATTTTCTATGTCAATCCTCATAGGAATTCAAAACATTGTTACAAGCAAGAGATAAATGACTGGAAATAAACTAGAGTGGAAACAATCTTCCCACTTTAGGCCCCTTCACGATCACCTTCCCCGACACCTGCTTCTACACAAGACAACCAGCCCGAGAAAAATTAACATTACAATTGTTGTCCACCAATTGACCAATAGACAATAAATTTGAAGCAAGTCCAGGTGATACAAGCACATTCTGAAAATCAGAGTTTATGTCACCAACGTTAGTGATAGAGAGGGTATTACCATCAACAATTTGAATTTTCTAATTACCATGATAAGAATGTAAATTGTGCAAGTATTCAGAGAAACCCATCATATGATTGGATGCACCAGAATCAAGAAACCATGGACGAAAAAAATTAGGAGACTTACCCTGAATGCCCAAGGCTGAAAGGGCGGAAAGTACCATTTGTTGAATCATTTCAGGCTGCAAAGCACCACCATCAGATGCACCAGTGGTGGAAGGACCAGCCGTGGAGCTGGTAGTGGCATGGAATGCCTGCACCGGACGCTGTGTTGGGCGTGGAGGACGCGTAGGATAGTCAGAGATGATATGACCCTACTGCTTGCAATAATTGTAAAACTTCTTCTTACTACAACTACGAGCAACATGTCCAAATTGTTTGCAAGAGAAACATTGGACCTGTCGCATATCACGTCCTTTACCTCTAGCATATGCAACTGTCACAGGTTCAGAAGGACAATATCATGAGACATGGTTCCTTGGGTAAGGAGACGTTGCTCCTCCCTGAGAAGTTCGCCAACACATGTATCCAAAGAAGGAACAAGATTCCTATTCAACAAAGCTCCTCTGACAGCCTCAAATTCTGGGCGAAGTTTCATGAGAAATTGATCCCGCTTACTGGTGTTGTAGACATCTTGGACAACCGAGAGTGAAGTTTTGGGAACAACAACATATAGAATAGCAGAGTGTTCTATCCACAAATTCAAAAAACCAAAATAATATTCTTCAATGGATGAATTATCTTGTTTGTAATTGGCTATCTCTAGCTCCAACTGAAAGCGCATGGCCGTATTTTTTTGGTTGTAAATAAGCTTCAAATAATTCCACATTTCTTGAGCAGTTGTAAAAGAGCGCAAATTATTGATCATATGAGGATCAATAGTACTAAGAATCCAAGAGATAATTTGCGCATCTTTCACTTCCCACGCATCTAGGGCAACCTTCTCTGTCGGTGCCTTGGAGAGTTCATCTAAATGACCCCATAATCCTTTCCCTTTAACGTACATCTTGAATTGAAATTCCCAGGCAACATAGTTCTTGTCGGTGAAGCAAACACAGAAATTATCTCTTTCCTTTTCTGAAGCCATGAAAACAAATCACAGCAAGAAATAGGCACAGGAAAAGAAAGAGCATGAAACAGAACAGTGAAAAGCAGCAAGAAACGAAGGTCCGTAAGGAATAGACACCAGACCTGCGAACTCAAACCAAGAGTGGCGATCAAGCAGTAGATCAAAACCCATAATCACGATTGAGCAGTAGCAGCGAGAACGAAACCCAGAGCCATGAATTCAAAGCACCAGAAGTGGCGAGCAGGACTCGCAAACAGAGCACGCGAACGGAAGCAGAACAGGCATGCAAACAGAACGCACTATCGGAACGGACTCACGAAACACACCAAGAAGATCGTCATGTGAGCAGGAGCGAAACACACCAAGAGGGAAATCGCGATCGAGACCTGCGAGCAAGAACACGGAACCAAGAGTAGAAATCACCAGGAGGGAAATCGCGAGCAACCAGGAGCAGAAATCATGCAAGCAAGATCATATGAGCAAGAACCACGAGCAGGAGTCACGACCAGACCAAGAACGATCAACCAGGTGAGAAAGTTTGGATTGTAACTAGTCTGATACCATGTCAAGAATTCTGGCTTGGTACCTTTCTGCTTTGTTATTCCTTATATAAATAATGATTACAGCATTTATAGGTAATTACAGCTAATAATTACAATTAAAGAGATCAAATCAATTCCTGATTTGTCTAGCCTATTCTAGGAAAGCTAATAAATATAATTAAGAAGACATATTAATTTATAATTCACAATATTGCACTGCTTAGGAACTTACCAAATACTCCCTAAGAAGAATCAATGCATCATCAATAAATTGCATTTGCTTAAGTGCACGCATGCTTTTAATTTTAATGAGGATAGCTGTATCATATCTTGTATATTAAAGCATATCGTGTATATCCCTTATTCCTAGGCTATATTATTAGGTAGGATATTTTGACTTGATCTGATTGTACAACATTAATTTTGTAGGCCAATCATAGGAATCTGTTAGACATAATTTAGGGATATGCTTTCAATATTATTCATGTGTATATTTGACCGGCAATGGAATGAAGAACAGAGGTGATTGTTCTTTCCAAAAGATATCTTTTTATGGTATCAAAGCCATTCAAACGTTATGGTGGTCGAAACAATGACTAATGGTCATTCAGAATCACACCATGGAAAGAATGAAAAGAAAAGCTCTTCAAGTAAGAGTGGGGCAGCACGAGCGAATGCTGTTCAGAGTAGCGAAACATGGTCCGGAATGAGCAACCCAGAAGGAGAAAATTCCGGGCTGACCGGGTTGACTAATGAGCAGTGGGAGACGTTGAAGACGTTGCTGAATAGCCAGACAACGAGTTCCAACGAAAAGATGACAGGTGGATGGAATACCACTTCGTGGATTATTGATACCGGAGCTTCCAACCACATGACAGGTGACTTGAATAGTATGTGTGATCTGCGTAATATTCAAAGTTGCCCGGTGGGGCTCCCTGATGGACAGCATGCGACATCAACAAGAGAAGGAACTGTCGTTCTAGATGGAGGGCTGAAACTCACTAATGTTCTTTATGTTCCTAGATTGAACTGCAGTTTGATATCAGTTTCTCAGCTGTCAGGCAATTTGGATTGCGTTGTTCAATTCACTAATAAATTTTGTGTTATGCAGGACCGCACCTCGAGGATACTGATTGGAGCGGGTGAACGCAAGGATGGGCTTTATTATTTTCGGGGGATTCGGAGAGCAAGAGCATACAAAGCAGATGGAACAACATCCATGGACTTGTGGCACAAAAGGATGGGACACCCCTCTATGAAGATTACTAAGTTGATTCCTGGAGCTGGCAAATATGAAAGCAGTGGTGAGTTGAATAAAGCATGTGATATTTGTTTTAGAGCAAAACAAACTAGAGAGAATTTCCCTTTGAGTGACCATAAAGCTAGTGATATATTTGAATTGGTTCATTGTGATTTATGGGGACCATATAGAACTCCTTCAACATGTGGTGCCTTTTATTTTCTAACAATTGTGGATGACTATTCGCGTGCCGTGTGGATATATTTGTTGCTGGACAAAAGAGAAGTGGTGCAAACTCTTAAGAATTTTTTCTCGTTAGTTGAAAGGCAATTTCACAAACAAGTAAAAAATTTTAGGAGTGACAACGGAACTGAGTTCACATGCATGAAAAATTATTTTCTGGAACATGGAGTTATTTTTCAGACATCTTGCATTGCAACCCCCCAACAAAATGGGAGAGTAGAGAGGAAACATAGACATATTCTAAATGTGGCACGAGCGCTGCGATTCCAAGGAAATCTTCCTATTAATTTTTGGGGAGAGTGTATTTTGACTGCAGGATATTTGATCAACCGAACTCCCTCCACGGTGCTAAATGGAAAGACCCCCTATGAGATGTTGCATGGAAAAGCACCTATGTATGAACATTTGAGGGTGTTCGGATCACTTTGCTATGCGCATAATCAAGGGAGGAAAGGAGATAAATTTGCTAGCCGAAGCAGAAAATGTGCATTTATTGGGTATCCATATGGCAAGAAAGGATGGAAGTTGCTGGATTTGGAGACACAAGAGATTTTTGTATCTCGTGATGTGGAGTTTGTTGAGTCTGTGCATCCTTTTGCAACCAATGATCATGTGTCCAAAGAACAAGGTAATCATAATGTTGGGATTTTTGAGGAATTTGTAGAAGAGGAGACTCATGAGGAGCCTTGTCATAGCTTTACAGAAAGTTTAGTGTCTCAAGATGAAACCACGACAAATGATAGGGGGTGCACAAAATGAGGAACCCGTTGAAATGGTTACTAATGCGAGAGAAGAGTCACTCGCCCCAGCGGTATCATTAGATGAACCTTTATTAGGCAGAGGACAACGAGTAAAGCAAACTTCTGTCCGTCTACGTGATTTTGTGACTCATACCGCTAGAAGACTAAGCCCATCCAAGCCTTCATCTTCTTCAACAGTATGCTCAGGTGATCCTTATCCCATATCACATTATTTAAATTCTGACAATTTTTCTCTTGGACACCGCGTTTTTCTTGCCTCTATTTCACAGGAAAGGGAACCATTTACCTATGCTGAAGCAGCAAGAGACAGTAGGTGGTGTGAGGCCATGAAAGATGAGATACAAGCACTTGAAAATAATGGAACCTGGACAATGACACATTTGCCCCCTGGGAAGAAAGCACTAGGGTGTAAGTGGGTCTACAAAATCAAGCATAAATCTGATGGAAGCATAGAAAGGTTTAAAGCACGGCTGGTTATTCTTGGAAATCACCAGGTGGAAGGGATTGATTACACCGAGACATTTGCCCCAGTTGTCAAAATGGTGACGGTGCGTACGGTGTTAGCGGTGGCGGCTGCAAAGGACTGGGAATTGCATCAGATGGACGTCCATAATGCATTCTTGCATGGGGAGCTTGAGGAAGAAGTGTATATGAAATCACCGCCTGGTTTCAGAGTTCAAAATCCTCAGATGGTATGCAAGCTCAGGAAGTCGCTCTATGGGCTCAAACAAGCCCCTAGGTGTTGGTTTGCCAAGTTGTCCAGTGCACTAAAACGATACGGGTTCAAACAATCGCTTTCAGATTACTCTCTCTTTGTTTTACAGAAACAAGAGTTGCACATCGTGGTTTTGGTGTATGTAGATGATCTTATTATTTCTGGGAATGATCATGCAGCTATTAATCGCTTCAAGGATTATTTGCACACCTGTTTTCACATGAAAGATCTTGGCAAACTCAAATATTTTCTAGGAGTTGAAGTGGCTCGCTCCAGCAGTGGGATTTCTCTTTGTCAACGAAAATATGCGTTGGACATCATAAAAGAAACAGGTCTTTTAGGATCAAAACCAGCAAGCACTCCCATGGAACAGAATCATCGTTTGGCTCTAGCTAAGGGACCAGAGTTGTCTCATCCTGATAAGTTTAGGCGATTGGTTGGTCGTCTAATCTACCTTTGCTTTACAAGACCAGAGTTGTCCTATTCTGTTCATATACTCTCTCAGTTCATGCACCAACCTAGACAAGAACATTGGGAAGCTGCATTGCGAGTCGTCCGCTACTTGAAAGGAAAACCCAGACAGGGCATGCTCTTAAGTAGAAACTTTGATTTGCAGTTGACTGGGTGGTGTGATTCAGATTGGGCGAGTTGTCCTCTTACTCGCAGGTCACTCACGGGTTGGCTTGTTCATTTAGGAGGCTCTCCTATTTCATGGAAGACAAAGAAGCAGCAGACAGTTTCCCGTTCATCCGCTGAGGCCGAATATCGATCTATGGCAGATACTGTATGCGAGTTGACATGGTTGAAAGACATTCTTGCCGACCTTGGTGTTTCACATACTCAACCTATGCGTCTCTATTGTGATATCCAATCAGCTCTTCACATTGCCAAGAACCCGGTGTTCCATGAGCGTACCAAACATATCGAAGTTGATTGTCATCTCATTCGGGATGAAATTTTAAAAGGGAACATCAGTCCTGTATATGTTCCCACTACTGCACAATTGGCTGATCCTTTTACTAAAGCACTTGGTCCTACTCGGTTCACTTCCTTACTAGACAAGTTGGGCATTTGCAACTTGCACGCTCCAACTTGAGGGGGGTAATGAGGATAGCTGTATCATATCTTGTATATTAAAGCATATCGTGTATATCCCTTATTCCTAGGCTATATTATTAGGTAGGATATTTTGACTTGATCTGATTGTACATCATTAATTTTGTAGGCCAATCATAGGAATCTGTTAGACATAATTTAGGGATATGCTTTCGATATTATTCATGTATATATTTGACCGGCAATGGAATGAAGAACAGAGGTGATTGTTCTTTCCAAAAGATATCTTTTTAAATTTTCAGATGAAATTTTTTGTATCTTATCTTACAGTGCAAACAATGGAGATCAGTGATATGTCTAGTCTTATTTTCCAAAGACTTGAATTTGTCTCTGCTAATAAACCTACAGTTACACCTAAAATGGTTGCAAATAAGTTGTAAAAGAAGACCATATTTAGTTCATCTTGAATCTCCTTCAAAATTTCCACCTACAAAATTAATATTATATACATCAGTATTTAAAATTATTAGAGAGCAACCTTATTAAATATTTCCATATTTGGAAACAAGAAATATATATACCTGGAAAATAAACCATACTGTAATTAGAATATTGCTTATGTCAGCAAAAGGCCACCAATGGCCTAATTTCTATCAACTGAAGTGAGCATGGCATTTGATTGTGGAAGGTGAAAGGAAGGGGAATTATGAGCAATGATGATTGATGGGCCTTTGTAGAAAGTCACTATAAAAGCACGTGATATTGATATAATGCTGCCCTAAACTTTAGCTTGGTTGGTTCTACTTTTTACAGCTACCTTTTCCATTCTTAAATTGTGGGTGGTATTTACGGTGAACTATTAATTAAGTGGTTCATGGTGAACTATGACTAAGAGCCTTTGGATTGAACACTTCTACCGATTCTTATCACGCACCATTCACACCAAATAATTTTTTTTCCTCTGGTTCTCTACTCTCCATACGCTGAAACCTCTTCTCTTCATACACAAATCGATACATGATTTGTACTTTTCTCGTGTGCTAGTAAATTTTTACAGCTGTACATGAATTTTTGTTTTTTTCCCCTTTTTGGTATCAATTTTTTGATCCAGTTGAATGAATTCAGGTTTTGAATTTGTATCAAGCATATTTTATGCGCCAATCGACTACGCGTAAGTGCAATAGTGTATATAATACCGTCAATAATTATTTGTATATATTTTGTGGCCATATTGATTCACGAATTTTAAATGTATTACGTGTTTGGTTTTGATTTCTTTGATCTCATATGTGGCTTTGATCTGTCGGCTGAAAGATAGGTTTGGTTCTTTGGATTATATGAAAGCCACATTTCCATCCTGTACTATATGTGAGATATGCCGATTTGATTTAATGCCTCATGAACATTAGGCTGTTGATAGAACTTCAGATCTAAAGGCAAAGGCAGGAATTTGCCTAGCCACAGATTTGCAGGGAGAGAGAAACAAACAATGTGGAAGAAAGTATGATCCGGTGTGGTAGTGCCTAGTGAGATTGTATGAGTTTCTTTCATCTAACGATTGTTTTTAGTGGTTTACCGGTGAACCACTTGGTAAAAAAGTTCACCCTAGAAACCACCTAAATTGTGGTGGTAATAAGATAAGAGAAATAAAAAAAGATAATCAGAATGGATAATAGACTAAAATGGTGTTAAATATTAATGGTCAATAAAGTGAGTTTTTTTTCTTTGAAGATAAGAAGTAGGCTTGATTTAATTTTTTATAGCATGTTTAAATACTTTTTGTCTTCGTAAATATATCATTTTTTTGCTTTTAGTCCCTATATATATATTGCTTTCCATTGGTGCAAAGCCTAAACCCTCTCTTTTAGTCCATGCCGCCAGTCATAATTACAAAAACGCTAGTGTGTTTAATAGAAGTATGCTACATAGGATGATGATGCCACATGACATTCTGTTGCTACATCAGCACTTGCCACGTGGCACTCTCTTATCACATCAACATCTACTGGTGCATGCCACGTGATAGGGACAAAAAGCAAAAAAAAAAATACATTTACAAGGATTAAAAGCTAGAAATATTACATTTATTACGGGGAGTAAACACAAAATATGTTACATTTACAGGTAATAAAAGCAAAAAACCAGAAAATAAAAGGAGAACAAGAAACTATATTAGTAGAAAAATAAAAATGAGCCCAATTTAATCGAGTTTTATACACATTTTTTTTTACTAAAAAAGATATCCATTCATTCAAATTGGTAAAATATATCGAAAACAACACAAATTCAACATCACTAAAAACCGAAAAGAATGAATCTGCGAACAAACTCACAGCACCCAAGTTAAAAGCATAAAATGGTAAAATGCCTACAAATGTGACAAAATCAAAGTGACCGGAATACCCATGCCTCCAATTGCCGAGGAAACCTGAAAATGTTCAGTCATATTTTATACACATGTTCAGTCATATTTTATCATTTTATTTCGTCGTAATGTTAATTCTTAAAACTTTCCATTGTGGTAAGACACTGAAATATCATTGGAACTTGTAACAATCTGAATTGAAAAGAACAAAAAAATAAAAATAATAAGGAATTAGCAAAGATAAGATAGTGAAGGAAACCTGAAAATGATGGCAAAAATGAAAGTGAAAGCAGGATCAAGGTTTCCAATTGCAGAGGAAAGTGTGGGAGAACTGTAACTGATGCCAGCATACCCCAGAATCTGAGATGAACATCTGCAATTCATGGCCACCAAAATCCAAACCAATAAAAGTAAGCACAAAAAGTTCAAGACTTGACGAGAGTCAAAGAAAAAACCTAAACACCAAAAGTCCTTAGCATAGCTTATAACAATTGTGGGCTTTTACCCTACGACCCCAAGAAGAGCAATTTTAAGTGGGATGGAGAAACTGAGTTGAGGAACCACTTTTGATCTGAAAAAAGACATAAAAAACAATCATTCAAGTGTGTATGCATATGATTAGCAATAAACAATTGCAATTGCCAACCTTGTGTAGAAAAAATATACAGGAAGAAGGACAAATGTTGCAACAGTATAAGCATAGGCAACAAAGACATGGTTACTCATCCCTTGCAGAGTGGCTGCTTTGAACAAAGTGTATAAGCCTGTGTTGTTGCATTCATTGGCAACAAGCACTACAAAAGGCAACAAATCTGTGTAACAAGACCTTCTGTCCATCCCTCACAACAAGACTCAATCTCACAGATACCATTTAGACTTTAGTACACTTAATATTTTATATACTATATTATATTAATTATTTCTCTATCATTTTCTAAAAAAAATCTTTTTGGCCAGTTTTGATATCAAAGCAGGGACAGCCGTGTTGTTGCACAAATGGACAAATAAGATACCTTTTTGTTAAGATGACTTCAATTTTTTTTATCTCCCATTAATCAGTATTGGATGTTGAGATGTTATAGAGTGGGTTAACTTGTTCCCACAAAAAATACGATGACTCATTTTTGGAATTTGAGTGGGAAATATCAACTGCCATATTGATATTGTATTGACAAGTTGGCCTTTAATTCACAAAAAAAATAATTAAAAAAGAGTTAAAATAAAGCTAGCATCCGTCTGAAAGAAAATAAAAAAAAAAATTATAAAACAATAACCCAGTACTAAAAATATAATAGTGAGAATCCATTTAGTCCCGTGTTATTCGGTTTAATAACTTTAATAACCCAGTACTAAAAATATAATAGTGAGAATCCATTTAGTCCCGTGTTATTCGGTTTAATAACTTTTTATATACATCAGATTTTTTTTTTGGTACAATAGAAGCTAAGGAAGAGAGAGAACAGGAATTAGAGAGATGGGTACTGAATAGAATTTTATTTCTCATATCTGATTATAACATATACAACACCACTATTTATAGGTCACAATTACAAGTAGTTAACACCTCAACTAACTAACTAACTAACTAACATAACTACAAACCAACTATCACAACCACTAACTAACTGAATTATCTACAATACTCCCCCTTAATTCAGATTAGAAATAGACTGCACCCCTATCATGTCTCTAATCAGCTTGAATCGATCAGCCTTAAGAGGCTTTGTCAAAATATTAGCCACTTGCTCATTAGTATTGCAGTATAGGAACAATAGGTGCATTAAAATACTGAAATGGAAACTTCACTAGATTAAACAGGTCAAAACACACATATGCACACGTGTACACTAAAATTGTACACCTTGCAAATTAATACATCAAGCATGAAAGTAACAGCAGGCTATGTATTGCTGGCCTTGCATAATGGTGAATGGAGACAAGAAAGCAGTACAATCCTATCCCTTGTCTCCCTTGTCTTATATCCAATGAACTACCAATCTTCATTTCACTGTCCTTTAGAGGGGGTAACAACTTGGTACTCAGCAACTCTTTATGGTTTTCTATGATGTTAACAGCAGTGAAGAGCTTTTACTTATCTTTTTAAACATTTCCATCTGTTTTCTTTTCAAAAGTTTCAGTTCTATAGCTTTGCAAGAGAGGTGCATTCTCTGTAGTTTGTGATTCCAGACTACCAACATCTTCCTCTATCTCTTCTTTTACTTTTCCCCACAATACATCATAAAGGCCAATTGAGATTACTGTAGCTCCAATTATACTGCAGAATCCAGAAAGCATATACATAAATGAACAGTGGAACATCCATATCATGAAATAGTACAGTTTCTATGAGGAATCATAACAATAGATAAAGAATGGTAACTGAGATACATTGGCATTCTATTTATAGAGCTAAGTCGCTAACAAGTAACAGCCAATAGCAATTGACGAGCAGGGCAGCTCAAGTGGTAACTTTGGGTTGCTTAAGTGTTGTCTCACCTGGCCTCAAGAGACTGGGTTCGAGTCATACAATTGGGGGAAGTGGGAACACTATTGATCCTCATTTAAATAGAATTAAAAAAAAAAGTAACAACCAATAGCAATCAGTTAACAACCTATAACTGATTGTAACTAACACCTAACAGAGCTAACATAACTTTCACTGAACCATATGTATTGTTAACCAATTATACTTCTCACAGTTTCTTCTTTATTTATGTGACAGTATTGGATCAGTAGAAAATGAACTGATGGTGCGATTGTTTGGATCTTATAAAGGGCTTTAATGATATTAAGAAATTAAAGTTGCTTTTGATCAATGCTAAATCAGAAATGAGCAAGAACATTGCCAAAATGTGGCTAGTTTTAGGTTGAGGATGAATAAGCAGACATGGTTAGGAGATCTAGCTGAGTGGTCTAAGACGAGATTTTAAATTGCAGTTGTGGTTGTGTCACAGTCCTTACAATTGTGGAGACAAACCGTATAGCAAACTTGACACAACATCATAATCTAAAACCCAAAGACAATAAATATATGCATCTGTTCACTTGTATTGTCTTCATTTAATCAATTTTTACCCAATTTTAAACTTCATTACTCACACTTAAATTTACAACTGTTGCGTACCCAGTAAGGCCTAGAAATCCTCTTAAACCCTTGATATCTTTTGGAACTGGCCACTGCAGCATTGCGTCCAACTTCTTTGGGTCAACTGAAACTCCTTTGGATGACACCTTAAGACCTAAATACTCCACAGAGGATACTCCAAAGTCACATTTCTTTTTATTAACTACCAACTAATGCTGTTGTAATACCTCAAATACCTCCCTCAAATGCCTAACATGATCTTCCTCATTGCCACTATAGATCAAAATGTCATCGAAAAACACCAATACAAACTTTCTTAAGAATGGCTTAAGCACCTCATTCATAAGAGCTTGAAATGTTGAAGGTGCATTGTTTAACCTAAAGGGCATGACCAAATACTCATAATGTCCCTCATGAGTGCGAAAAGCTATTTTTGGAATGTCATCTTCCTTCACTCGAATTTGATGATAACCAGATTTCAAATCCAATTTAGAAAAGATTTGAGCTCCAGCTAGTTCATCCAATAACTCATCAATCAAAGGTATTGGAAACTTGTTGGGAATTGTTACCTTATTCAAAGCCCGGTAGTCTACACAAAATCTCCAACTACCATCTTTCTTCTTAACCAAGATGATTGGGCTTGAATATGGGCTGCAACTAGGTCAAATAATTCCAGCTTTCAACATATCCGCTAGCAATTTCTCAATTTCATTTTTTTGAAATTGAGGGTACCTATAAGGCCTTAGGTTAGGTATATTTGCTCCCTCCTTCAAGATGATTGCATGATCATGGCTTCTCTCAGGTGGCAGCCTTACCAGCTCTTGGAAAACAGCTTCAAATTCCTGCAACACAACTGAAACAGAGCTTGGAATGCTTTCCCCTACACTGCTGTCCTCCTGTAACATTCTGCATTCCACATAAAGGCTTCTGCAGTAGTTTTCAATTCAGCCACCAATTAATTAGCTGTCATTTCCCCCCTTAGATAAGGTAGGATCTCCCATCAAATTATAATTGATCCCATCTCTTTTAACTCTTAGCTTCAATTCTTTGAAGTTGGCTTTTATATCTCCCAAACTCTCCAACCATTCCATTCCCAACACTACATCTTCCCCATCTAAATAGAACACACAAAAGTCAGCCACAAACCCTACTCCTTGTAGCTTGATCTCCACATCTCTACATACTCCACTGCACTTAATTTTCAATCCATTTCCTACCTTGACCCAGTAAGGTACTGTAGTCTCAGTCTTAAGGTTCCATTTTTCTACCATTTTAGAGGAAATAAAATTGTGGGAAGCTCCACTATCTATCAATACTAGTACTTTTTGTTCCCACATTTCTCCCCAAATCATAAAAGATTTTTTTGTTGTGATTCCTGCCATACTACACAAGTCAAGATTTTTCATTTGTGCTTCCCAAACAATTTCCTCCTCTTCCAATACTTCCTCCATTTCTTCAATGTCACTACTTTCTTCTATCATTAACATTCTAAAATGTTTATTCTTGCATACATGACTTGCAGAAAATTTTTCATCACATGTAAAACACAACCCTTTCTTTCTTTTCTTCATAATTTCTTCACTAGACAAAGATTTTTGAGTTAAACTTTTACTCCTTTATTTTCTCCTGCAGCACCTTTTGTTTGATCCAAATTGAATGAATTTCCTGGCTTGCTCCCAGGTTCAGCCTTCCAATTCTTAAATCCACTAGTTTTGTTGTAGGACTGATTCTTGTTACCAAGATTCCCTCTTGCTTTTCCCAGCCCTAATTTCTCCTCTGCCAGTAGTGCCACATCCATCATTTCAGCCAAATCTTTAGGTCTTTGCAACCTTACTTCGACCCTAATTTCATCCCTCAATCCATTTGAAAACATCCCTAAGATGAGTTCTGGATCTTGGATCTTCAAATGACCAGAAAGAGCTTCAAAACTCTTCCTAAATTCTCTTACTGTGCCTTCTTGTTTCAACCCTAACATCACCTCCATCACATTCGAAACCACCGTGGATTGGAACCTCCTTAGCATGGCATTCTTGAATTCGCGCTAGTTCGGCTCCGGCGTGCTCACCTCCCACCACTGCATCCACGCGAGAGCTTCTCCCACCATTGCCATCAATGCGGCGTCGAGTTTGTCCTCCTCCGGCAATTGCCGGAACCTGAAATACCGTTCGATTTTTCCGATCCACCCCAGGGCGTCCTCACCACTAAAAAGAGGCAATTCCACCTTGCGATGTCTTTTCTCTAATTTCATTCTGTGTCGCGTTGCTCGCAATTCTAGGTCCGCCATTGGCCCCCCGAAATTGCTTCCCCCTCCACCGTTTCCGGTTTTGGGATCTGAAGCAGTCGTCGAGTCCCCCTATTTCGGGTTTCCCGTGGTGATCATCTTCATTGCTTCTGTAACGACCCGTTTCCGGACCGCTACCGAGCTCAATATACCGAGCTCGAGTTACCGAGCTCAACACACCAAGCTCAACATAAACCTGTATGAGATGTGTTTTAAAAACAAAACTCTTGTGCCTTTTAAAAATACGATATATTTTTTTATAAAACCAACTCGTGCACATCGAGTAATTACACTTTTTCAAACATGGTGCAACTAAGACACAAGACTTAAATTCTAATAAACATACATACATAACATACATATATATATCACTCAAATAATAATGTATACAAAATACAGAGTAGCAAATGTGCAAAGAAAATACACCTAAGGTACGTTTACTTCAAAAGAGCAATCATACCACTGGGGTACTTAATGAACTCCCACGCAGCGAGGTGCTCCAAAAGTAGAGACCACCTACCCTGTCAGCAACAAAACAACATCGCCTAAACCGGGTCACGACTCCGAACACAAAAGAAAAACAAGTACAGTCATCAAAAGAAATATCAAACAAACATAATCAATCACGACAAGTAGAGGTCGCCATTTCGGTCCTCGCCGAAGCTCCTCTCGGCATCATCTCTGCCGAAGTTCCTGCGCCCTCGACATCGCCCTGGGTAGCAACCGCTATGGATTGAAGGCACCACGAAGGGGTCAACTTCTCAACAATTCAAGATAAGCTCGACATAAAGAAATAAGCAACACAATAATGTATCTCAATCACCACACGTGACTCGACCATCTCACTCTAGACTCGACACAACTCTTATTCCGGAATATCGTCAGCAGGTCCATCCCCAAACTGACGAATAGGTAAAACTAGCAGTCCAACCCCAAATCGATACCATGCATTAATCAGCAGGTCCAACCCCAAACTCGATAATGCGACGCTCCAGCCAATCCACCATAAACAAAAAGGGACCTAGCACCCTCGCTTATCCGGTCCCAAAAACGCTATACGACTCCTAGCTCTCTCACTCGATGATTAGCTCGCCGCATGTCAAAGAGTAACACAACTTACTTGATCACATATCAAATAAAGAGAGTATGCTTAACATGAAGAAACGCGAATTGACATTTAAGCAATAAAACATTCTCGCATGAAGAAACGCACTGACAAGAATACACCATTCACAACATATATTCAATCACATATCAAATACATGCAAAAACCCAATCATATCACAACATTCCAAGCTCGACACCAATCAAGGAAATTCATACGTAAATATAGCAATAAAAATAAAGTCTTAATAATGTCTAAAAGTCACTTTACACTAGCATACTGAAAGTATTAATGTGAAGCGCTCTCTCCAAGTTAATGCCGCCGACAACGACCACACAAATGTTGTCTTCAAATGAGCTCGACAATCCACTTCTCTTACCGATCTCGACACGCTGTCTTCAACGAGCTCGACAACGACTTCGACACGCATCGTCCTCAATCGACCTTGACACGCATAGCTCGATCCTGATTCCGCTTCCACGTCCCTGATTAGCTCGCCTCACACCTTGATTCGAAATCACTGATCTCGAGAATCGGACTTCCTAAAACAAACACAACTCGCCGATCATGGGTTCTAATACACTTAGCTCTCTTCCCAAACTTAACCTGACAACCTGAAAATATAAAACTCAAGAACTGAATATATTTTTCCTCTAACACAAGGTTAGGGTTTTCATCAAAAGTTCATGAAAAAGGTTATCCGATGCTTCAACAGATAGATCGACAACAACAACAAACCGAAGCATAATAAAACTAAAAACAAGAAATCTGACCGAAATGAAGAAGTTTCTTCGGGCACCACATCGCAGAAAAAATGCGGGAAGAAAATTTGTTTACAAGCCCAATTAATGGTTGTAAAGATAGGTAATATCGTGAAGAAGAAAACCCATCAATTTGACATGATTTGGGAAGCATAAACCGCTAAAAATGGAAGGAAGTAGCGTAAGCTTAAATGCGAGTAATGTAGAGGAAGAGAAAATCGTTCTTCATACCTCAATGGTGATGGTCGAGCGCGATATGTCGAGAAGATGATGATGAACAAGATTGACGTAAGAAAGTTGATGTAGATCTCGATGGAACCTCAAGTTTTCTTCGATGGAAGTTTTTGGAGAAAACAACGAAACTCGTGAGCGAGAAGGAAGGAAGAAAGAAAGAAAAGAAAATAGCATCCGAGGAAAACCATCGTGAATACAAATTTGGTGAGAGGCGGTATAATCGTAATCAAATTATAAGATGCCAATCCCATCAATCATTCTACCCGCCTAATCGCTCCTCATAATTACCTCACTCGCTTGGCCAACGGTCTAGACACGCGAACGAGAACGGCAAGCCGACAAGATAATTATTACAAACAATATAATAATAGCGTGAATAACGCTCAAAGAATACGAGTTATCATCTCACACGATGTCGATAGAGGGTGCTCGCAAGCACAAGGTTCTAACACGATTTCGTGAACGCGCCTCCTCGGGTTCGGCATGCGACCTCATCAACTCAGACGCGACTTCATCAACTCGACACTCACCTCCTCACCAAGCCTAGTGCACGCAGCCTCTCACCCGCAATGACCTAAGAACGATCTTGGCACGGGATCTCGACACGGGTCTTGGTCGAGGTCTCGATATCGTCGTCTGTCGATGTCGATCTCGCCTCGAGGTGTTACAATCTTCCCTCTAAAAAAATTTCGCCCTCGAAATTGCAAATAAGATTCTTACTCTAAAAGTTCAGTGGTACGAGTCTTCATCTTCTCCTCCACTTCCCAAGTCGCATCTCCCGCCTTCCGATCCCACACAACTGACGAAGCCGAATCTCTTTGTTCCGCAATCGTTGATTTTCCGATCAACGATCCTTCTGGTGACGCTTGAAAGATAGTCGCCCTTCGCTGAATCACATCCTGGCTCGATGACATGAGAGGGTCTAAACATACTTCCGTAATTGTGAGACGTGGAAGCGTCGTGAATGTTCGACAAGAATGGTGGTAAGGCAATCGATATGCCAATCGACCGATACGACGAAGAATCGTGCGTCCAATGAATTTAGGGGTAAGTTTCTTGATTTGATCGCCGACCAACTCAGAGAAGGGGTGACTCTAAAGAAATACATGTTCTCCTTCCTCGAACTCGAGTAGTCGACGCCGTTGGTCTACATAACTCTTCTGGCTGACTTTGAGATGTTCGTGATCCGATCTCTCGATCAAACGGATCTTCTCGGTGTCCTGGATCATATCCGTCTCACGATTTAACGCCGCCCCGTACCAACAACAAAGAGGCCTGACATTTCCGCCCATACGCCGCAAAGGTGCCATTCCAATACTCGCACGGTGGGTTATTGTATGTGAACTCCACCAATGGTAAGACGCCGTCCCAACTTCTCGGTGATCTAACGCATAAGCTCGCAAATAAATCTTCAAGTGATTGGATCGTTTCGCCACCCGTCACCAGGATGATATCGCCGAAGCAAGCTCGAGCTCGCTCCCATCGCTTCCGTACCCCCTCCAAAAGTGAGACGTGAACTTCGGATCTCGGTCCGACACGATCGAAGAGGTATACCATGAAGTCGTACTATCTCACGATGTAGATCTCTGGCCGCTTTTCCACGTTGTACGCCGACCTCATCGTAAGAATGAGCAGATTTGGTCAATGGTCGACGATCACCCAAATCGAATCATTCTTCTTCTCCGTCTTCGGCAAACCTACAACGAAATCCATGGAACATCATCATTTCCAAACCGGGTACGCTGGTTTATCAGAGCATTCCCGCGTGTCGTTGGTGCTCCACCTTCGCTCGACACGTTAAAACACGGTTACGGCCACTTGGTTTTCTTCATTCAGGACCACCAAAAATGCTTCTTCAAGTCTTGATACATCTTCGTAACCTGGGTGAATACTAAATTGCTCTTATGCGCGCTTCGCCGAGAATCAACTTCCTCGCTTGATACGTTAGTACGCACACCTGGCCATTGCACCTCAAGATGTCGTCCGCCTCGACGTGAAATTGCCGCTTCGCGCTTATCAATCGATCTTCTCTTGCAGGCTCGTCATGAACTTCGTCTCGGATCTCGCCCAACAATCTGTTGAAATGGTAAGCATACCAAATCTCTCACTTCCCTATGAAACTTCGACACTCAACTTCAAGTCTCGGAACTTCGAGCATCTCCAACTCCTGATCATCATCGCCGGGTTAAAACGCTGCTTCCCGCCAACGACCGCTACTACGTTAGCCTTTACCGGATGGTATTCCAACGTAAAGTCGTAGTCCTCGAGAAATTATGTCCATCTACGCTGACGCATGTTGAGCTCTTTCTCGTGACAGTGCTTCAAGCTCTTGTGATCACGAAATGCGATGCAGCGTTCCCGTAAAGGTAGTGTCTCCATATCTTCGCAAAAACTATCGCCACTGGCTACCAAGTCGTAGGAGTAGTTCCGTGTGAATCTTAAGTCTTGAAGCATACGACCACCTTCCGATGTTGCATCGGCACGCATCCTTAATCCCCTGGTGTGACGCATCACAATACACCTCGAAAGGCTCTTCGTTGGGGCAAAATCAACACAGCGCCGTCAAAAGCTCTTGAAATCAGCTTCACATTCCCCTGGCCCAAAGGTCGATCCTTCGCTCGCTACGTGTAAGGCGCGATCTTCGAGAAACCTTCAATGAATCTTTCGGTAATATCACGCTAAGCCGACAAAACTCGATCTCAGAATCGCCTTCTACGTTCCTCCCACGCTAACACCGCCAATCTTAGTCGATCCACACTATCCCTTCTGGAAATCACGTGACCAAGAAAATTCACCTCTTCAAGCCAAAATTCACACTTCGACAAAGTGTCGGCATAGAGTGCTTATCTCGTGAATATCCGCATTACTCGACAGGTGTTCTCAAGGCGTTTTCTCGGTTCTCGAGTAGATCAAGATGTCGTCGATGAACACTACAACAAACTGATCCGCAAGAACGAATGGAAAATCCTATTCATGTAATCCATAAACACAAACAGCGATTCGCTACTCCAAACGGCATCACCAAGTACTCGTAGTGACCGTATCTAGTCCTGGAAGGCTGCTTTGGCGACATCTTCCTCCTTCACGCCGAACTGATGGTAGCCCGATTTCAAGTCTATCTTTGAAAAGATTGCCGCTCCACGGTTGATCCATCGTCGCCAATACGTGGTAAGATAACTGCTCTTCACGGTGAACCTTGTTGAGCTCGCGATAGTCCACGCACCTTGATCGCCCATCCTTCTTCTTAACCAACAACACCGGAGCTCCCTACGGTGACACGCTTTCGGCCAGATGAATTGCTTCGACTCTGGGTGTTCGATCCGGGACTTCGCTCTTTCATCTCTACAGAGACATCCTATGGGCGCTTTGGAAATCGGTCCTGTCCCTGGAATCGGTCGATGGAGAACTCGACCTCTCGCATCTTGGTGGTAACCCTGGCACGTCTTCGAAAACGCCCTCAAAGTCACACACCACCGAACATTCTTCACGCCGACCGTCAGAACTTCCGAACTAGCCAGATACATGTATTCCCTAGTTCCTTCTTTCAAAGAAACTCCAATACGCTCGCGTAAAGATAATCGGAGACTCCAAGGTCCTGGAAAAATTACAGCTTTACGGGCACACCCAAAAGGATACATGGTGGTGTGACAACCAATCCATCCCGAGGATGACATCTAAGCCCCCAAGAGGCAAACAAACCAAATTGACCACAAACTTTCTACTCAATAACCA
Source organism: Calophaca sinica (assembly GCA_037113605.1). Taxonomy (NCBI): domain Eukaryota; kingdom Viridiplantae; phylum Streptophyta; class Magnoliopsida; order Fabales; family Fabaceae; genus Calophaca; species Calophaca sinica. The sequence continues at coordinate 4,507,964 of CM073737.1, forward strand.
CTACACAATTAAGACATGCAAGAGCTCAGGACTAAGGTTTTAGCAACCGGGTTGTAAACTACCTAATTTAAACTAGAAAGCAAATACAACTAAGTTCAAATGGTTCACACAATCGAAGAAATAAAGGAACGGGTTGCACCAATCAAAGAGAACAGATAAGGATTTACCTCGATCTCACATTCACCTTGATAAGATCTTCACTGCTCGCTTCTCGCCACTCATGCGAAAACTCGCCTTTTAGCCACTTGATTTATTCCCTTTGGCCTTTGCCGCAAGCATCGCTTGCTCAGCCTTTAGTGTAGACAATCCTTGGCAAAATGCCTGGCTTCTTGCGTCAGAGCACACCCTCCTTCTCGAAAGTACGCTTATTGGCGTAATGTCCCGCTCTTCCACAATCTGAACAAGTCACCTCGACACCGGCCTGCTCCTCCGCTTCTGCATTCGGGTCATCTGACGACATCGCCCTCGTTGTCGCTCTCTGAGGTCGGTCGCACGGCTTTCTCGCAGCTGTTTCTTTCAGGCAAATCTCTCGCCTGCAAACTCGGGTCTCATTCTGGCCCGCCCACAATAATCTTCTTCTTGTGGTTTACTCCTTCTACCTCGACACATCGATCAATCACTTCGAGGTTTCGAATCCTCAACGACACCCGACTTGAATGCCGAATCTCAATCCCCGCTTGAATCTCTCACTTAACCATCTCTCGTCAACTCGATCACGAAATGGATCTGAAATACCGCCAACGACTGAACTTGGCCGCATACTGACACCGCCGAAGTCACTTCGCTACAATTGAAGAAACTCTTGCTCCTTCTCTGCGTGCAAGATCTGGGAAGTACTTGTCCAAGAACCTTTCACTTAAAAGCACCCGAGTCATCTCGACGCTCGCTATAAATGTTTGCTTCACTCCCTCCACCAATACTCTCCTCTAGCAGTGAGGTGGCATAGTCGACCTTCACGCTGTCCCGCAACGTGAGTTGCCTCAAAGATCTTCTCGATCTCTTGCATCCAAAGACGCCTTTATCCCGGTTGGCTCATCAGAGAACTTCTGCGGATCATGCTTCCCGGTCTGCTAATCCTCTGGCTTCGCGATTTCGCTCGCTTCGCGTTTGCCGCAAGTTCGCCGGAAGCACGCCGCTGTTGAGCCATCGCTAAGCCTGCTGAGTCACGGCAGCAGCCTGATTGTTGAGCCATAGGCTGCCGCCATCTCTTGGCCATAGCTTGAATTGCTCGTTCCATGTCGGACGTTCTTCGGTCGTACCGCCGATTCCTACGAGGGTGGCATTAGATTCCACAAAGTTCAAAACCTCGTCGAATCTCACAACAAGGATGTAGTTAAACACACCGCTTCAATCAAGAAACAGCTAAACAATTTTTCAAGCAATAAAGTGCTTCACTTAATCAAACAACAATCAACATATACAACTAGGTACCCAACACACATAACCCGACACATAGCGACTACCCAAATTTCCTAGCGCACGGCTCGAACTCGAATGCCTGATACCTAACAATGTAACGACTGCTTCCGACCGCTACCTAGCTCAATATACCGAGCTCGAGTTATCCAAGGCTCAACACACCAAGCTCAACATAAACCTCTGTATTTGAGATGTGTTTTAAAAACAAAACTCTTGTGCCTTTAAAAATACGATATATATTTTTTTATAAAACCAACTCGTGCACATCGAGTAATTACAACTTTTTCAAACATGGTGCACCAAAGACACAAGACTTAAATTCTAATAAAACATACATGCATAACATACATATATATATCAATCGAAATAATAATGTATACAAAATACAGAGTAGCAAATGTGCAAAGAAAATACCCCTAAGGTACCACGACTTCAAAAGAGCAATCATACTCCTGGGGTACTCCTGAGACTCCCACGCAGGTTGCTTCCAAAAGTAAGCACTACCCAAGTCCCTCCAGAAGAACAAAACAACATCGCCAAACTGGTCACGACTCAACACAAAAGAAAAACAAGTACGCCATCAAAAGAAATACGCCAAACAAACATAATCAATCACGACAAGTGTAGGTCGCCACTGGTCCTCGCCGAGCCCTCCTGCGATCATCTATCGCCGAAGTTCCTCGCGCTCGACATCGCCTCGGTAACCGCTATGGATTGAAGGCACCACGAAAGTGGTCAACTTCTCAACAATTCAAGATAAGCTCGACATAAAGAAATAAGCAACACAATAATGTATCTCAATCACCACACGTGACTCGACCATCTCACTCTAGACTCGACACAACTCTTATTCTAATATCACAAGCCAGTCCATCCCCAAACTGACGCGTAATATAAGCGGCAGTCCAACCCCAAACCGATACCATGCATTAATCAACAGGTCCAACCCCAAACCGATAATGCGACGCCTAGCCAATCCACCATAAACAAAAAGGGACCTAGCACCCTCGGCTTATCCGGTCCTACTAAAAACGCCATACGACTCTCTAGCTCTCTCACTGATGATTAGCTCGCCAGATGTCAAAGAGTAACACAACTTACTTGATCACATATCAAATAAAGAGAGCATGCTTAACATGAAGAAAACGCAATTCGACATTTACAATAAAACATTCTCGCATGAAGAAACGCACTGACAAAGAATACACCATTCACAACATATATTCAATCACATATCAAATACATGCAAAAACCCAATCATATCACAACATTCCAAGCTCGACACCAATCAAGGAAATTCATACAGAAATATAGCAATAAAAATAAAGTCTTAATAATGTCTAAAAGCTGCCCTTACACTAGCATACTATGAAAGTATTAATGTGAAGCGCCCTTACCGAACTCCAAGTTAATGCTGCTCGACAACGACCTCGACACAGCTGTCTTCAAATGAGCTCGACAACGACTTCTCTTACTCGATCTCGACACGGTTGTCTTCAACGAGCTCGACAACGACTTCGACACGTACCGTCCTCAATCGACCTTGACACGTCATAGCTTCGATCCGATTCCGCTTCCACGTCCCTGATTCGCTCTCCCGTACACCTTGATCTCGGAAATCACTGATCTCGAATCGACTTCCTAAAACAAACACAACTCGCCTGATCGGGTTCTAATACACTTAGCTCTCTTCCCAAACTTAACCACAACCCGTAAAATATAAAACTCAAGAATCTGAATATATTTTTCCTCTAACACAAGGTTAGGTTTTCGATCAAAAGTTCATGAAAGGTTATCCGATGCTTCAGCAGATAGATCGACAACAACAACAAACTGTAAGCAACAAACTAAAACAAGAAATCGAAATAGACCGAAATGAAGAGTTTACTGGCACCGCGATCATAGAAAAAACAGGGGAAGAAAATTTGTTTTACAAGCCCAATTAATTCGGTTAGAAAGATAGGTAATATCGTGAAGAAAACCCATCAATTTGACATGATTTGGAAGCATAAAATCGGCTAAAAATGGAAGGAAAAAGTAGCGCTAAACAAAGAGTACGCAGGAAGAGAAAAATTTGTTCTTCATACCTCAATGGTGATGGTCGAAAGGAAGTAGATATGTCGAGAAGATGATGATGAACAAGATTGATGAAGAAAGTCGATGTAGAATCTCGATGGAACTCAAGTTTTCTTCGATGGAAGTTTTCGAGAAAACAACGAAACTCGTGAGCGTAAGGAAGGAAGAAGAAGAAGAAAAGAAAAATGAGTATCTCGAGGAAAACCGATCGCGGAATACAATTTGGTGAGAGAAGGGTATAATCAGAATCTCACTATAAGATGCCAATCCCATCAATCATTCTACCCGTCTAATCGTTTCCCTCATAATTACCCTCTACTCTTGGCCAATCTGCCCTAGACGCAACGAGATCGGTCGACAAGATAATTATTACAAACAATATAATAATAGCTACAATAACGCTCGTTGAAAAGAATACGAAGTTATCATCTCGACACGATGTCGATAGGGGTGCTCGTGCAAGCGCACAAGGTTCTAACACGAAGTTCGCGGAACGCCGCCTCTCGCTTCGACATGCGACCATCAACTCCCTGCAGCGACTTCGCCAACTCGACACCCGACCTCCTCATTTCCAAACAGCCTAGTGCACGCAGCTCCTCACCGCAGAATGACCTCGGCAAACGATCTTGGCACGGGATCTCGACACAAGGTCTTGGTCGAGGTCTCGATACGTCGTCCTAATACGATGTCGATCTCGTCCTCAGGTGTTACAGCTTCCAGAATCTCTGTCTTCATCGCTTCCATTCTTGCTTCCATCTCCTGAAATTGTCACTCGACGTCCTTTAATCGCAGCTCCATTGTGGGTGAAGTTGCCTTCTTGCGCACCATGAATTGCTCCAAGATCATTTTGCTTTGATACCAGTTGAAAGGTTCAACTGGTTCAAGGGGAAAAGAAAAGGAATTCTCAAAGAATATTCTGAGTATGCATTAACATGGCAGATTCGAGAAGCCACTCTCCAATTACAAATGAGTCAAAAACTCCATCTAACTTCCCTCCAATTCCTATTTATAATTCTGTTTCACTAAAAGAATTAGTTACACAGCTGTTACTAGCTGTAACAACCTCTAATTCCCTCTAATTACACCAATTAGGCTTTATTTCCTCCTTTATCCCTCCTAACATATACTCTCTTAGCTGCTGGTCTGCTAACAATTTTTACCTAATTTAAAACTTCATTACTCACACTTAAATTTACAACTGTTGTGTACAAAGGACTTACCTATATTATAGTGGTTCTAAACTTTCATTTTAAGGAAATATGGGAGAAGGATCCACATCCAGAATGACTAGATGAGTGTGTAGTAGAGTGGGGCATTTGAGAACAAAGTAAATTATTTAAAGGTGTGTGTTCAACTATTCCATGAGTAAGCAATCTGCTACTTTCATTATTGTTTTCTTTGACACCATCATGGCTTGTACTATTAGCTAGCTCTTCATTTTCTACATCTTCTTTCACTCTACTTTTCCTAATCCACTTGTGTCCATTACTATCATGTTTTGGTCTCATTCTTGATTATTCCATAAAGCACATGCTACACATGTAATGATTTTGTGAGATAGAAATTGCTTTTTTTATCTACACCTGCATATTTGCTTCCCCATGTTTGAAGCAAGAATCAAATGCAAGAATTGAATTACTCATATCTTCCAACATGAAAAGTATCACCAAGGAACATAACACCCATTGCAACTGAAGTAACAATTTGGAGTGGGTTAAATGAGGTTACAAAGACAGGCCCCTTTAAGCGACGCGACCAGGCGTAAACTAAATTGCCAATTATATCTCCAACTATTCCCTGTAAAAAGAAATGTTTCCTCAATAAACTACACAAGTTTAAAAGGTGTAACTGTTTTGGTCAAAGTGCAGCAGCATCTTGTAGGGTGTAGAAAAGAGAATACTGAATAATAATTCTGAATAATATCTCAATCATATCTCATTTACAAACTCTAATAAGCTTATATAGACCAAATGAAACCTAACGGGCCTGACTAATGGGCCTAATAGAAAAACACAAATAATTACAAAATATATACTATATTTACAACACTCCCCCTCAAGCTGGTGAATGGATATTTATCATTCCCAGCTTGCAAGTAAGTTGGTTGAATCGTTCTGTTGGCAAGCCCTTTGTTAACACATCCGCTAGCTGGTTTCCAGAGGGAATGTAGGCTGTTGTTATCACACTACTATCTAACTTTTCTTTGATAAAGTGTCGGTCTATCTCAATATGTTTTTTCCTGTCATGCTGATAGCTTATTTGTCACAAAACAACTTCATAGGACCCTCATACTTTATCTTCAAGTCATCAAGAACAATCTTCATCCATAGTAGCTCATCCCTTGTGCCATAGCTCTGAACTCTGCCTCAGCACTTGATCGAGCCACTATATTTTGCTTCTTACTTCTCCAAGTAACAAGGTTCCCTCATAGGAATGTGCAATAACCTGAAATGGACCTTCTATCATTCACTAAACCTACATAATCTGCATCGGTATAAGACTCCAAAGTTAATCTTCCACCTCTTTTGAACAAGAGGCCTCTTCCTGGAGTGGCCTTGAGATATTGCAGAATACAGTCCATAGCCTGTAAGTGTCTCACCCTTAGATCATGCATAAATTGGCTAACCACACTGACTGCATATGCTAAGTCTGGTCTAGTGTGTGCCAAGTAAATCAACTTCTCCACTAGTCTTTGATATTGGACCTTATTAACTTTAGCACTCTCCTCTTCAATACTTATTTTATGATTTTGCTCGATGGGAACACCTGCAGATTTACATCCAAGTTTGTCTATTTCTTGCAAAAGATCAAGCACATACTTCCTTTGAGAAATGAAAATTGTTACCAATTGACTTCAAACACAAGAGGGGGGTGAATTGTGATAGCGGTGCTTATATAAAAAATTACAGAAAATAAATGACCGAATAATAAATAAAGAACAAAAATAAATAAAGTGCTTGAATGATAAAGAGACAGAGAGCAAAGAAGAGCACGCAGCAATTTATACAGGTTCGGCCACCAAACACCCCTGTGGCCTACGTCCTGTCCCCAAAGCAAACCACTATGGGATTTTCACTAAATCACTAGCTTTTAAATCAGGTTCAGCTAGAAACCTTTACAACTCTATATCAGAGCAATACGTTCAAGAGATATCACCTCTCTATGAACACCTTGGGATTCCTACCCAAAAAGAAATGATTTTCACAAATAAAATGAGACGAGAAAGATACACTCAATAGTGCAGATATAACAAATTGAAGCTCAAATAATACAACTCAAATAATGTAGAATAAAAAGGCTCTCAGAAAATTGTGCTCAAATAAGTGTGAGTGATGAAAAATATTTGATAGAGTTTTTGGCACAAAAATTAAGCACTGCGTTGTTGTATTTAAAACAAAGCTCACGAGCTGTGTTTATATAGGCAATGGGTGAGCGTCGAAATGACCGTTGCAGGATTTGTCCGTTGCAGCATTTGCCCGTTGCGTTTTGATTTGTCCGTTGGAAGAAAAATCTGCCTGCTATGCTTTGAAATAAAGAAATTGAAAACACGAGACGGCTCAAGATACGACTCAAGACTCACGACCTCAAGACACAGACGACCTCGACACGGCTCGCAAAGACCTGAACACGACTAACACGCTCGCATACGACCTCCTCATCGCTCGGCCATAGCTCGACACGACCATCACCGACACGGATCATCACCGACACGCCGACAAGAGCTCATCACGCCGACCAAATAAGCTCGGACACGCGACCTCAGAGCGACCATCACCGACACGCGACTTCCTCCTCACCGACATACGACTTCCTCGAGCTCAACATACGACTTCCTCCTCACCGACATCCGACTTCCTCACCGACATCCGACACGAGATATGCATGTCAAAATATTTTGTGCGTGTGTGATTTAATTTTAATTGAGAGCTTTATTACTACTTACAAATTGTCTTAATAAAGATAAATAAATACCCGTAACCCAAAGACTTGAGAAACAATCATTCTTGATACGCGTCTTGGTATTCTTTTCCACTTTTTGCACGGTTGACTATTTGCAACACTCCCTTTTGTCAATCATCAAAATCATCCTGTCAAGGCATGTATTCACAGACTCCCCCTTTTTGATGATGACAAACATCTCATGGAGGGTTTTTTTAGTAAAAATATAATCATGATATAGCAATGAGATATAAGCAAGGTTTTTCAATAAAAGATATCAGAGTTTAAGCACGTATTTTAGAAAAACTCCCCCTCACAATATGCATTGTTTTTCAATAAAAGATATCAGAGTTTAAGCACAATATTTAGAAAAACTCCCCCTCACAATAGGCAATACTTAAAAGATCACTCCCCCTGAATCATGCATTCATGTAACTCTCCCCCTTTTGGCAACATCAAAAGCAGAAAGACAAATAAAGCAAGGCATATATTCAGGATTAAACAAGCATATTTTGATAGTTACGTGATACCAAGCTTGGTGTGTGATGATGAGCCGTTGGACATGATTAGCTAGTTGCATAAGACAAATGCGTCACCCACTCATTATTCCGCACTTAAAGAAAATGGAAGGGGAAAAGACCTCTATACTTACTTACTTCGACCGACTTACCACCTTCATCTTTGTCAAGATAGCATGAAGTGCTCATTGGAGTTGAGATTTCTTTTGCATCGGTCATTCCAAATTTCTTGAGTAAATCCTTGCAATATTTGGATTGATTGATGAATATTCCTTCCTTTGTTTGTTTGATTTGAAGTCCAAGGAAGTAATTTAGCTCTCCCATCATTGACATTTCAAATTCACTTTGCATGATATCAGAAAATTCCTTACACAAGGATTCATTAGTAGCACCAAATATTATATCATCGACATAAATTTGAACAAGTAAAATGTCATGCTTCTTATGTTTGATGAAAAGAGTAGTATCAACTTTTCCTCTTTCAAAACCTTTTTCAAGTAAGTATTTGCTCAACCTATCATACCAAGCTCTAGGAGCTTGTTTTAAACCATACAGAGCCTTTTTCAATTTAAAAACATGATTTGGAAATTCAAAATTTTCAAAACCAGGAGGTTGATCAACATATACTTCTTCTTGAATAAAGCCATTAAGAAATGCACTTTTAACATCCATTTGAAAAAGTTTGAAATCCATGATGCATGCAAATGCGAGAAGCATACGAATGGCTTCTAATCTAGCCACGGGTGCATAGGTTTCATCGAAATCTATGCCCTCTTGTTGGTTGTAGCCTTTTGCAACAAGTCTAGCTTTGTTTCTAACAATAATACCGTTTTCATCAAGCTTGTTGCGAAAGACCCATTTGGTCCCAATGACTATATGATCTTTAGGTTTAGGAACTAGTTCCCAAACATTGTTTCTTTCAAATTGATTTAATTCCTCTTGCATAGCAAGGGTCCAATGTTCATCAATAATGGCTTCATTGATGTCCTTTGGTTCAACTTGAGAAACAAAAGCCATGAAAAGACATGCATGATTAAGAGAGTTTCGAGTTGTTACCCCTTTAGAGATATCGCCAATTATATTGTCAAGTGGATGATGTTTTGAGACTCTCCATTCTTTTGGTAAATTTGAATGAGGGAGTTCTTGAGAGGGTTGAGGCAAGGACTCTTGATCCTCCTTTTGAACTTTTGATCTCTCTTGTTCCTCTAAATAGGTATCTCCTAACACTTCTGCAAGATCATCAACACTATCTTCTACCAAAGATTTTGGGTTAGACTCATCAAAGGTAACATGCACAGATTCTTCAATAGTCAAAGTTCTCTTATTATAAATTTGAAAAGCTTTACTAGAAATAGAATATCCAAGAAATATACCTTCATCCGCTTTGGCATCAAATTTTCCAAGGTTATTCTTACCATTGTTTAGGACAAAACACTTGCATCCGAAAACGTGAAGGTGGGAAATGTTGTGCTTCCTTCCTTTGTAGAGTTCATACGGTGTTTGTTTAAGGATCGGCCTTATAAGAACTCGATTCATCACATAGCAAGCGGTGCTCACGGCGTCTGCCCAAAAGTACTTAGGAAGGTTAGTCTCATTGAGCATCGTCCTCGCTAGCTCTTCAAGAGACCGATTTTTCCTTTCAACCACTCCATTTTGTTGCGGTGTCCTTGGAGCGTAAAAGTTGTGATCGATGCCATTTTCTCAGGCAAAATGCTTCAAATGCTTCATTCTCAAATTCTCCACCATGATCACTTGAATGGAAGCAATGTTAAGTCCCTTCTCATTTTGTATAACCTTTGCAAGTTTTCAAAAGCATTAAAAGCATCATTTTTGTGAGAAATAAATAAAGTCCATGTATAGCGAGAATAGTCGTCCACAATAACAAGAGCATAGTAATTGCCACCAAAGCTTTTAGTTCTAGAAGGGCCAAATAAATCCATATGTAAAAGTTGTAAAGGCCGGTTTGTAGAAACAATATTTTTAGATTTGAAAGATGCCTTTACTTGTTTTCCTTTTGACATGCATCACAAAGTTTATCTTTTTCAAAACGAAGCTTTGGTAAGCCAATTACTAAGTCCTTTCGAACTAACTTATTAAGATGATCCATGTGAATATGAGCCATTCTCCTATGCCATAGCCAAGATTCATCCTCTTTACTAATAAGACAACACGCATCATTTGAAGGTATTTTATCTAAATCAAGCATATAGATATTTCCAATTCTAGGTCCAATTACAATAACATTTTCATTTATAGAATCCATGACCATGCATTTTGAAGAATCGAAAACCACTTTGTTTCCTTTATCACAAAGTTGACTAATGCTTAGCAAATTATGCTTCAAACCATCCAGATACAGAACAATTTTAATAAGTGGGATTAGGACTCTTACCAATAGAACCAATCCCAAGAATTTTACCTTTGTTGTTGTCACCATACCTGGACATAACCACTATTCTTAGGTACCAATGAGGAGAACTTGCTTTTGTCTCCTGTCATGTGCTTTGAACACCGCTATCAAGATACCAATTTAAGTCCTTGGCTTTCAAGCACACCTACAACAACAAATCATATTTTAACCTTTGGTACCCAAACCATCTTGGGTCCATATGAGTTAGTCTTGGGCAAGGTGCCCTTTGGAATCCACATCTTTTTGCCAACTACATTTTTATTCTTTCTAATATTGCAAATAGAGGCAGTGTGACCATTTCTACCACAAAGGAAAGCATTTAATGAAAGGACTACTTGAGGGTTTGTTGTGATTGAAGAGTTTAAAAGATTTTTCATGAATTTTTGGATGATAACCTAAACCAGCTTTTCCAAAAGTACCTTTTTGATTTCCTAACATAATGTTTAGATTATCTCTTCCCATCGTAAATTTTGCAAGAGTGTTATTTAAATCCTTAACCTTATTTTTCAAAACACTACACTCATTGCATTTTAAAACTTCATCCTTTTTATTTTCACAAGATATGGGAGGAGAAGTTTCAATCACAGCAACTTGTTTTTCTTTAAGAATCACTATCTCTTTGTTTAAAATTTCAATTTTTGATTCAAGAGAAGAGATGGTTTTCTTAGAAGAAAGAACAATTTTTCCAAGTTTAATCGTTTCATTATTGAATTCTTCACAAGCAACAAGTAATTCATCATAAGTTAAAGAAGAGTCGAGATCATAAAAATTTACCTCATCTTCATCATGATTTGCCATTAGACTAAGGTGAGCCTCTTCATTTTCAGATTCATCGAGAAGAATCCATATCATTATCATCCCAGGCAATGTAAGCTCTTTCTTCCCTTCAATCCTTTGGTGGTTTCTTTTCATATTTCTCACTCCTCGTTTGGTTTTGAGGACAATCGGGTTTTATGTGACCTTTCTTTCCACACTTGTAGCAGGTAGGATTAAAAGAAGTTGTTTCATCACTTTTCTTTTGAGAGCTTGGGAACTTACCTTTGTTTCGAGTCTCATGAACGCTTTGAATTTGCGAACCATTAGACTCATGTTTTCCTCATTATTTTCATCTTCAAGGAAATCACATTCGTCATCGCCGCTTCCTCAATGCTTGCTTTGAGGGCGAGCCACTTTCTTTTTCTTATCGCCTTCTTCGCTTTCCATGAGACGATTTAGTTCAATTTCATGTTCCTGCAATTTTCCAAACAAAGTAGCCAAGGTCATAGAAGATAAGTCTCTAGATTCAGCTATAGCAGTGACCTTGGGTTGCCAATTCTGTTTAGACATCTAAGAACTTTGTTAATCAAATCTTCATTCATCAAGACTTTCCCAAGAGCTCGAGATGGTTTATTATATGGATGAACCTTTTTGCATATCTTGTATGTTTTCACTTGGTTTCATCCTAAATAACTCATACTCATGGGTTAATGTGTTCATTCGAGCCCTCTTGACCTCTGTAGTACCTTCATGGGTCAATAGAAGGGTGTCCCACATTTCTTTAGCAGCCTTGCAATTTGAGACCCTATAGAACTCATCGTAGCTTAAAGCGTAGTGATGATGTTCTTAGCCTTCAAATTGTATTGGACCTTTTTCTTATCATCTTCGGTCCAAAGTGATCTTGGTTTGTCTAGCACCGCATCATTAAATGATTGAGTGGGGACAAATGGACCATTTTCCACATCCCAAATATCAAGATCAACACCCTCAAGAAAGATTTGCATTCTATCCTTCCAATAACCATACCCCTCACCATTGAAAAATGGGGGTCTGTTCATGGAAGTTCCCTCGTAATTGTTTGAAGTCATTCTCTTGAGACGGTTAAGTCCTTTATACAAGATTCTAGCTCTGATGCCAATTGTTACCAATTGACTTCAAACACAAGAGGGGGGTGAATTGTGATAGCGGTGCTTATATAAAAAATTACATAAAATAAATGACCGAATAATAAATAAAGAACAAAAATAAATAAAGTGCTTGAATGATAAAGAGACAGAGAGCAAAGAAGAGCACGCAGTAATTTATACAGGTTCGGCCACCAAACACCCCTGTGGCCTACGTCCTGTCCCCAAAGCAAACCACTATGGGATTTTCACTAAAACACTAGCTTTTAAATCAGGTTCACTAGAAACCTTTACAACTCTATACTGAGCAATACGTTCAAGAGATATCACCTCTCTATGAACACCTTGGGATTCCTACCCAAAAAGAAATGATTTTCACAAATAAAATGAGACGAGAAAGATACACTCAATAGTGCAGATATAACAAATTGAAGCTCAAATAATACAACTCAAATAATGTAGAATAAAAAGGCTCTCAGAAAATTGTGCTCAAATAAGTGTGAGTGATGAAAAATATTTGATAGAGTTTTTGGCACAAAAATTAAGCACTGCGTTGTTGTATTTAAAACAAAGCTCACGAGCTGTGTTTATATAGGCAATGGGTGAGCGTCGAAATGACCGTTCGCGAGGATTTGTCCGCTAAAAGATTTGCCCGTTGCGTTTTGATTTGTCCGTTGGAAGAAAAATCTGCCCGTTGCGTTTTGAAATAAAGAAATTGAAAACACGGAGACGGCTCGGCATACGACCTCTGAAGACAGCTCGGCAGACGACCTCTGAAGACAGCTCGACAGACGACCTCGACACAGCTCGGCAAAAGACCTCGGAACACAGCTCTTCATACGACCTCCTCATCAGCTCGGTTCTCATATCTCGGTACGCGACCTCATCATCTCGACACGGATCATCAGCTCGACACGCGACAAGAGCTCATCAGCTCGACATCCGACTTCCTCAGAGCTCAACATCCGACTTCCTCCTCAGCTCGACATCCGACTTCCTCAGCTCGACATCCGACACGAGATATGCATGTCAAAATATTTTGTGCGTGTGTGATTTAATTTTAATTGAGAGCTTTTTATTACTACTTACAAATTGTCTTAATAAAGATAAATAAATACCCAGAACCCAAAGACTTGAGAAACAATCATTCTTGATACGCGTCTTGGTATTCTTTTCCACTTTTTGCACGGTTGACTATTTGCAAGACTCCCTTTTGTCAATCATCAAAATCATCCTGTCAAGGCATGTATTCACAAAAATGCCATGCTTAGAGTAGGCCACTTCAATTCCCAAGAAGTACTTGAGTTTTCCAGGGTCCTTCATCTCAAATTCATCAAATAATTTCTCTTTGAGTAATTGTCTCTCAACTGGATCATCTCCTATAACAATAATATCATCAACATAAACAAGAAGTACTGTCAGCTTTCCTCCCTATGAATGTTTGAAGAAGAGTGTGTGATCGCCTTGGCTTTGCTTGTTGTAACACCTGAGGACGAGATCGACATCGCATTAGGACGACGTATCGAGACCTCGACCAAGACCTTGTGTCGAGATCCCGTGCCAAGATCGTTTGCCGAGATCATTTGTCGAGCTGATGAGACCACGTGCACTAGCTGCCGAAATGAGGAGTGCCCGTGTCGAGTTGATGAAGTCGCGTCATCGAAATGATGAGGGCGCATGTCGAGCCGGTAAGGCCGCGTTCACGAACTCGTGTTAGAACCTTGCGTTTGCACGAGCACCCTTGTCGACATCATGTCGAGATGACACCTCGTATTCTTTCGAGCGTTATTCGGCGCTATTATTATATTGTTTGTAATAATTATATTGTCGGCTTGACCGTTCTCGCCGTGGTGTCTAGACCGCTGACCAAGCGAGTAGAGGTAATTATGAGAGGAACGATTAAACGGGTAGATGATTGATGGGATTGGCATCTTATAGCTGGAGTTACGTTTATACCCCTTTCTCACCAAATTGTATACCACGACCGATTCCCTCACACTCATTCTTTCTCTTTTCTTCTTTCTTCTTCCTTCCTTCGCTCTCGTGTTTCGTTGTTTTCTTCAAAACTTCCATCGATTTAAACCGTGAGTTCCATCGAGATTCTGCACAAGCTTTCTTCATCAATTTTGTTCATCATCATCTTCTCGACATATCTCGTCTGCTCGATCACCATTGAGGTATGAAGAACAGATCTTTCTTTTCCTCTGTGCTACTGTTTAGCGCTAATTCTTCTTCCATTTTTAACCAGTTTTATGCTTCCAAATCATGTCAAATTGATGGGTTTTCTTCTTCACAATATTACCTATCTTTCTAACCGATTAATTGGGCTTGTAAAACAAATTTTCTTCCTCTGTTTTTCTGCAATCGGCAGTGCCCAGAAACCTCCATTTTTGGTTCGTTTCGATTTCTTGTTTTTCATTCGTTGCTTCTGGTTATTGTTGTTGTCGATCTATCTGTTGAAGCATCAGATAACTTTTTCATGAAATTTTGATCGAAATCCCTAACTTTGTGTTAGAGGAAAAATATATTTCAGTTCTTGAGTTTTATATTTTCTGGGTTGTGGTTAAGTTTGGGATGAGAGCTAGATGTATTAGAACCCATAGATCGATCTGAGTTGTGTTTGTTTTAGGAAGTCTGATTCCCGAGATCGAGTGATTTCCGAATCAAGGTGTACGGGAAAGCGAATCCAAGGACGCGGAAGCGGAATCCAGATCGAGAATCTAGACGTGTCGAGGTCGATCGAGAAGCGTGACGTGTCGAGGTCGATTGAGGACGATGCGATGTCGAAGTCGTTGTCGAGCTCGTTGAAGACAGCCGTGTCGATATCGAGTAAGAGAAGTCGTTGTCGAGCTCTTTGAAGACAAATTGTGTCGAGGTCGTTGTCGAGCAAAGATTAACTTGGAGTTCGGTAAGCGGCAACTCCTAGATATCTCTAAGACTTTATTTTTATTGTTATATTTATGTATGGACTCCTTGATTGGTGTCGAGATTGGAATGTTGTGATATGATTGAGTTTTTGCATGTATTTGATATGTGATTGAATATATGTTGTGAATGGTGTATTCTTTGTCAATTGCGTTTCTTCATGCAGAATGTTTTATTGCTTAAATGTCGAATTGCGTTTTCTTCATGTTAAGCATGCTCTCTTTATTTGATATGTGATCAAGTAAGTTGTGTTACTCTTTGACATGCGGCGAGCTAATCATCGAGTGAGAGAGCTAGGGAGTCGTATGATGTTTTTGAGCCGGACCCAGATAACTGAGGGTGCTAGGTCCCCTTTTTGTTTATGGTGGATTGGCTAGGCGTCGCATTATCAGTTTGGGGTTGGACTCTGGCGATTAATGCATGGTATCGGTTTGGGGTTGGACCTGCTTACCTATTACGTCGATTTGGGGATGGACTCTTGACGATATTCCTAATAAGAGTTGTGTCGAGTCTAGAGTGAGATGGTCGAGTCATGTGTGGTGATTGAGATATATTATTCTTTGTTTGCTTATATCATTTATGTCGAGCTTATCTTGAATTGTCGAGAAGTTGACCTTTCCCGTGGTGCCTTCAATCCATGACGGTTACCCAGCGATGTCGAGGGCGCAGGAACTTCGGCGATAGATGATGCCGAGGAGGAGCTCGACGAGGACCCGAGTGACGACTGCACTTGTCGTGATTGTTTGTTTGTTGGATATTTGTTTTTCTCGAGGACTGCACTTGTTTTTCTTTGTGTTCGAGGTCGTGACCAGTTAGCGGTGTGTTTTGTTGTTTCAGGTAGACTGGTGGTCTTACTTTTTGGAGCAAATGCGTAAGTTCTGCGCTAAGTACTGTGGTATGATTGCTTTTGAAGTCGCCGTACCTTAGGTGTATTTTCTTTGCACATTTGCTACTCAGTATTTTGTATACATTATTATTTCGAGTGATATATATATGTGTATGTTATGCATGTATGTTTTATTAGAATTTAAGTCTTGTGTCTTAGTTGCACCATGTTTCAAAAGTCAGTAATTACTCGATGTGCACGAGTTGGTTTTATAAAAAAAAAAAAATATATCGTATTTTTAAAAGGCACAAGAGTTTTGTTTTTAAAACACATCTCATATAGGTTTATGTTGAGCTTGGTGTGTTGAGCTCAGAACTCGAGCTCGGTATATTGAGCTCGATAGCGGTCCTAAACGGTCGTTACATTGTTGGTATCGAGCAGCTTCGCTCGACCGAGCCGCATAGGAAATTTGACCGGTCACCGTGTCGGGTTATGTGTGTTGGGTACCTAGTTGTATTATGTTGATTGCTTTGTTTGATTAAGAGAAGCACTTATTGCTTGAGAAATTGTTTGAACTGTTTCTTGATTGAAGCGGTGTGTTTTAACACATCCTTGTTCCGAGATTCGATGTGGTTTTGAACCTTGTGGAATCTAATGCCACCTCAGAGGAATACGACATCTACAACCGAGAACGTCGACATGGAATGAGCTATTCAAGCTATGGCCAGAGATGGCGGCAGCCATGGCTCAACAATCACCACAGAACTCAACAGCTAACGCGATGGCTCAACAGACGGCAGCGTTAACTCAGCCAGAACTTGCGGAACAAAGAACGAGCGAGCGAAATGTCAAGCAAGAGGATCGCGGACTTCAGGAAGCATGATCCAATCGAAGTTCTACGGTGAGCCAAATCCGGATAAAGCTGATCTTTGGATGCAAGAGATCGAGAAGATCTTCGAGGCACTCCACGTCTCTGACAACGTGAAGGTCGACTATGCCACCTACTGCTGCTAGAGACGCAGAGTATTGGTGGAGAGGAGTGAAGCAACGTTTATAGCGTAACATCGCGAGATGACACAGGAGCTTTTTCGTGAAAGGTTC
This sequence comes from Calophaca sinica, assembly GCA_037113605.1. Classification (NCBI taxonomy): domain Eukaryota; kingdom Viridiplantae; phylum Streptophyta; class Magnoliopsida; order Fabales; family Fabaceae; genus Calophaca; species Calophaca sinica. The sequence continues at coordinate 4,525,058 of CM073737.1, forward strand.
TTGGACAAGTACTTCCCAGATCTTGCACGAGCCGAGAAGGAGCAGGAATTTCTTCAATCGGCAAAGGCAACTCGACGATGTCCGAGTATGCGCCAAGTTCGAATCGTTGGCGAGGTATTTCACCCATTTCGTGATCGAGTTGACCAGAGATGGTTAAGTGAGAGATTCCAACGGGGATCGAGATTCGACATTGAGTCGATGGTGTCGTTGAGGATCCGAAATCTCCAAGAGCCGATTGATCGATGTGTCGAGGTAGAAGGAGTAAAGGAGCCACAAGAAGAAGATTATTGTGGCGGGCCGGTGAGACCCCAAAGTGCGGGGCGTAGATTCGCACGTAAAGCGAAATCAACCGCAGAAGAAGCCGTGACGACCGACCTCGAGAACGACAACAGGGACGATGTCGTCCGATGACCCAGGTACCGAAGCGGAGGAGACGTACCAGTGTCGAGGTGACTTGTTTCCGCTGTGGAAAGAGCGGGACATTACGCCAATAATCAGTACTCGGAAGGAGGGGTGTGCTACAACCGCAAGAAGCCGTGGCATTTTGCCAAGGATTGTCCTACACCCAAAGTCGAACCGACTATGCTTGCGGCGAAGAGCCAAAGGGAGCGTCCAGTGGCTAAAGGCGTAGTTTTCTGCATGAGTGGCGAGGAAGCGGTCGAGTGATGATCTTATCCAAGGTGAATGTGAGATCGAGGGTAAATCCTTATCCGTTCTTTTTGATTCGTGCAACCCATTCCTTTATTTCTTCCGATTGTGTGAACCATTTGAACTTGACTGTGATCGCTTTACCGCTTAAATTAGTAGTTACAACCCCATGCTAAAACCTTAGTCACAAACACTGCATGTCTTAATTGTGTAGTGATTATTCAGAGTAGAAAGTTTGTGGTCAATTTGGTTTGTTTGCCTCTTAAGGGCTTAGATGTCATTCTCGGGATGGATTGGTTGTCACACCACCATGTCCTTTTGGACTGTGCCCGTAAAACTGTAATTTTTCCAGAACTTGGAGTCTCCAATTATCTTTCTGCCGAACGTATTGGAGTTTCTTTGAAAGAAGGAACTAGGGAATACATATATCTGGCTAGTTCTAAGTTTTCCAAACAGATCGACGTGAAGAATGTACCAGTGGTGTGTGACTTTGAGGGCGTTTTCCCGAAGGCGTGCCAGGGTTACCACCGGTCACGAGAGGTCGAGTTCTCCATCGACCGATTCCAGGAACAGACCGATTTCCAAAGCGCCATACGTGATGTCTCCGCCGAGATGAAAGAGTCAAGTCCCGGATCGAACACTTGGAGTCGAAGCAATTCATACGACCGAGCGTGTCATCGTGGGGAGCTCCAGTGTTGTTGGTTAAGAAGAAGGATGGACGATCAAGACTGTGCGTGGACTACCGCGAACTCAACAAGGTTACCGTGAAGAACCGTTATCCGTTACCACGTAATGACGACTTGATGGATCAACTTCGTGGAGCGGCGATCTTTTCCAAGATAGACTTGAAGTCGGGCTACCATCAGATTCACATGAAGGAGGAGATGTCGCCAAAACAGCCTTTCAGGACTAGATACGGTCACTCACGAGTACTTGGTGATGCCGTTTGGAGTGACGAATGCGCCACCGTGTTTATGGACTACATGAATGGTATTTTCCATTCGCTTTTGGATCGATTCGTTGTAGTGTTCATCGACGACATATTGATTTACTCGAGGAACCGAGAAGAGCACGCAGAACACCTATGTCGAGTACTGCAGATATTACGAGATAAGCAACTCTATGCCAACCCGTCAAGTGTGAATTTTGGCTTGAAGAGGTGAATTTTCTTGGTCACGTGATTTCCAAAGAAGGGATAGCCGTGGATCCAACTAAGATTGAAGTCGTGCTAAGCGTGGGAACGACTAAGACTGCGATTCTGAGATCGGGGAGTTTTGTCGCTTAGCGTGATATTACCGAAGATTCATTGAAGGTTTCTCGAAGATTGTCGCGCCTTACACGATCGACGAGGAAGGATCAACCTTTTGCCTGGGCCGAGGAGTGCGAAGCGGCCGTTTTCAACGATCAAAAGCTTTTGACGGCAAATACGCTGTCTTGATTTTGCCTCAACCGTAAGAGCGCTTCGAGGTGTATTGTGATGCGTCACACCAGGGATTGGGATGCGTAATGATGCAACATCGAAGGTGGTCGCAGATGCTTCAAGACACCAAGATTCACGGAAGGAACTACCCTACTCACGACTTGAGCCGGCAGTGAGTTTTTGGCGAAGATATGGAGACACTACCTTTATGGGAGCACTCTTCGCTTTCAGCGATCACAAGAGCTTGAAGTACTGTTCGACCGTAAAGAGCTCAACATGCGTCGGCGTAGATGGGCCGAAATTTCTCAAGGACTACGACTTTACGTTGGAATACCATCCCGGTAAGGCTAACGTAGTAGCGCATGCGCTGAGTAGGAAGAGCGTTTAACCTCGGCAATGATGATCAAGGAGTTGGAGATGCTCGAGAAGTTCCGAGACTTGAAGTTGAGTGTCGAAGTTTCACCGGGAAGCCGAGATTTGGTATGCTTACCATTTCTAACATTGTTGGACGAGATCCGAGACCAGCAAGTTAATGACGAAGCTTCGCAAGAGAAGATTCGATTGATAAGCGCAAGGAAGGCGACAGAATTTCAGTCGAGCGGACGACATCTTGAGGTGCAATGGCCGAGTGTGCGTACTAACGATCCGAGCCGAGGAAGTTGATTCTCGGCGAAGCGCATAAGAGCAACTTTAGTATTCATCCCGAGTTACGAAGATGTATCAAGACTTGAAGAAGCATTTTTGGTGGTCCTGAATGAAGAAGCAAGTGGCCGAGCACGTAGCCGTGTTTCGACGTGTCGAGCGAAGGTGGAGCACCAACGACCGCGGGAATGCTACTGATAAATCGCTTGGCGTGCCCGGTATGGAAACGGGACAAGATTTCCATGGACTTCGTTGTAGGTTTGCCGAAGACGCAAGAAGAATGATTCGATTTGGGTGATCGTCGACCGATTGACCAATCGCTCATTCTTGCCAAAGTGAGGTCGACATACAACGTGGAAAAGCGATCGAGATCTACATCGTGGAGATAGTGCGACTTCATGGAATACCTCTTCGATCGTGTTCGACCGAGATCCGGTTCACGTCTCATTTTTGGAGGGAATTGCAAGGAGCGATGGGAACCGAAGCTCAGGCTTAGCTTCGGCATATCATCCACAGACCGACGGCCGACCGAGAGAACGATCCAATCACTTGAAGATTTGTTGCGAGCTTATGCGTTAGATCACCGAGGAAGTTGGGACGACGCCTTACCATTGGTGGAGTTCACCTACAATACAGCTTCCATGCGAGTATTGGAATGGCACCTTTGAAGCTACCGTATGGACGTAAATGTTAGACGCCTCTTTGTTGGTACCAGATCGGCGAGCGAATCGTCAGAGACCGGATATGATCCAAACAGACTACCGAGAAGATCCGTTTGATCGTAGATCGGATGCGAACATCTCAAAGTCGATGTAAGAGTTATGCGCACCAACGACGTCGACCACTCGAGTTCGAGGAAGGAGAACATGTATTTCTTAGAGTCACCCCCACCATCGAGTTGGTCGAGCGATCAAATCCAAGAAACTTACCCCTAAATTCATTGGACCTTACCGCATTCTTCGTCAGATTGGTCCAAAGTGGCATATCAGATTGCCTTGCCACCATTCTTGTCGAACATCCACGACGTCTTCCACGTCTCACAGTTGCGGAAGTATGTTTCCGACCCCTCTCATGTCATCGAACCGGATGTGATTCAACTGAAGGACGACTTATCTTTTGAAGCATTACCAGCAAGGATCGTTGATCGGAAAACCAAACAGTTACGGAACAAAGAGATTCAACTTGTCAAAGTTGTGTGGGATCAGAAGACGGGAGATGCGACTTGGGAGCTGGAGGAGAAGATGAAGACTCAGTACCCTGAACTTTTCTGAGGTAAGAATCTTATTTGCAATTTCGAGGACGAAATTTTTTTAGAGGGAGAGATTGTAACACCTGAGGACGAGATCGACATTGCATTAGGACGACGTATCGAGACCTCGACCAAGACCTTGTGTCGAGATCCCGTGCCAAGATCGTTTGTCGAGATCATTTGTCGAGCTGATGAGACCACATGCACTAGCTGCTGAGCTGAGGAGGTCGGGTGTCGAGTTTATGAAGTCGCGTACCGAGCTGATGAGGACGCATGTCGAGCTGAGAAGGCCGCGTTCACGAACTCGTGTTAGAACCTTGTACGTTTGCACGAGCACCCTTGTCGACATCATGTCGAGATGACACCTCGTATTCTTTCGAACGTTATTCAGCGCTATTATTATATTGTTTGTAATAATTATATTGTCGGCCGACCGCTCGCCGTGGTGTCTAGACCGTTGACCGACAGAGTAGAGGTAATTATGAGAGGAACGATTAAACGGGTAGATGATTGATGGGATTGGCATCTTATAGCTGGAGTTACGTTTATACCCCTTTCTCACCAGCTGTATACCACGACCGATTCCCTCACACTCATTCTTTCTCTTTTCTTCTTTTTTCTTCCTTCCTTCTGCCCTGTGTTTCGTTGTTTTCTTCAAAAACTTCCATCGACGAAACCGTGAGTTCCATCGAGATTCTGCCTGACTTTCTTCATCAATTTTGTTCATCATCATCTTCTCGACATATCTCGTGCTCGATCACCATTGAGGTATGAAGAACAAATCTTTCTTTTCCTCTGCGTACTCTTGTTTAGCGCTAATTCTTCTTCCATTTTTAACCGCTTTATGCTTCCAAATCATGTCAAATTGATGGGTTTTCTTCTTCACAATATTACCTATCTTTCTAACCGATTAATTTGACTTGTAAAAGAAATTTTCTTCCTCTGTTTTTCTCGCAATCGGCGGTGCCCGTAAACCTCCATTTTTGGTTCGCTTCGATTTCTTGTTTTTCATTCGTTGCTTTCAGTTATTGTTGTTGTCGATCTATCTGTTGAAGCATCGATAACTTTTTCATGAAATTTTGATCGAAATCCCTAACTTTGTGTTAGAGGAAAAATATATTTCATTCTTGAGTTTTATATTTTTCTGGGTCAGGTTAAGTTTGGGATGAGAGCTAGATGTATTAGAACCCATAGATCGATCTGAGTTGTGTTTGTTTTAGGAAGTCTGATTCCCGAGATCGAGTGATTTCCGAATCAAGGTGTACGGGAAAGCGAATCCAAGGACGTGGAAGCAGCGGAATCCAGATCGAGAACTGTACGTGTCGAGGTCGACTGAGAAGCGGACGTGGCGAGGGCGATTGAGGACGATGCGATGTCGAAGTCGTTGTCGAGCTCGTTGAAGACAGCCGTGTCGATATCGAGTAAGAGAAGTCGTTGTCGAGCTCTTTGAAGACAGCTGTGTCGAGGTCGTTGTCGAGCAGCATTAACTTGGAGTTCGGTAAGGGCAACTCCTAGATATCTCTAAGACTTTATTTTTATTGTTATATTTATGTATGGACTCCTTGATTGGTGTCGAGATTGGAATGTTGTGATATGATTGAGTTTTTGCATGTATTTGATATGTGATTGAATATATATTGTGAATGGTGTATTCTTTGTCAGTGCGTTTCTTCATGCAGAATGTTTTATTGCTTAAATGTCGAATTGTGTTTTCTTCATGTTAAGCATGCTCTCTTTATTTGATATGTGATCAAGTAAGTTGTGTTACTCTTTGACATGCGCGAGCTAATCATCGAGTGAGAGAGCTAGGAGTCGTATGACGTTTGAGCCGGACCGGATAATCGAGGGTGCTAGGTCCCCTTTTGTTTATGGTGGATTGGCTAGCGTCGCATTATCGGTTTGGGGTTCGACTCACGATTAATGCATGGTATCGATTTCGGGTTGGACCTGCCGCTTACCTATTACGCCGTTGGGGATGGACTCGCCGACGATATTCCTAATAAGAGTTGTGTCGAGTCTAGAGTGAGATGGTCGAGTCACGTGTGGTGATTGAGATATATTATTGTTGTTTGCTTATATCATTTATGTCGAGCTTATCTTGAATTGTCGAGAAGTTGACCCTTTCCCGTGGTGCCTTCAATCCATGACGGTTACCCAGGCGATGTCGAGGGCGCAGGAACTTCGGCGGAGATGATGCCAAGGAGGAGCCTCGGCGAGGACCCGAGTGGCGACCTGCATTGTCGTGATTGTTTGTTTGTTGGATATTTGTTTTTCCGAGGACTGCATTTGTTTTTCTTTTGTGTTCGAGGTCGTGACCAGCTAGGCGATGTGTTTTGTTGTTTTGAGGGTAGACTGGTGGTCTTACTTTTGGGCGACCCTGCGTGGGAGTCTGCCAGAGTACCCCAGTGGTATGATTGCTTTGAAGTCGCTGCATCTTAGGTGTATTTTCTTTGCACATTTGCTACTCTGTATTTTGTATACATTATTATTTCGAGTGATATATATATGTGTATGTTATGCATGTATGTTTTATTAGAATTTAAGTCTTGTGTCTTAGTTGCACCATGTTTCGAAAAGCTGTAATTACTCTGATGTGCACGAGTTGGTTTTATAAAAAAAAAAAAATATATCGTATTTTTAAAAGGCACAAGAGTTTTGTTTTTAAAACACATCTCATATAGGTTTATGTTGAGCTTGGTGTGTTGAGCTCGGTAACTCGAGCTCGGTATATTGAGCTCGGTAGCGGTCCGGAAACGGGTCGTTACACTTGTAGCCTAGGCACACCATTGCCTTTGTGAATCTTCCAAACCAGGCTCGGGGAGACTGTTTTAACCCATACAAAGCTTTTCTCAGTCTGCACACCTTGTTTCCTCCACTAGTGGGTCCAAATCCAGGGGGAATCTCCATATACACTTCCTCTTCTAAGTTTCCATGCAAGAATGCATTTTTGACATCAAATTGTTGTAGTTCCCACCCGGAGTGGGCGGCAAGAGAGAGTAAAATTCGGACAGTGTTTATCTTCGCCACAGGAGTAAATGTCTCCTCATAATCGATGCCATAAGTCTGAGTATATCCCTTTGCCACTAATCTTGCCTTGTATCGATCAAGAGTGTCATCTGATTTGTATTTGATTGTATAGATCTACTTGCAACCAACTAGCTTCTTGCCCCATGGCTCTTAACAATCTACCAACTTCCATTCCTTTCAAGTGCTTTCATTTCCTCATCTATAGCTTTGACCCAATTGACATCTTTCAGTGCCTCTTGCACAGATGAGGGGATTCTCACAGAGTCGACCGACGCAATAAAACTTAGATGCTGTAGGGAAAAATGTTTAGAGGAAACAAATTGAGAAATAGGGTACTTGGCACAAGACCTTTTCCCATTTCTCAAGGCAATAGATAAGTCATCTGGATCAGGGTTAAGAGTATCAGAAAGCTGAGAATCAAAAGTGGAGGGATTGTTTTTAGAATTTACCTCCGGTTCAGACGGTTGGAGTTGTTTCTGGACTAGATTGGGTTTTCCTCTCCTCTGATAAGTCAACGTAGGCTCACTAGTGTTGTTTCCTGCAAAACAGAAGACATAGGGGACACAGGAGGAACATAAGTATCAAGAACAGGACCAGGAGAATCAGTTGTTTCCTGCAAAATAGAAGACATATATAGGGGACACAGGAGGAACAGAAGTACCAGGAACAGGACCAGGAGGATTAGGACCTGGAGACAAAGGGTCTGAAACAGGAGGATCAGGACTTGAAGACAAAGAGTCTGAAACAGAAGGTGAAATAGGAGGTGACTCACCCAACCAAGGAAGAGAAACTCGAGCTCGGACTCTGATTTCAAATTAGAATTAGAATCACTACTCTCCTCCTGAAGCTGAGGACGAGTGAAATAGGAGACATGCTCATGGAACGTGACATCCATAGAAACGTTCGATGGATGATAACACTTGTACCCCTTTTTGTTTGGGGCATAGCCTAGAAAGACACACCGGACTGCACGAGAATCCAACTTATTTCGATGTTGTGGATGAACATGGACAAAAGCCACACAACCAAATACCCAAGACTCAAGACTCTCAAGATAGGAACAGAAGGAAACTGTGAGACCATAATCTGAACAGGACTAACATTACCTGGAACACGCGAAGGTATCCGATTAATCATATAGGTAGCAGCCAAAATTGCTTTTCCCCAATATGATTTTGGAACATGCATTTGGAAAAGAAGGGCGCGTGCAACTTCAAGAAGGTGACGATTTTTCCTTTCAGCAACCCCATTTTATTGCGGCGTGTCGACACAAGTAAGTTCATGAATGATGTCCTGTTTAATGAGAAAACTAGAAAGGTTATGATTGACATATTCTTTTCCATTGTCAGAACGAATTCTTTTAATGCTTCTTCCAAATTGAGTCTGTATCATATTATAAAATTGAACGAACAGTTGAGATACCTCGGATTTATCTTTCATCAAGAATAACCAAGATATTCGAATACAATCATCAATAAAAGAGACAAACCATCTTGCACCAGAAATATTAGAAACAGGGGCAGGCCCCCAAACATCAGAATGAATAAGATCAAATGGTTCGGCACTTTTAGTAAAACTAGAAGGAAAAGTAGCACGATGGTGCTTAGCAAACTGACGAATGTCACACATAAATGACTCAACAGACTGTTACAAAAACAAGGAAGGAAACATAGACCTTATCAAAGAAAAAGGAGGATGACCAAGATGCTTGTGCTGAAGCCAGACTTGTGAGGCAGGAAACTAAGACTCTGACTGAGACTGAAATGCGGAAGACAACACCTTCTGACCAGCTCGTTCATCAGATAGATAGTACAACCCTCTCTGTTCCTTAGCAACTCCAATTGTCTTCCCCGTTGCAAGATCCTGAAAAACACAATGAGAATGAAAAAAGTTTACTACACAGTTATGGTCCTGTGTAAGCTTACGAATAGAGATAAGGTTATTCGAAAGACTGGGAACATGAAGCACATTTTTCGATTTAAAAGATTGAAGGTCAATGTCCCCACAACTATCAACAGGAGCACAAGAACCATCTGCAACGGTAATATAAGGAATGTTGGAAGGGGATGTATAAGTTAGAAACAATTCAGAATGAAAGGTCATGTAATGGGTGGCACCGGAGTCAAGAATCCATGCACTCTGAGTGATATTATCAGCAACATTAAGAGAATTCAAGGCTGAAACAGCCATAGATCTATTGTCTGACATATTTATTGATGTCTTGCAACTGTATCTTGCTCAAGAGAACAAAAAATAGCCTCCAAACAGCAGTAACGAGTCCCTGAACACAACTGAAAAATGGAACCCACACGCTAGGAACGGCCAAAAAACAACCCAATAGGCTCTGACGAACAACCAAGAGAGAACAAACCATTAGCAGCAAAGTCGAATGACCAGAAAAACAATCTGCGGAACCTGGAACACAGAACTGGGATCCCAAAAAATGCAGAAACAGTGGCGACAGTCCAGGTAACAAAAAAATGCAGAAAAGTGGCTGCCAATAAATCAGAACAATGGCTATAAAATACCCACGAAAAAAGGTGTCTCTAAATGCAGTTTTGACCCCTCAAATGGAACAAGCAGGCGCCTATGATGCTACTATGAAAATCTAGCGGCGATACGATGGCTGAAAGGCGGCGCGTGGCTTACACGCGCACAGAACCTGCACGAGTTGTGGCGGTGCGTGGAGGCGCGTCCGGCGTCCGTTGGCCGCGAACTTCTGGGGTCTGGCCGGTTTTGGGCCGGCGATCCTGATGGTGGGGGTGGTGAGACGAGATAGGCAATAAATGATAGCGTTTGGCTTGAAACAGTGACGAACAGTGGTGAGGAAAAAAAGAAACCAAAAAACAGCAATGAAGAATAGTGAAGAAGCTGCAATGAAGGCAGCAAATAGGACCACAATGAAGGTGGCTAAGATTTATGCGAAAGCGAGACCCTCAAGAACGAGAGCTCTGATACCATATAGAAATGAGAATACTGAATAATAATTCTGAATAATATTTCAATTGTATCTCATTTACAAACTCTAATAAGCTTATATAGACCAAACAAAACCCAACGGGCCTGACTAATGGGCCTTATAGAAAAACACTAATAATTATAAAATATATACTATATTTACAACATATCTTATAGAAGAAACAATGGAGATCAATGAAAGATTTAGTCCTATTTTCCAAGCACTTGCATTTGGCACTGCTAACAAACCTACAGCTATAGATATGATGGTGGAAGTCATGTTGTAAAACAAGACTAAAGTTATTTCATCCGGGAACTCTTTCAAGATATTCACCTGTGAAATGAATATAGGAACTGAAACTTTTTAGAACTAATTTTTTGAAGGTCTCCTTATTAAATAACAAGAAATGAAGAAAAAATTTCTTGTAAAGGATTTGGATCCTCAAAAGAAGAGCAGCATATTTTAGAGAAGAATATCAGCAACACACTTTTTGTAACACACTCTGTTATTGGGCGAAATTCACGTGGGGTGTTGGAAAGAACGCGTTAGTGAGTGTGTTGCTAACATTATCGAGAAGAGAATAAAGTGGAAGAGGTAGCAGCCAATGAGAAAATTAAGAAAGCCAATACTCACACATTCATGAAAGAAATTATCGATTATGCACTTTAGTTTCTAATCCAACCTGTAAAATGAACCATAGTGAAATCAGAAAATAGTCAGTTGTCAGCAGAATGCCAGCAATGACCCATCTTCAGGGCCGGCCCTGGGGGTAGGCCGGGAGTGCGACCGCCTAGGGCCCACGTTTGTAGGGGGCCCAAAAAAATTTTATACTAAGCCTAAATTATACTAGTATTATAAAAAAAATTATACTAGTATTATAAAAAAGAATTTAAATAAAAAACGACCAAATTATCTCTACAAATTCTGAAATTTGTTGAAGGGCCCCTTCATTATCCTAGCTCTCTCGGTTCTTACTCCACATAATAATGAGTCCTCATATTCCATTCAACAAAAATATTTTCAAATTAAAAAATAGTTATGTAAGGGGGCCCTTTTCTCACAAATTTCCTAGGGCCCATAAAATGTCAGGAACGGGACTGCCCATCTTGCATCCTCTGAGTTGAAAAAAATTCAACAAATTTATAGAAAATGTTGACCTCCTATTTTTGTCTCTTAGAAACTACAGAAGATGGCAACCTTCTATTTGTTCCTCTTGACATGTTTAATCTACAGTGATAAGTGTGTTGTGAACATCTAACACGAAGTTGCATCTTTCTTAAAGCACAATCAATAGTGAAGTTGTGTTTGTTTCTTCTTTTTTCTCTATTTTTAGTGGCTCTCAAGCAGTAATGCACAAAATTGCTATGAGGCTAAGGTTCTCTGCCATGTTTAAGTTCTTTTCTCTCTCATAAGATGAGTTGAAGATATTATGTACCACTGAGAAGAACCTTGAGGATGATATAATATAAAAAATTTAAAAACAGAGAAAGAATCTTCTTTATTTAACAAGAGAAACTATTCTCTCAACAGTTAAAGCTGTGATTAGTTTTTTTAACTATATAAAAAAAAGGTATTAAAAAAATTAAGATTTGGCAACTTGACATGCTACAAATTAAGACATAAATACCCACATATTTACACTTAACCTCTACATTGCCACCGAAAATGACATGCCACACAACAGAAAAATGTCACCTTATCCATAAAACACTTGAGGCTCAATTCTAAGACACAACTACAGTATGCATATCAACAAGCATGAATGTAACAGCAGGCTATGTATTGCTAGCCTAACATCATCAATTACTGAAATTCTTCATTTCATGTCCTTTAGAGGGGCAACAACATTGGTAATCAGAAGCTCTTTATGGTTTTCGCTGATGTTAAGAGCGGTGAAGAGTTTTTACTTGTCATTTTAAACATTTCCAGCTGTTTTTTTGTCAAAAGTTTCAGTTCTATGGCTTTGCAAGAAAGGTGCAATCTCTGTAGTTTGTGATTCCATGCTTCCAACATCTTCCTCTATCTCTTCTTTTGCTTTGCCCCACAATACAGCATAAAGGCCAATTGATATTATTGTGGCTCCAATTATACTGCAGAATCCAGAACGAATATGCATAAATAAATGAACAGTTGAACAGCCATATCATTAAATTTACAGTTTCTTCTTTATGTGATAATATTGTATCAGTAGAACATGGATTTATGGCATAAGCTTATCAAGGGCTTTAATTATATTAGCTAATTAAATTTCTTTTCATTAGTGCAAAATCAGAAATGAGCAATATACATGTGAAAGTGCTTTTGCTTGTCATCTTTGACACCATCATGGCTTTTCCTATTAGCTAACACTTCATTTTCCACATCTTGTTTCATTCTAAGTTTTTCTAGTCCATTTATGTCCATTACAATTTACAACCATGTATTGGTTTCACTCCATATTCTTTCATAAAGCATATGTTCAACCGGTATGATTTTGTTAGAAGCAATTGCTTTAGTATATTTGCTTCCCCATTTTTTAAGCAAGAATCAAATGCAAAAATTGAATTAGTCAAATACCTTCCCACATCAAGAGTATCACCAAGGAATATAACACCCATGGCAACAGAAATTACAATTTGGAGTGGCTTGAATGATGTTACAAAAACAGCGCCCTTTAAGCGCAACGACCAGGCATAAACTACATTGCCAATTAATTTTCCAAGTATTCCCTGGAAAAAGAAAGGTGTCAACAATAAACTAACACAAGCTGAAAAGGTGTAACTTTTTAGTTAAAGTGCAGCAGCAGTTTGCAAGGTATCTTACAGAAGAAACAATGGAGATCAGCGAAAGATCTAGTCCTATTTTCCAATCACTTGCATTTGGCACTGCTAACAAACCCACAGCTGTAGATAAGACAGTGGCAGTCACGTTGTAAAACAAGACTAAAGTTAGTTCATCCGGGAACTCTTCCAAGATATTCACCTGAGAAATGAATACAGGAACTGAAACCTTTTAGAACTAATTTTTTGAAGCTTTCCCTATTAAATAACAAGAAATAGTTTCATGTAAAGGATTTGAATCCTAAAAAATGAGTAGCATATTTTAAAGAAATAATGATAATAACTCAATCACTAAGACACTCTTTCCAACCCACATTTTTTATAGGGAACGAAATCCATGTGATTTAGTGAGACTTATATGCATTCCACCCAATAACGGAGAGTCTGTCGCTAGTATTTTCTGAGAAGAGAATAAAAAGCAAGAGGTAGCCCTTTAATGGAAAAAAAAAAATTAAGGAAGCCAACTCTCACACATTCGTGTGTGTTTCGGTGATTGCTTATCAAACATGATTCTGAATGAATTTATTTTCTAAAATTGATTCGGTTAAAACTGAGTTTGAAATAAATTGATTTATGTTTAGATGCTTTTACTCTGAAAGCAATTTTGATGTATAACTTATTGTAAATTTCTCTACTCGGTACAAAAGCTACTCCTTAATACTTGTAGTCAATCTGAGTTTGGAAGCAAAATCAATTTTAATTTGAAACACCAAAGATCAATTTTGTTTACATAAAATCACATTTTCTTCAATCAAACTTGATTTTAAAGGTTGCAAATGGTCTTCCAAACAAGCTAGTAAATAGTTGTAAATTATGCACTTCAATTTCTAAAGTATATCTCTCACTTTGTATAATCCTAATCCCACCTGTAAAATGTACCATAGTGAAACCAGAAAATAGTCAGCTGTCAGCAGAATGCCAGCAATGGCCCAACTTGCATCCTCTGACTTGAGAAAGCCAACTGGTTGTTGAAGTGGTGGTGAGGAAACATGGGTATGGGCATTGATGATGGATGGTCCTTTGTAGAAAGTCAACACAAAAGCACCTGCTATTGATATTATGCTTCCAGTTACCTTAGCTTGACTACTTCTACTCTTCGTAGCTAACTTTTCCATCCTAAATTGCAGTGGTAAGAGAATAACAGAAAACAAAATAAGTGGACAATAGACCGAGATGTTCATAGTGGTTAATGTTAAGCACTACATACATGTAGTTTAAGGTGGGTTCTAGGATAGGTGGTCCACGTGGACCAGTACTTGAAAAATCATCTGAAACACTAACGACGACCGACATAATCCTCAGCAAGTAGAAGCTCACGGTCCTCCTCATCCTCACGGCTGATACGGTGACCTGATCGGTGCTGGTTCGACAAAAACAAGAGAAAATGATTATAAGTTGAGTTTTGAGGCACTCATATTCGTTTCTCCTTGTTTTTATCGAACCAACACTGATTCCGTCTCGGTCGTGAGAATGAGAAAGACCATGAACTTATGCTTCTGAGGGGCGGCATTGGTCAGCGTCAGAGTTTCAGACGATTTTTCAATTGTCGATCCTCGTGGACCACCGTTTAAAACCATTTCCTTCTCATTCAACTTAATTAAACTTACCATTGATATGTCTAAATAAGATCATTGCGGCACATTCAGTCAAAACTCAGGAGAATCTCAGTCAAAACTCAAGTGTCACAAATAAGTCAGCATTCCTTACATGTTAAAGGGTGTCACTGTCATACATGTTGAATGCTAAAACTTTCAGGAGACTCCCTGACTTTGTGTATATATACTAATAGAATTTGGGTTTGGGCCTAACTCAACCCCAAGAGACCCAAATCCAAATTCTAATATGGTATCAGAGTCTATCATAGATCCATTTGTTGGGCCACCCGTTATCGGGCCACTCGGGTCACGCTCCAGATGTCCAGTCCTGGGCGTGAGGGGGGTGTGTTAGAAGTCCCACATGGAAGAATGAGATGGCCTGAATAATGGTTATAAGTGGGGGGGAAACCCTCACCCCATGAGCTGGCTTTTGGAGTTGAGTTAGGCCCAAACCCAAATTCTAATATATACATGTCAAACTAACATTATATTTTTACACAATGTGAAGATTTTGAATGAAATTAAGTGGTGAAGTTTGTGAATGGGTCATGCCCCCTTTTCACACACTATCAAATATCAAGTGTGTGGTTGCTTTAAGACATTACATTGTGTGCAAGAAAAGTACGAAGAAAAAAATTCTTGACAGTAAAATCAAAAAGCTTAAATGGGCAACAATTTGACAAATTCAAAATATAATTAACAAAGGAGAGTTAACCTGAAAGTGACAGCTAGCATGAAAGTAAAAGCAGGTACCAAATTTCCAATGGATGAAGCAAGTGTAGGAGAACTGTAGTCAATACCAGCATACCCCAAAAGCTGAGAAGAACATCTGCATAACAGACCCATATAGACAGAAACACAAATCATCAGAAGAAGCATAAGATTAATGAAATCCGTTTGACCACAATTAACTAACAGCAACACTGACTGCAAGAAAATTAGACTACGAGGTCTTAACAATCAATCATTGTTGTAAATTCAAGTGGAAGAAGGCCTTTACATACTTACCCTATTGCCCCAAGAAGCACAATTTTGGATATGATAGAGACACTGAGAGGAGGAACCACTCTTGATCTGCAGAGAGACATGAAAAACAAAACATGAAGAAATCAATCAACTGGTGAGTGCTCTCTCTTTATGTGTGTGTGTGATTTGCAATAAACAATTGTGAACCTTCTGCTGAAAAGAGTGACAGGAAGTAGTACAGTAGTAGCAACAGCATAAGCATAGGCAACAAAGACATGATTGTTCATCCCTTGCAGGGTGGCTGCTTTGAACAAAGTTAATATACCCACATCACTGCATTCATTGCCTATAATCACCAAAACTGGTAGCAAATCCCTGTAAAAGAACCCTCTTCTTGCCATCCCTCTGAGAATTCACACTTTTTTTGTCTCACTGACACAACAATTACAAACTTTATTATAATTTCAGAATTTCTGAGATGTTTTGATTTGTCTCATAAATTACAGGGATGTTCCTCCATATGTCAAATGGAATATCAAAGAAGCTGTGATTGTGTCTGATTTAAACCAAAAAAATAAAAAATAAAAAAAGAAGGAAGCAAAACACTGTTACGTGCATATTATATTATTTTTAGCTATGTTGTGTTACGTTGACACCAAAATCGATACCTGGTTAATGACGTGTAAAAGTTTGGTTAATTCAATTGAGTAGTTGGTAAATGGTTAATGACGTGCAAATATTTGGTTAATAACGTGTAAAAGTTTGGTTAATTCAGTTGAGTAGTTGGTCAATGGTTAATGGTTAATGACGGGCAAAAATTTGGTTAATGTATACGATTCACCATTAACCAACTACTAAACTGAATTAACCAAACTTTTGTACGTCATTAACCAGTTGTCGATTTGTTATCAAATTTTAGTGTCAACCAAACATTTCTCTAAATATAATAATTGTGATAAAGGTGTTGACTAAATATCTTAACTTTTTAATAAATTAGTAACACATGGCTTTAATATAAGAAAAAATTACAAAAATCACCAAAATCAAGAAAGCCTATTTAATATTATAAATTTGGACTCTCATTCCAAATATATCCCTAATAATTTAGTGCATAGGAAAAATATAAATTTCTAATAAATATGCATGTCTCATTAAAATAGGGGTATAAAAAATATTTTAGCAATTAATACATCTTAAAATACGTATATTTTTTTTTATACTTAGGACCAAAAATACTGCAAAATGTTCTTATAATTGGGACTAGAGATAGTATGTGTTTATCAATTTAGCAAGGGAAAACTGGGCACACAATGGGTCCATGATATCAAAATGCAAACAATGGTGATAATTCCATATTCACAACCAAGATAATTTAGATTAATCATCTTAAAAAATATTTTAAAATTAAGTAAATAAAATAAATTTTTAATAAGTCAAAAGTAGAATAAACTTTGAATAAAATAAAAAATATAAATATAATTTTACTTGGCTACTTTTGGAAATAAATATAATATTTTTAAAATTTTCCTCAGGTAATAAAAAAAATAAGTTAGAAGTATAATAAACTTTGAATAAAATAAAAAATAAATATTGTTTTACTTGGTTACTTTTGGAAATAAATAAAATATTTTTAAAAAGATTTTTTTTTCCTCAAATGATAATTGGAAATCCCGTCCAATTAATTTTCATACAAAACAGGCAATAAAGCAATGTCTTCTTGTGGACGGGTAGCACGATGAATAAATGTCAACTATTAATTTGTTTAGGGTTGCTTCTATTGTACAGTACATGTACGGTACAAAACCCTTTTATTTAGCAATTATAAATTTATTTTTAAACTACCAAAAAAAGATTCTTTTGAGGCCTATGAATTCATTGTATGATGAGATAAGTTCAAATCAACTTTATTATATAAAATATAGTTTTGTCACATGTGATTATGTTATGTGTTACTTCCATATTCATCTATTTTTTTTGGCCTAAAACAAAAAATTATTATTATTTTAAGATAGTCATTATTACTGTTCTGAACAGAACTTCAGAGGATGACCGGAGGGAAGCAATGCGGTTGTGCTCGCGACGGATGACGACGGCGTGTTGGGTGGTGTACCTGCAAACACTCCGACGCTCAAGTCAGTGTGTGTCGAGGTGAGTAAGAGGTGGTAGAAAAATCATTCCCTCGACCGTTCAACGCGGTCTTCTTTAAATATGAGTCGAGGACGGTTACCGTCGATGTGTAACCGTCCCGTGAAACCCGGAAGTCGGCATTAAATTCCTTTAATGCACAAAGCCGTTAGATTAAGCGTCGAGGGAAGGCGGAGAGGCATGCGGACGACGTGGCATCGAGGGAAGGTGGACCGACGAGTGGGAATGGGCCTGTGAATGCTGGATCTCTGGATTGGGCCTCGGCCCAGTCCGGAACAATTACATTGTCTCAAATTAATTATCATTAACAATCAGAAATATATTTTCTTAAACGACTTACTCATTTTAAATTATATATCATTCATCTTTTTCAATCATTATTTATTATATTTATAACTAATGATAAAATAGGTATTAACTTGCCTTACAAATTAATAATTATTATATATTAAAACAACGATTGTTTTTTGTGCATTATTACTTAATTTAATTAGTTAGTCCATATAAGGCACGGGTAATTTCACTGAGTAAGCTTTAAAATGCAGTCTCCAATTCCATATTAAGTTTGGACCCTCTTGGATCTTAGATCTCCTGTTTGATTCTCATTCTTCCATACACAGTATGGTCAACTCTGATTCCAAATACATTGACTTCGAAAGAAAAAGCTTCAATTTAGTAGCCAATTTTACCAGGCGATGTCGAGGGCGCAGGGAACTCGACAGTAGATGATGCCGAGGAGGAGCTCGACGAGGACCCGAGTGACGACCTCTATCTATCGTGATTGTTTGTTTGTTGGATGTTTGTTTTTCTGAAGACTGTACTTCGTTTTTCTTTTATGTTCGAGGTCGTGACCAGTTTGGGCAGTGTGTTTTATTGTTTCAGGGTAGACTGGTGGTCTTACTTTTGGAGCGACCCTGTGGGAGTCTCCAGGAAGTACCCCCAGGGTATGATTGCTCTTTTGAAGTCGCTGCACCTTAGGTGTATTTTCTTTGCACATTTGCTACTCTGTATTTGTATACATTATTATTTCGAGTGATATATATATGTGTATGTTATGCATGTATGTTTTATTAGAATTTAAGTCTTGTGTCTTAGTTGCACCATGTTTCAAAAGTCAGAATTACTCGATGTGCACGAGTCGGTTTTATAAAAAAAAATATATCGTATTTTTAAAAGGCACAAGAGTTTTGTTTTTAAAACACATCTCATATAGGTTTATGTTGAGCTTGGTGTGTTGAGCTCGGTAACTCGAGCTCGGTATATTGAGCTCGGTAGCGGTCCGGAAACGGGTCGTTACAAGAGGCAGATCAACGGAACGTGGCCCCAGTGGGAGCCAAGATCATGGTAGATCAAAATCTCGAAGAAGAAAGAATCTCAAATGCTACAACTGTGGCATGAGAGGGCACTTGAAGAAGGAGTGTTGGAACAAGAAGAATGGAGAGAAGACCTCAGGAGCATCAACCTCTCAAGGTTGTGTTGCAAGTACCTCAGATGATGGAGAAATCACTGTATAAGCGGGCAAAGCAAGTCCTAAAGGTGGAAGGAAACTCAATGATGTTTGGATAGTGGACTCAAAGACATGGCACATGACTTCACACCGTGATTGGTTTTGTACTTATGAGCCTGTCTCGGTAGGATCCGTGTTTATGGGAAATGATCACACCTTAGAAATTGTTGGAATCGGTACTGTCAGAATAAAGATGCAAGATGGTACTGTTCGTAAGATACAAGGGGTACGACATGTGAATGGCTTGAAAAGGAATCTATTGTCCACTAGGCAATTGGATGACCTCGGGTGCAAGATCCATATTGAAGGTGGAGTCTTGAAAGTAGTGAAGGGCAACCTTGTGGTGATGAAAGCAGAAAAGATCACAAGCAATCTATACATGCTTTTGGGAGATACATTGCAAGAGGCGGATGCATCAGTTGCATCAGCGAGACATGAAGAATCAACGATGATGTGGCATCGCAGGCTAGGCCATATGTCAGAACGTGGCTTGAAAGTTCTTGCGGAACGCAATCTCTTACCCGGGCTCAAGACGGTAACTTTACCCTTCTGTGATAATCGTGTGACAAGTAAGCGACATAGATTGAAATTTGCAAAAGTAGCTACCGAAGCAAACGATACTAGACTTGATACATTCTGATGTGTGGGAGTCACGGAAACATCCATGGGGAGCAAAGTATTTTGTATCATTCATTGATGACTACTCCAGGAGATTGTGGGTGTACCCAATCAAGAAGAAGTCGATGTGTTTCCAAGATTCAAGGAGTTCAAAGCACAAGTAGAGCTTGAAATCGGGAAGAAAATCAAGTGCTTGAGGACGCATAATGGAGGAGAATATGTAGATGGTAACTTTCTATCATTCTCGCAAGCAAGAGGGTATTACGAGACAATTCAATCGTTGCACATACACCTCAAGAATGGTGTAGCAGAGCGGATGAACAGGACTCTCCTAGAAAGAACAAGAGCTATCTTTGAGAACATCGGGATTGGCCAAATCTTTTTGGCGTATACCAAACCGCTTGTTACGTGATAAATCGATCGCCATCAACAAATGATTGGTTTGAAGTCACCAATGGAGATGTGGAAAGGAAAGCGGTAGATTATTCTTCTTTACATGTGTTTGGATGTCCTGCGTAATGTACAACTCCCAAGAAAGAACAAAATTGGATCCAAAATCCGTAAAATGTATATTCTTGGGTTATGTCGACAATGTCAAGGGGTATCGCTTGTGGGACCCCACTACCCGCAAGCTTATTGTTAGCAGAGATGTAGTCTTTGCGTAAAATGAACCGCAAAGTGAAGCGTAAAAATGACAAAGACTTCCAAGGAGACTGCTATAGTGCAGTTGGAGAGAAAGACTCAAGAAGATGATTCTTCTGAAGCAGAACCAGAGCACATAGAACAAGAACCAGATGAGGTCAATGATGAAGGAGTTCGACGATCAACACGTCAGATAACGACACCATCATGGCACTCAGACTATGTTATGGCCTGCCATGATGCATACTGTCTTTTGACCGAAGAAGGTGAACCATCAGCTCTTCAAGAAGCGTTGAACAGTTCAGATGCTTCTCAATGGATGACAGCAATGCAGGAAGAAATGGAAGCCCTACATAGAAATAAGACTTGGGAACTTGTTGAACTTCCAAAGGGTCGGAAAGCCATCGGGAACAAATGGGTGTTCAAAATTAAACGAGACGGCAATGATCAAGTGGAACGGTATCGTGCCAGACTTGTAGTCAAAGGTTATGCTCAGAAAGAAGGGATAGACTTTGACGAGATATTTTCTCCAGTTGTCAGACTTACTACTATCAGGGTAGTGTTGGCAATGTGTGCTGCATTTGATTTACATCTTGAACAGTTGGATGTAAAGACTGCTTTTCTTCATGGAGAGCTTGAAGAAGAAATTTATATGCTTCAACCAGAAGGCTTTAAAGAACAAGGAAAAGAAAACTTGGTTTGTAGGTTGACCAAATCTCTGTACGGTCTAAAGCACGCCCAGATGTTGGTACAAGAGATTTGATTCCTTCATAATTAGCCTTGGTTACAACAGATCGAGTTCGCACCATTGTACGCATTACTACAAGAGGTTTGATGATAATGATTTCATCATTTCTTTGTTGTATGTGGATGACATGTTGGTGGTAGGCCCCAACAAAGATCGAATCCAGGAATTAAAGGCACAATTGGCTAGGGAGTTTGATATGAAGGACTTGGGACCCGCAAACAAGATTTTAGGGATGCAAATTCACCGAGACAGAAATGATAGGAAGATTTGGCTTTCTCAAAAGAATTATCTAAGGAAGGTCTTGCGGCGCTTCAACATGCAAGATCAGAAGCCAATTTCTACCCCGCTTCCGTCAATTTTAAATTATCCTCGTGTATGAGTCCTAGCAATGAAGCGGAGAGGATGGAAATGTCTCGAAAATCGTATGCATCGAATGGGAAGCCTTATGTATGCCATGATATGTACCGCCGGACATTGCACAAGCAAAGGGGAGCGGTTAGTCGGTTTATGGCAAATCCAGGTAGAGAGCATTGGAATATCACAAGAGGATCCTTAGATACATCAAAGGAACCTCAGATGTTGCATTATGTTACGGAGGATCAGAATTCATTGTCAGGGGTTATGTTGATTCAGATTTTGCAGGAGATCTTGATAAGAGGAAATCCACTACTGGGTATGTATTCACAATTGCAGGAGGAGCGGTGAGCTGGTTATCTAAGTTACAGACTGTTGTAGCTTTGTCGACTATAGAAGCTGAGTACATGGCAGCTACCGAAGCTTGCAAAGAAGCTATCTGGATTCAAATGTTAATGGTGGAACTCGGGCACAGACAACAGAGGATTGTTGTGTACTGTGACAGTCAGAGTGCCTTGCACATTGCAAGGAATCCAGCTTTTCATTCCAGGACAAAGCATATAAATACCCGGTATCACTACATTCGTGAAGTAGTAGAGGAAGGAACTGTGGATATGCAAAAGATTCACACCGAAGATAACCTAGCAGATGTGATGACGAAGCCGATCAATGCTGACAAGTTTATTTGGTGTCGATCCTCCTATGGCCTATCAGAAACGTAAGCAACATGGAAGGGCAAGGCAGAAAGAGTGGTGTGAAGATATGATTGGCTCAATCAAAATCTTCAAGTGGGAGAATTGTTGAAGTCAAGTCCCACATCGGTGGGTTGTCTTTGGCTTGGTTCTTGGGTGTTATAAAAACAACCCCAAAGCTTCATTTTTATTCATCCCAATCACTTCTTCTCTTCTTCCTTTTATTATTTCTTATACTCAATTTGAGTATTGTGAGAGTATTTGTGAGGTATTTTGTGAGAGGTATTCTTGTAATATTTTCCCACATAGTGAAATTCTTCTGGCCTTGTCCCGTGGTTTTTCCCTTATTCGTTGAGGGTTTTCCACGTAAATTTTGTGTGTTCATTTCCTTATTTTCTCGTCTCTTATTTTATCTGTGTGACACCATTCCGTTACTCTGGTACCTAACAGTATATAAGAAAAAGGGGTAATCATTTGTGGGCACGCAAAGATGCTAAGTTAGTTGGAGGCAACCCGGAAATCAAGGAGCTGAGAAGAGACAACAGAGAGAGGAGGACAAATAGGAGACTTCAAGACTATGTGTAATTGGGTAGTATATAAGAAAAAGGGGTAATCATTTGTGGGCACGCAATTTGTATGTTGATTCCCTTCTCTCCTGATATTCCCCTTCTCTCTCTAGCTTTATTCTCTTCTTCTGCAAATTTTACTTTCTGTTGCAATGTACTATTCCTCTTAGTCACACTGGCTGAGGGTTGACAATTGGTTGAATTCAATAAAACAGTACTTGCTTATTCCTTTTTCACAGTACGTGACTCTTAGTATTACTACAACCAACATCTTCCTCTATCTCTTCTTTTACTTTGCCCCACAATAATACAGCAAAAAGGCCAATTGATATTATTGTGGCTCCAATTATACTGCATAATCCAGAAAAAATATACATAAATGAACAGTTGAACAGCCATATCATGCAATAGTACAGTTTCTTCTTTAGTTTTGACAATTGCATCAGTAGAAAATGGACTTATGGCATGAGCTTATCAAGGGCTTTAATGATATTAGCTGATTAAATTTCTTTTCATTAGTGCAAAATAAAAAATGAGCAATATACATGTGAAGTGCTTTTACTTGTCATTTTTGACATCATCATATCATCATGGCTTTTCCTATTAGCTAACACTTCGTTTTCCACATCTTGTTTCATTCTAAGTTTTTTTCTAGTCCACTTATGTACATTACAACCATGTTTTTGTTTCATTCTCTATTACTCCCTCCGGTCCTAAATATAAGAGACAAAACCCTAATTCATCAAAACCAAGAAAAACACTCTTTTTTCCAATGAAAAACACTTTTTTATCTCACATATCTCTTATATTTTGAAACCCTAAAAAACACTTTTTTTTCTCTTACATTGGGAACCGGAGGGAGTATTTCATAAAGCATATATCAAACAGGTATGATTTTGTCAGATAGAAATTGATTTATTTAAGCAAAAATTGAAATAGTCACATACCTTCCAACATGAAGAGTATCATCAAGGAACATAACACCCATGGCAACAGAAATAACAATTTGGAGTGGCATGAATGAGGTTACAAAAACAGCGCCCTTTAAGTGCAGCGACCAGGCGTAAACTACACTGCCAATTTACTTTCCAAGTATTCCCTGGAAAAAGAAAGGTGTCATCAATAAACTGCACAAAAGCTGAAAAGGTGTAACTTTTTGGTTAAAATGCAGCAGCAGTTTGCAAGGTATCTTACAGAAGAAAAAATGGAGATCAGTGAAACACAAATGACTACCCAATGCAGAAGCCGGACATTTGGAGATGCGCAACAAATCTTCAAAATGGAGTTGATAAGGTATAAACCTGTTATTAGAAAGAAGAGAAGTTAGTTTTTTCCCATAAATAAAAAATATCAGAGAAAAGATATGCACACAGGAAAAGCTTAGCAACTGGAGATAAGCAAAAAATCCTTATTGGGGTGTGAGTTCCACCAATATCATCTTAGTCATCTTCCCATTCTTCACTAACACCTTTTTAGCTGAGACAACAGTTATCAACAAAACACCATTTAAGTAGGCCAAAATCTTTCCATCCAAAGTTCAGAGCAATTAGGGTAAGTAAAAGGAAGTTCATATAAAGTAGCACTACTAATTAAGGTAAGTTACACACAATTTGAATTTTAAACTTCAACATCTACGTAAGACTATGAAATGAAACAAACCAATGACTTGGGAATTTATCATTGAAAAAATAAACTTTTGAAGACAGAGAAAAAATGGCCTTCATCTTACTTGTCTGTATCTCAACCTTTGGTAATAACAAATCGATAAAAACCAACAAAAGCACAAAGTTAAAAAGCAAGAACTAACCATTTGATCCATCAATATGCTTTCCACTCACAAATACTGGTGGGAATGTCCTTCTAGCTATTAAATCCAGAACACTCGAAATTTGATACCCATCATCTACCGGAGAAAATAATATTATGACCTACATAGGATAAGTTTGATCAATGATGACATTTAAACACCAAGCAAAAATAAGGCAGTTATGATTACTTCACAGATCCAAGACCACCACAAAAGGTTGCACATTTAGTAACACATTTTTGGTGCACAAACAATACATAGCATGAGAGGGTAAAGAAGCACCATAATCAGAGTCCAAAACACAATGACATATATCCTACTTAATCAGGTATAATAATGAAACCCATAAGGTCGACTTGGTGGCTTTTTGTGATTTTCAGAGCTTATCTTTGTTTGCATAGAAATATTTTGATTCCGGTTTATTTCTGCTTGAGTATTCCATACTACTTCTATTCCATGGGTGTTTACCTTTCCAAACTCTAAAAGCTGAGGCCATGTACGGATGTATCCATGGATACTGTTCTGTTATGTCGAGCTTGAGTAGCATCCAAATTCTCAGTAACGTATAAAATCATTAGCACACAAATAACAAAGCTTCAGACATTGAAGGTGATAATCTAGATTACAAAGTACATTAGGAATGAGTTAGTTTTTCGATTTTTCATTATTTCTTTGCTACAGTTAACAAAAATTATTATTAAAAAAATGACAATGAGAGAATGATTTCTACAAATTTCTGGGCTAACCCCCCTTAAAAAATCCAAGAAGACAAAAAAAGAAAAGGACAAAGAACTACCACTACCACTTTTTTTCCTTCACTTTTGTGGTTCAAGTAACAATTCATAGAAACAAAAAGACAAATAGGCGAAACATAATCCAAGTATCAGTCTCAAGGTAAATGAATATGAGATCAAAATTGAAGAAAAGTGGAAATCGAAAGAACCTCGTCAGATAAACCGCGGGCTTCTTATTCTTCTTCTATCAATCACCTCTTTCATATTTCTCTGAGTTTGTTGGGTTTGATTTGAAGAAGCTCTGTTGTCACACCTCTTGTACTGAAAAAATGAGAATAAGAGCAGGTTGTTTCATCTTAATAGTTGGAAATAATGGTAACCATAATTGATTATTAAGCAGAGGAATGAAGAATAGAGTAACTGAGTTAGTACAATGAAACAGTAGCAGGATAAGACAATCTTTTTGGTTTCTGATTTCTACTCTTGCAACCCCAACCAAGACAATCGACCCTTGTACCTACCATGGAAAGCAAAGATCGATCAAAAAGAAAGGGAGAGAATCAGAGACAAAATAAAAGTAAAAAAAGGGAACAATCCATGAACCAAAGAAAAAATTGAAACGCTTTTGCAAAGTGGGATTTTCGTTTGGGGTTAGGGATTAAGGTAAAAGCAGGGATTAAGATGAGATTTGGGGTTAGGGTTTTCAAAGAGAAACCAACTCACCATCAAGGGAAGAAGAAGGATTAGCCATGGTGAGCTTTTCGGCCCAGCGGAGGTCTCCGATTGTGTTTCTGAGTACTGGGTTTTGTTGCGGATCCTTAAGAGACTTCATTAATCGGATTTGTTTCTTCGATGGCAGTTCACCGTGTCAACACCTTCTACCTCTTCCTCCTTCAAACTCCAACAGAACCGAACAAGAAGCACTGCCACCAGTCAGCTCCGCTAGCAACGACCCCGAATCGCGTCCCTATCGCGAGAAGCTGGGTCGTCAAACCTGAAACAGACAGTGTTGTATAGCAAGGAGGAGGAGAGGGAGCAAGTACAGAGGGGAGTGAGAGAGAGGGTTGTTGCGAGGTTTAACAGGAAGGCAAAATTGAATTTGAATTTTGAAAATCGTATTATTCAGAGTGTGGGAGAAGCTTTTTTTTGTCCTGACGTTCTTTTCTTTGATTTTCCAGTCTTCCTCTTCACGTGATTATTAAAATAGTATTATATTATAAATTAAAAAGTACTAATATGTAACCCGAGCCATGCACAGGTATATAAATCAGAGAAAAATTTATATAAATATTGATAAAAAATAATATTTGTAATGTTTAATCATATCAATGTATCATATACACATACATACATTTTTTTTTTCTATTGGGCCTAGCGGCACACGCACGCGCGCACAGGGAAGGGAAAAGTGGAGGCACTGGGGTTCAAACCCCGCCTCACACAAACGTCCCAGGCGTAATTGCCAACTCGGCTGCGTACTGCGAAACCACATATATACATATTTAAAAAAAAGTGTGTATAATGTACCCAAAAAAAGTGTGTGTGTGTGTATATATATACTAGTAACATACCCGTGCATACGCACGGGTGAGTAACACATTGTATTCGTTTGGTTCCAAGTCGAAGTATTGTTCCCAATTGTCGACATCACTTTTTTTATATTCGACGTCACCTTGTATTCCTCATTGAGCTCGTTAAATTAATGAACTGAGCTCGACTCGTTTGGTTCATGAGCTAGCTCGTTTGGTTCCAAGTCGAAGTGTTCTTCCCAATTGTCGACATCACTTTTTTGCACGTCACCTTGTATTCCTCATTGAGCTCGTTAAATAAATGAACTGAGCTCGACTCGTTTGGTTCATGAGCTAGCTCGTTTGGTTCCAAGTCGAAGTGTTCTTCCCAATTGTCGACATCACTTTTTATATTCGACGCCACCTTGTATTCCTCATTGAGCTCGCCGACGCCACCTTGTATTCCTCATTGAGCTCGTTAAATTAATGGGTCGAGATCAAGCTCAACCGAGATCAAACTCAACCTATCGAGATCAAACTCAAGTCGTTGGTCCTCGTCGCCGGGTCAATCCCGATCTCGACAGTTGAGCTTGATCTCGGCGAGTTGAGCTCGATCTCGACACCAAGACAACTATCTATTGGAGCATCAAGACCCATCACAATCAAGCTGTCGAAATAAATCATGTGAATAGCTGTCGAGATCAAGCTCAACCGAGATCAAGCTCAACCTGTCGAGATCAAGCT
The DNA here is from genome assembly GCA_037113605.1 of Calophaca sinica. Classification (NCBI taxonomy): domain Eukaryota; kingdom Viridiplantae; phylum Streptophyta; class Magnoliopsida; order Fabales; family Fabaceae; genus Calophaca; species Calophaca sinica. The sequence continues at coordinate 4,552,448 of CM073737.1, forward strand.
CAAGCTGTTCGTCCTCAAGTTGTTGAGCTTGATCTTGACATTTTGAGCTTGATCTCGACAGTTTGAAGACAACTATCTATTGGAGCATCAAGACCCATCACAATCAAGATGTCGAAATAAATCATGTGAATAGCTGTCGAGATCAAGCTCAACCGAGATCAAGCTCAACCTGTCGAGATCAAGCTCAAGCTGTTGAGCTTGATCTCGACAGGTTGAGCTTGATCTCGACAGGTTGAAGACTAAACTATCTATTGGAGCATCAAGACCCATCACAATCAAGCTGTCGAAATAAATAATGTGAATAGCTGTCGAGATCAACCTGTCGAGATGAAGCTCAACCGAGATCAAGCTCAACCTGTCAAGATCAAGCTCTGTCGCTGGTCCTCGTCGCCGGGTCAATCCTAATCTCGACAGGTTGAGCTTGATCTCGACAGGTTGAGCTCGATCTCGACAGCTTGAAGACAATTGTTTGGTCCCAAGTCGAAGTGTTCTTCCCAATTGTCGACATCACTTTTTTGCACGTCACCTTGTATTCCTCATTGAGCTCGTTAAATAAATGAACTGAGCTCGACTCGTTTGGTTCATGAGCTAGCTCGTTTGGTTACAAGTCGAAGTGTTCTTCCCAATTGTCGACATCACTTTTTTTATATTCGGCGTCACCTTGTATTCGTCATTGAGCTCGTCGACGTCACCTTGTATTCCTCATTGAGCTCGTTAAATTAATGGGTCGAGATCAAGCTCAACCGAGATCAAACGCAACCCGCCGAGATCAAGCTCTGCCGCTGGTCCTCGCCGCCGGTCAATCCCGATCCTCGATCTCGACAAACAAGACAATTGTTTGGTTCCAAGTCGAAGTGTTCTTCCCAATTGTCGACATCACTCGAAAACAATTGAGCTCGTCGACGTCACCTTGTATTCCTCATTGAGCTCGTTAAATTAATGGGTCGAGATCAAGCTCAACTGAGATCAAACTCAACTTGTCGAGATCAAACTCAAGCTGTTGGTCCTCAAGCTGTCAAAGTCAATCCTGATCTCGACAGGTTGCGCTTGATCTCGGCAGGTTGAGCTCGAACTCGACAGCTTGAAGACAATTGTTTGGTTCCAAGTCGAAGTGTTCTTCCCAATTGTTGACATCACTTTTTTGCACGTCACCTTGTATTCCTCATTGAGCTCGTTAAATAAATGAACTGAGCTTGACTCGTTTGGTTCATGAGCTAGCTCGTTTGGTTCCAAGTCGAAGTGTTCTTCCCAATTGTCGACATCACTTTTTTTATATTCGGCGTCACCTTGTATTCCTCATTGAGCTCGTTAAATTAATGGGTCGAGATCAAGCTCAACCGAGATTAAACGCAACCTGTCGAGATCAAACTCAAGCTGTTGGTCCTCAAGCTATCGAAGTCAATCCTGATCTCGACAGGTTGCGCTTGATCTCGGCAGGTTGAGCTCGATCTCGACAGCTTGAAGACAACTATCTATTGGAGCATCAAGACCCATCACAATCAAGTTGTCGAAATAAATCATGTGAATAGCTGTCGAGATCAAGCTCAATCGAGATCAAGCTCAACCTGTCGAGATCAAACTCGTCGCTGGTGCTCAAGCCGCCGGTCAATCCCGATCTCGACAGTTGAGCTTGATCTCGACAGTTGAGCTTCTCGACAAAGATGAAGACTAAACTATCTATTGGAGCATCAAGACCCATCACCATCAAGGGAAGAAGAAGGATTAGCCATGGGTGTCGCCTTCTTCAAACTCTAATGTAACCGCACTGAAACATTGCCGCTACACCGCCACCACGACCACGAATCGCGTTGTCGCGAGAAGTCGGGTCCGTCGACCAAAATGCACAATGTTCTATAGGAAGGAGGAGGAGAGGGATCTGTGAGATAGAAGGAGTTTGGGAAACTGATTCCAAAGGAAGTAAAATTTTTGAATTTTGAAAAGAGTTGCTACGTAGAGGAGTGAAGTGTGTGAGAGAAGTTTGCTCTCTCCTCCTTTCGGTGGTCGCGGAAACACGTTTTGTGTAGATCAGAGTGAAAGTTGGAAACTTTCACCGATATGAAAACGAAGGAGGAGAGCTCCTCTGTTGTGTATTTGTTTTTGTCTGGCTTGAATATTTTATTATTAAATATGAAATAGATTGTGCTTTCACTAAAAGAGACATGAAAAAAATGATTAAAAAATATTGATGTGGTGAAACCTATCTCATTGATTGACACCTGTAAATTGTTACTCAAACAATGACTTCCATATGTATTGTCTTTAGATAAAGACAATAGGGTAAGGTAACCATTTTTTTGGTGTGCTAATTTGGTTTTCACTTTTACCCTTCGATTAACTGTTTTGTAAATTTAAAAATAAATTTTTTTAAACTGATGCTCTTTCATTTCAAAGAAACCAACACCATTAAATATAACTGCCCCTCAATCTCTCACACGACAAATGTGTTGTGGACAATAAAAAAATAATAATATAAAATACTATAGCACAATAAAAATGCGAAAATATGCCTATCTTGACGCTAGTATATTAAAAGGCATTTACTAACTTACACCCACCCATTTTTTAGTTGGTTTAAGTTAGCAAGTTACACCTTAAAGTGTATTTGACAAACTTTTAGTTATAACTTGCTAACTTAAAACAAATAAAAAATGTGCAAGTTTAAGTTGGCAAATGCCTATGCTAACTTACACCCACCTCAGTGTAAATGTGTAGTTGTAAGTTAGCAAGTTACACTTTAGGGTATATTTGACAAATTTTTAGTCATAACTTGTTAACTTACATCAATTAAATAATAGGTGGGTGTAAGTTAACAAATCTTATTCCATAAATAGTTTTTTTTGATATAAACACATATATGAATATTGATATTGTTTAAATTAATAACTTTCACTAACTTTTAATATATTATTTTATAATAATTATGGCGAGTATGACTATATAGTAACCCGTGCCATGCACGGGTGCATATTGGCTTTTGAACACTTTTATAAAATGTATTTAATTTTTTATATAAATTTTTTTGTTAAAGTGAATTTGAGGCAATATTTACCAATAATTATATTAAAGTATTTTAATTTCAATTATGCATCACAAATTATAGCAATCTTTATCATAGTAACTACTATTGTCCATTATAAAGATTTAGTTAGATATCTGACTGATTATCATATTTAAAATTGAATATAGTGGATAAAAATATAAATTATTGTCGACTTAAGAGAATAAAAAATTGTTATGAACTTATATTTTTACCAAATAATGTGGGAGTTCCTAGTAAAAAAAACGTTTTTTAAAATGAAAATTTTAAATATAATAGACCTGACCCATGTGTTATGCATTGGATATAGATGAGATGCACTCTATAGTAATGACACATCTATTGTATGTTGACCCGTACTACGCACGGTGTATATAAAAAAATATAAACAAAAAATATCATGGGAAATTTTATAAGAAATTATCTAAAATATACATAAAATTTGTATATAAAAAATTTGTTTTTCATATAAAATATTTATTCGCATGTATATATTTTATCTATGGCTTTCATATAAAATGTTCATTCCCGTGTATTATGTTTTGTTTATAATTTATATTTATATATTGATCAATCTATATGTAGATATAAATTTATAAAAGAGATTCTCAATTTGATTAGATTAAACTAAAACTGCAATAAATCTAAATTTGCTTTCATGTAAAATTTTATTTCTATATGTAATGTTTTATCTATAATTTCTATACTGATCAATTTACATACAGATATGAATATTTTTTTCATAAAATATTGTGTATAATTTTATTTTAATATGTCTATCCCCATGTTATACCAAAAGAAATTTGAATTTTGTTAGATAAAAAAATGACTGATAATTTTTTTTACTGTATATCTGTAGGCTCGTGCTACAACACGCAATATACTTAAGAAAAATTATAATCATACACCTAGGGTTTAGAAGAAATGACATTATTATATAGCTAGTAATATGTAAATAGTTCTAAATCTTCCCACAGGTTATAAACCGGAGTATAAATGAGATGCACTCTATGGTAACACAATATCTATTGTATGTTCACCCATTAAAAAATATAAACAAAAAAGATCATGGAGAATTTCATAAGAAATTATCTAAAATGCATGCATAAAAAAGAAAATATCTAAATTATACATAAAATGTTTGTAATGGATTTATTTTTTATGCAAAATATTCACTCCCGTATATTATATCTTATCTTTTGCTTTCATATAAAATGTTCATTCCCGTACACAATATTTTATATATAATTTATATTTATATATTGATCAATCTATATATAGATATATTGATTAAAATAAATCTATATATATATATATATAAATTATTAAAAGAGAATCTATATATAAAAAACATTTATAAAAGAGAATCTAAATTTGCTTAGAATAAACTAAAACTTTAATAAATCTAAATTTGTTTCAATGTAAAATTTTATTCTCACATGTAGTATTTTATTTATGATTTATAGATATTAATATTTTTTATGTAAAACATTGTGTTTGATGCAATTTTCCCCTATATTTTTCTTGTAATATGTTTATCCCCATGTTATACTATATGATATTCAGTTTAACGAATATGGCTTTTTCACTGACACTGTAACACCTGAGGACGAGATCGACCTCGTATTAGGACGTCGTATCGAGACCTCGCGTCGAGATCTCGTGTCGAGACCTCGTACCAAGACCTCGTGTCGAGATCCCGTGCCAAGATCCCGTGCCAAGATCGCGTGCCAAGGTCATATGTCGAGCTGATGAGGTCGCGTACCGAGCTGAGGAGGTCGCATGTCGAACTGAGGAGGCCGCGTGCACGAACTCGTGTTAGAGCCTTGTGCGCTTGCACGAGCACCCTGGTCGACATCGTGTCGAGATGATAACACTCGTATTTTTACGAACGTTATTCAGCGTTATGATTATATTGTTTGTAATATTTATATTATCGGTTTGCAGTTCTCGACGCTGTGCTTCTTTTTAGATCTGTAACCTATAGCTTAGAGGGTAATCATGAGAGAGGAGAGATTAGATGGGTAGAATGATTGATGGGATTAGCATCTCATAACAGTGATTGCACGATAATGCCGCTTCCTCACCAAATTGTATATTCGATCACCCCTCAAACCCTCACTTTCTCTTTTCTTCTTCTTCCTTCTTCTCTCGAGTTCCTATTCCTCTCCAAACCTCCATCAAGAACCTTGAGTTCCATCGAAGCTTCGTGATAAACTTTCTTCATCAACCTTGTTTCTCATCATCTCCTCGACATATCTCACCTTCTCGACCATCATTTGAGGTATGAAAAACAGATTTTCTCTTCCTTCATGCTACTGTTTAGCGCCACTTCTTCCTTCCTTTTTAGCTAGTTTTTACGCTCCCAAATCATGTCATATTGATAGGTTTTCTTCTTCATGATATTACCGACCTTTCTAACCAATTATTTGAGCTTGTAAAACAAATTTCTTTCTCTCGCTTTCTGCAGCAAAGGCCCAAAAACCCTTCCTTTTTGGTTGTTTTGATTTCTTGTTTTAGTTTGTTGTCACGTTGCTTCCGTTGTTGTTGTCGTCGATTTATCTGTTGTAGCATCAGATAACCTTTTTCATGAACTTTTGATCGAAAACCCTAACTTTGTGTTAGAGGAAAAATGGCTTTGTCTGGTAATGTATGAAAGAAGTTTCAATAAAATTTTAGAGAAAGGAGTTATTTTGTAATGTTTACTTGGGTTGTGGTTAAGATTGGGATGAGAGCTAAGTGTTATTAGAACCCATAGATGGAACTAAGTTATGCTTGTATTAGGAAGTCTGATTCCCGAGATCGTGTGATTTCCGAATCGAGGTGTACGGGAGAGCGAACCCGAGGACGTGAGAGCAGTGGGATCCAGATCGAGAACTGTACGTGTCGAGGTCGACTGAGAGCCGTACGTGTCGAGATCGAGTAAGAGGAGTCGTTGTCGAGCTCGTTTGAAGACACCGTGTCGAGGTCGTTGTCGGCGGCATTAGCTTGGAGTTCGGTAAGGGCACTTCATATTCTACGTGTTTATGTTTTGTGCGTAAGAGCACTTCTAAACATTCTAGGATTTTTATTGTTATATTGCTATGTATGGATTCCGTGATTTGTGTCGAGCATGTAATGTTGTGATATGATTGGGTTTTTGCATGTATTTAATATGTGATTGAATATATGTTGTGAATTATGTATTGACTGTTGAATTGCGTTTCTTCATGTCGAGCTTGCTCTTTTTATTTGACATGCGGTTGAATATCTTGTGTATAACTCTTTGAATATTGAAAGCGGAGAGCTGTTCATCGAGTGAGCGAGCTAGGCGAGTCGTTATGACGTTTTTGAGCCGTGACCCGGATAACTAAGGGTGCTAGGTCCCCTTTTGTTTACGGGAGATTGACTAGACGTCGCCACGCTATGGGACCTGAGTTGACTGTCCTAGGGAGAGCGAAGATCCCAAGGCTACGGCTGGACTTTCCAGCATACGGTACGGCGTGTGCATTCCGGAAAAAAATTGTCGAGTCGAGAGAAATGGATCGCGAGTTGAGTCGAGTCTAGAGTGAGAAGGTCGAGTCACGTGTGGTGATTGATATACATTGTTGTGTTGCTTATTTCCTTATGCCGTGTTTATCTTGAATTGTTGAGAAGTTGACCCTTTCCCGTGGTGCCTTCAATCCATGACGGTTACCCAGACGATGTCGAGGGTGCAAGGAACTCGACAGCAGATGATGGCGAGGAGGAGCTCGACGAGGATCAGGGCGACGACCTCTACTTGTCGTGATTTGCTTTGTCTATGTTTTTGTGTATAGTGGTTGTGACCCGGTTGGGCGGTTATGTTTTGTTATTACAGGTAGATCTGGCGGTTTACTTTTGGAGCAAATGCGTGGTGTTCTGGAAGTACCCCCAGGGTATGATTGCTCTCTTGAAGTCGTCATACCTTAGGTGTATTTTCTTTATACATTGTATTTTGTATACATCATCATTTCGAGTGGTATATATGTTTATTATGCATGTATGTTTTATTAGAATTTATGTCTTGTGTCTTAGTTGCACCATGTTTTCGAAAAGTTGTAATTACTCTGATGTGCACGAGCTGGTTTTATAAAATAAAAAAAATAGACCGTACTTTCTAAAAGGCACAAGAGTATCGTTTTAAAACACATCGCATACAGGGTAACTTGAACTCGGTGTGTCGAGCTCGGTAACTCGAGCTCGGTATGTTGAGCTCGGTAGCGGTCCGGAAACGGGTCGTTACACTTCAACTCTGCTAAAGGATTGCGTCAGGGTGATCCTGTATCCCCTTACATCTTTATCTTCTGCTTGGAGCGTTTAAGCCACCTAATCCAAGATGTCGTGAGCACTAGCACCTGGTCCCCTCTCACTTCCGGTCGAACTCACACGGTAAAACTTTCCCATGTTTTCTTTGCTGATGATATGTCTCTAATTGCAGAAACTTCTCCTTCCCAAGTTGATGTCATCAAAGCTTGTATGGATTGATTCTGTGAGGTCACTGGACAGAAGCTGAATTATAACAAATCTAGCGTTTTCTTCTCAGCAAATGTTAACGATGACCTCAGGCACAACCTTAGTTCTCAGCTTGGTATCAAGGCTACGATGATTTGGGGATCTATCTTGGAGCTCCTATGCTTCATCAACGTTCTTCCAAGGCTTCCTATTATTTCATGATTGACAAAATGAAGAAAAAGCTTAGCTGTTGGAAATCATCTATTCTCTCTTTAGCAGGATGAATTACTTTAGCCCAATCCTCTCTCATGGATATCCCTGGCTATATTCTTCAAACTTGTTACATTCATATCTTTGTTTGTGAGGAAGCGAAGAGGATGTGCAGGAACTTCATTTGGGGAAGCACCAATGACCAGTAAGTGCCATTTGATCTCCTGGGAGAATATTTGCAAGCCCAAGGATGAGGGGCCTGGGGTTCAGATCTCTTCGGGTTCTTAATTAAGCTAACCTTATGAAGTTTGCTTGGCAGCTAATCTCTCAAACCGATAAGCTTTGGGTTCAGATTTACCGAGCTAAATACAATAGCAGCAATGCGTCTATTCCCGTGGTGGAACAACATAGTAATGCTTTTGTAATCTGGCAAGGAAGCACTAATATCTGGCAGCATATTGAGAAGAACTTATCTTGGGCGATTAATAATGGTCAAACTACTCGTTTCTGGCAAGACGCTTGGGTCCCTGGCTTCGGCTTCTTAAAAGATTGAGTGCTTGCCTTTATTCCATTAGGTGAAGCAATTAACTTCACAATTGCCTGTTACGGCAACAGTGAGGGGTGGAATTAGCAAAAGCTCTACGCCACCTTCCCTATGGATGTTTGCTCGAAGATTGCTAGTATCAAGCCTCCATCTGGGGATCTTGAGGATTTCCCTATATGGTCTCTCTCAACTGATGGTACTTTCAGCATCAAGTCGGCCTACAACTATTTGACTGTGGATCTGAACGCTCATGCTCAACTTGACCCTCTTTTCAATATTGTTTGGAAGTGGCAGGGAACCTTGCGTATCAGAGCTTTCCTTTGGAAGGTAGCTCATGGTAAGCTTCTTACTAATAATGAGAGAAAGCATATAAACATATATGCCGATGGCACTTACTCTACATGCAATTGTTGGTGTTGGGACTTTTAGTCCCACATCGGATAAAATAGTAAAGAGGAGTGAACCTCTTTGTTATAAAAGGAGGCTTGGGCCTTGGTTTTATGTACACCATTCAAAAGCTTGTCTAGCAACTTTTGTCTCTAGATAAATTCTTCTCTTTGTTTTAGAATTTAATAGAATTAGTATGCTTTCTGTGGATTGCGACTTTGGTGACACTCCACATCAGAAAAAGAATTTATTAGGAATATTTCTTGTAAAGGAGAGTGTGAGGAATAAGTTTTGCTAGTGGGAAGCTTTGTGGGTGTCTTGGGGGTGCTGAGAGAGAAAATTTTGTAGTGGTAATAATTTTCTACATAGTGGATTTTCTCCAGTCTTGGTGGTTTTTCTCTGTTTGGGAGTTTTCCACGTTAAATTCTTGTGTTGTTATTATTTCTCTATTTTGTTTTAGATTTTCCACAAGTGCAGTTTAGGAAGAGAATTTGAAGAGTCAAATTCCCAACAAGTGGTATCAAGAGCACAGGTTACGCGCCAAAGAGGATGCTCGGAAGCGAGTTTCAAATGCGAGTCAGATTTTGATGTAGAGAAATTTGACGGAAAGATCAACTTTGGCTTATGGCAAATACAAGTTAAGGATGTGTTGATTCATGCAGTTTACACAAGCTTTGGAAGACTGGGGTTACTCTTGAAAGTAGCAGTTGATCTTTGGTAAAGCTGCTAGTAAAGCAGACAAAGTGATGATGATTGGGAGGATCTGGATTTGAGAAGCGGCCGAAGTGCAATTCGTCGTGCGACCAAAATGTTCTTGCAAGCGTGAAGAGGAGCATCCACGGCAAAGGGACTCTGGGAAAAACTCGAGGAGTTGTGTCAGCATAAAGAGCGTCTCAAATCGGTTGTATCTGAAGAAGTTTCATACGTTGCAAATGGATGAAGGTACTACTATTTCAGATCATTTAAAATATTCTCGATGGCATTGTTTCTGAGCTTGAATCTATTGGAGTTAAAATTGATGATGAGGATCAGGCCCATTTGATCGTGTGTCTCTTCCACTGATCTATGAGCACATGAAGCCGCTATTAATTCATGGGCATGGTAAGGAGAAAATAATTTTCTCGGAGGTTACTAGTAAGCTTCTTTACGAAGAGAGGGAGGCTTGGTGGGAAGTAACAATCCACATGAAAGTTCTGCGTTGGTAGCTCGTGGTGGAAGAAGAAGAACTCCATAAAGAATGTCTGTTGGGGATGTGGGCGATCTGGCCATATCAAGAAGAATTGTAAGGTAAGCGGAGTTCGAAAGCTACTGCGGTCGACCAAGTGAGATCGCGATATTGAGCTAACATTATCTCCAGATCTTGATGTCTTTTGAAAGAAGGACATGTATATCCTTATGGCGTAGGTCCCAAAAAGTTGCTTGATAAAGGATATTAAATGTTAAGCGGGACCACATTTTGCACAGGCATTGGTTGACATTGATCACGAGGTGTGTGAGTGAAATTTATGTCGATGGTGATTAACTTCCATGAGAGTCAAATATGGGAGTTGCACCATAGTTTTTCGCAGTTATATTTCGGCATGTCGCCGAGTTTAAATCTTGATGGCTAGTTAAGTGATTATGCTTTTATGGTGGAGCATGATTGCTGGGTGAATGATAGAAAATCTATGAGAATCTTATTGGGGCGTTGTGGATGACCACAAAGTCACAAGGTGGAGATTGTTGGTGTTGGGACTTTTAGTCCCACATCGGATAAAAATAGTAAAGAGAGTGAACTCTTTGTTATAAAAGGAGGCTTGGCCTTGGTTTTTATGTGCAGAATTCAAAAGCTCTGTTTAGAACTTTTGTCTCTAGATAAATTCTTCTCTTTGTTTTAGAATTTAATAGGGTCTTAGTATGCTCTGTGGTTGCGAGTTGAAATTTGAACTCTACATCGAGAAAAAGAATTTATTAGGAATATTTCTTGTAAAGAGAGAGGTGTGAGGAATAAGTTTTCTTCAGTGGGGAAGCTTTGTGGGTGTCTTGAGGAGTGCAGAGAGAAAATTTTGTAGTGGTAATAATTTTCTACATAGTGGATTTTTCTCTCGTGCAGTGGTTTTTCTCCTTGTTTGGGAGTTTTAAATTAAGTCTTGTGTTGTTATTATTCTACCATTTTTGCTTTTTCCAATTTTCATGAGTCTGAGTTTGGAAGAGAATTTGAAGAGTCAAATTCCCAACAGCAATCTCTCAGATGAAACCATTTTGCATGGCTTGCGTGACTGTGACGATGTTAAAGCCTACTGGGACCGTTTCATCAACAGTGACCATTGGAGTCATTTCTTCAGCTTTGGTCTCTTCGATTGGCTGCAATGGAAATTGACTACTGATGACATTAGTGTTTCTGGCTGTCCTTGGCCTTCTATCTTTGCTATTACCATTTGGATGCTTTGGAGAGACCGTAACCCTTTTATCTTTTAGGGTAAAACTGACCTGGGTCGCACTATGGAACACACAGTCTCCAGTCAGGCTTATTTGATCTCCCAAGATGCTAATAAGACTGTCCCTATTTATTTTGAGAGGCCTAGGCAGGAGCTCCATATTGTTTGACAGCCTACCCTGCTAACCCCTACAAGCTAAACATAGATGACTCCCATTGCACCCGAACAAACTCTTCTACTTGCAGAGGACTTACGTGTGATTTTAGAGGTGCTTTCATTAAAGGATTACATTGCCGCATTGGAACCTCCACCGCCATTACTGCTGAACTATGGGGCCTCCTTTATGGTCTCAAACTAACTAAGCAGCTCCAACTTCCTTCTCTTCTTGTTGAAGTTGACTCCCAAGTGGTTTCTAGGCTTGTGCACGTTGGATCCTACTCCATCTGAGCTCTCCGACCGCTCCTCCTAGAAGCACTTCATCTCCTTTGTGCTCCTGATTGGGAAGTCTTCGTGTCTTACGTGGACTATTTTGGATGTTCTTCTATCTGGTCTCAACCTTAAGCTCCGCTTTGATGTAATGGGGTGCAGTTCCCCCCGCTTTGTTTCTTAGCCTCGTGCTAACTCCTTTCTTCATAAAAAAAAATGAAAAGGGGAAATGGGAGTATGGAAGAAACGTGCATGTCATTTAAGGAATCGATTTCAAGTTCAACCGAGATCAAGCTCAAGCTGTCGAGATCAAGCACAAGCTGTCGAGTTCCATCTCAAGCTGTCGAGTTCAATCTCAACCTGTCGAGATCAAGCTCAAGCTGTTGGTCCTCCAGCTGTCGAAGTCAAGCTTGATCTCTCAAGCTGTCGAGATCAAGCTCAAGCTGTCGAGTTCAAAACCTGTCGAGTTCAAGCTGAAGCTGTTGATCCTCAAGCTGTCGAAGTCAAGCTTGATCTCGACAGGTTGAGCTTGATATCGACAGCTTGAGCTCGATCTCGACGGAAATCAAGCTTGATCTCGACAGATCGAGCTTGATCTCGACAGCTTGAAGACTAAACTCTATTGGAGCATCAAGACCCATCACAATCAAGCTGTCGAAACAAATCATGTGAATAGCTGTCGAGATCAAGCTCAACCGAGAGCAAGCTCAACTTATCGAGATCAAACTCAAGCTGGCTTGATCTCAACCTGTCGAGATCAAGCTCAACTTATCGAGATCAAACTCAAGCGGTTGGCCCTCAAGCTGTCGAAGTCATGCTCGATCTCGACAGGTTCACCTCAAGCTCAACCGAGATCAAGCTCAAGCTGTCGAGATCAAGCCCCAAGCTGTTGGTCCTCAAGCAGTCGAAGTCAAGCTTGATCTCGACAGGTGGCGCTTGATATCAAGATGTCGAAACAAATCATGTGAATGGCCGTCGAGATCAAGCTCAACCGAGAGCAAACTCAGCTTATCGAGATCAAACTCAAGCTGGCTTGATCTCAACCTGTCGAGATCATGCTCAACTTATCGAGATCAAACTCATGCTGTTGGTCCTCAAGCTGTCGAAGTCAAGCTTGATCTCGACAGGTTGAGATCAAGCTCAACCGAGATCAAGGTCTGTCGAAGTCAATCTCGATCTCGACAGGTTGAGATCAAGGCCAACCGAGATCAAGCTCAAGCTGTTGAGATCAAGCTCGAGCTGTACCGCATCCCCGTGTCGCACGACACCTCCTAAAAGTTCGCCGTCAGTGGTGATTCCAGTCTGATGCGGTGGTTTGGGTGTCGACGGAAACTGTCGCATAAGGGGTCGGGTGGATAGGTGGGGAGAAAGAAAAAAAACCATTGGACTATTTTGCTCTTTGACCAATCACTCAATCTTGACCGTTGGATTTAAAATGATAAGCATCCAACGATCTTTGTCTATTCTGCACCGGTGCTCCACATGTTTAGTGGTGCATGCTAGACGAGCCCTTTTATTATTTATTTATTTATTTGTATTAGTGTCCATATTTGCTTGGGAGTGAAAGAAAATCTCTGCGAGTCTAGAAGGGGGAGGAAAAGAAGGCGCATCATCAAAAATCAGATTTGTGAAGAGAAAAGAAGAAGAAGAAGAAGAAGAGAGAGAGAGAGAGAGATGGGAGATTACCACTTCGTATACAAGGACGTAGAAGGAGCCTCAACTCAATGGGATGATATTCAGAGAAAACTTGGCAATCTCCCTCCAAAGCCACCCGCTTTCAAACCTCCTCCTTTCACCCCCGCTTCTGATCCCGACACCCTCCCCAGAGATAAAGCCTGGCTCGATTCCAAAACCCATGATGAACTTGAAGACCTTGAAGACGATCTCGATGACGATCGGTTCCTTCAGGAATACAGGTTCACAATTCACATCCTTCTTTTTTTAATTATTATAAATAATTATGTTATTTTCCTCGCAACAACCAATAAATAAGTTCTTAATCAATTTGAAAAATTCCCAAATTTTTCCTTTTTTATTATGTGGGTCGTTTTTTTTCAAACCTGAGATGATGAAAAAATTAATAAAGTTGTGATTTTTTTATCTCTGTGTTCTTCTGGGTAGCTTGTGATTGTTTGAAATTTGTTGGATCACTTGTTCATTTCTTTGTTTCTGGATACAACCTGGTCGAGGATTCTGTTGTCAGTGGCGGACCTTCTCAGGAGCGGGAAGGCGCCACTGCACCCCTCAGTTTTTTAATTTTTTTTATATACTCCAATTTTGAGCAGAAGGGCAAAATGAAGAAGGAGAAGAAAAAAGCGAACGCAAGTGAGCAAGCAACAACCACTTTGTTCTTGTCCACAGCTACCAGTTTCGCTCTAGCTTTTCGTTCGTTGCAGAGAGACATAAGAGAAGAAGGGGAAAATGAAGAAGGAGAAGAAAAAAGTGGTCGTTCTGCAGAGACACAAATGACAAAAAACGTTTGAGAACTAGGGTTGGCAGTTAGATTATAACGGGTTATGGGCTTGGCCCAATATCACTTAAAAAAACAAATGCTTTTTTAACAATAATAAACAGAAGACAGCCGCTTGATTTCTGCCGTTTCTTTACGTTTTGCTTCTTTTTTTGTTTTTTGACAGTACGTTTTCCTTCTTTTTTGCTGTGAAGGCATTGGGCCATATGGCCCAAACTTCTCGTAAATGGATTACGATTTTTTACCTTAAAAATTTATGCAAATGGATTTTTTTTTGGCACCCCCAAGGTTTCCATCCAAGGTCCGCCACTGTCTGTTGTTGTTGTTGTTGATTTTGTTCCTTTTTTTTTTTTTTTTTTTGTTTTCAGGTTAAGGCATTTGAATAGGGTAATGTGATTTTTAAGGGTAGATCAAACAACTACTCTGTTTGGATATTTGATTTGATGTAAGGATTTTAAAAAGTCTCTGGTGTTTTAATTTGGTATTATTTTTTAATCTTAAAATAGGGAATTTGATTTATATTCCCACCTAAACATATGGGAAATTCTAGAATCCCTTCCTCTTATTACAGTTTCAGTGCTTTCGCTCATGTTCTAATGGCCTTTTCATATTTATTGCTCTCTCTCGCTATGGAAGCAGGCGAGTAATGGGGTCTTTCATGAATTTGAAGCTTCAAATTTCTGAGTTTTTCATTTTCCTTTTTGCGTCGTTTTTGTTTGCCTTGGAGACGGTAGTGAATGCATAAAGTTAAACTTTTTGGTGTTTTTCTTTTTAAAAAAATTCTGAGGCTCTCTGTGTTGTTCTGGGTAACTCATGGTTGTTTGAGATTTTATATCGCTTGTTCATTTTCTATGTTCCTGAATAGTAAAAACAATTTGGTTGGGAATTATGGTGAATTTAAGATTTTAGGAAATTAATAAAGTAGATTTGATGAATTTCAGATTTCATAGTTTAAGAGCTTAGTTATCCTCTTGTTCTGAGGAATTTGTGACTATTTTGTTCTGAATTTGATTTAGGGGTTTGAGAAGTGAGAAAATCAAGAGTTGTTATTTTAACAAACCCGTGATTTGTTATGATGTACCTGTAATATCAACCATTGATTTATTCATCAATGGTTGATATTAGTTACTTTAAATTCTAAAGTACGTTACTCACTTTAGTGGAGTCGGATCCTTGAGAAAGTAGTAAATGAATTATGACACTACTAGGAGTAAGCAATATCAGATGTTGTTTTTGCTGTCCACATGGTTCTCATTTGAGTCATTTTGCTGTGATAGGAAGAAGAGGTTAGCTGAGATGCAGGAGGAAGCTAAAGTATTGAGGTTTGGATCAGTGACTCCCATTTCAGGATCTGATTTCGTTCGAGAGGTTTCACAGGCTCCATCTGATGTTTGGGTGGTTGTCATCCTTTACAAAGAAGGGTATGCTTTAGCAACAATTGCTTTTGTATCCCAATTTTTGTTTAATTTTTTTTCTTGTTATGTTTCTTTTCTTGTGCTGAAACTAGTAGAATGCACGGGTCACGTTTGTTCCTACGCATGTTTTAAAGTGGACTTGTATATAGAAGTAAATATTTTGAATCCAGTTAAAATCCTAGCATAGCATTACAACAAGGTGTGAAGGGATAAATTTAGTAGAAAGAGATGAGCTCACATTACAAAATGTTCATCATCCCAACAGAAAAAGGAGCAAATGGCTATAACATCAATGTTGGCTCTAATAGTACCGTAAACATAGAACTATGTAACTGAACTTATCAAAAAATATGAAAGAAGTGGTGTGTCCACATAATGGTGTATGTCCTGCAAAGGCATTGGAAGCAAAATCAGCAAAAGAAGGATGTGTCCTGCAAATGCAAACAAAAGGAAATGTTGGGGAGAAAATAAAATAAATCTTATTGAAGAAAAAATAAGGAAATGTGATAAGGAGATCTGAAATGTTGGGTAGTTGGCTTGTAGTAAAAAATTGTTTTTATCACTGATATGTAATATCCTTTGAATCTCAGAAATACTTTGTATTTGAGATGGGTTTAAATGCTTGCTATTTGACCAGAATTGGGAAAGGGACTACCCCCTCATTACTTGCTCATACTGTCTCCCATCCCACCGTTAACCTTTTATTTATTGCTGGATTAGATAGTCATTATAATTGAATATAAGACACCTATAATTGAATGTAAGCAGAGGTTGCAGAGTTTGGTTCTTACTAATATAAGGTTAACCATATAATTAGACTAATGTCATATTCTCTAAAATATGGAATATAATTTAAATCAAGAATTCATTGACTACATTAATTGCAACGTCAGGGCATAGCAACTTGATCAAGTAGCTATGTTCAAACCAAGGTCCAAATTTAGAAATTAACAGTTGTAAATGTTGAAAAGAAAAAGAAACCTTCAAATGTAAAAATTAAACACCAAATAAATTAACAAATGAAAATGTAAAATTACTGCAAAATGAAAATGTTACTGCCAAATGAAAACTAAATACCAAAATCATGATCAAATGCAAATGTTTAGTACTGATTTTTGACTGCCAAAATCCAGAGGGATGAAATGGAGTACATCATTATCAAATTACTGCCCACTACCCAGTGTTCGTATAGTTTTCAGCTATTCCTAAACCTTAAAAGTTGATTAAGCATTGCCATCAATCAGATGTGATAATGGTTGTGTATAGTGGTATTAACTAACAATTACATGCACCTAAAGCAGTGATTAATTAAAGAGGTGCAAAAAATAAAAGACCAATTAAAAGAAAAGGAGAAAAAAATACCTCTTGGGCTGGTGACAACAACCTGCAAAAAATGGGAAAAAGCTTCAGAGGAGTTGATAGCACAATGAAACAAACAGATATGGAAGTATGCATAAAACGCAAAAATTCATATATAAGTACAGCTCCAAGTTATATTCCATTGCAAATGGATTTGATAAATCATTAAAAGCCCACTGTTTCACACAAAAGCAATACGACCTTTGCCAAGTGGAATCTTGAGATTTCAACTTTATGGCTTGCTATAATGTCATCCTGAAACAAAAGCAATTCTAACAAAAGCATGAAGTGAAAATTAAAATACATCAAACTAAAAGTACAACTCCATTTAGTTCATTATCAATTTATCATCCAAATTTTAAGTTAACCATAAAAATAAAATATATCAAAGACTCAAATCATAAACTATGCACTTGTTGAAACTTTAAAACAGTTTAGCAATCTAGGCGTTATAAAAAAAATATGTCAATGTTACAGGGATATATATGCATAGTGACAGTGGATGAAAAGCATGTAGTGACTGGACAATGAAACAGAGAATACAAAACTAAAAAATGCAACTAAAAACAACATAAAATTGCTGGCTGGGATGAGTGATAACCCACATGTTTATCAGTTTGTGAAAAAAAGAGAAAAGAAATATAGCATAAGAAGGGATAGTAAATAAAAGATAGTAATTTATGCATAGGTAACAATTAAAAGGAATCTAAAAGTACCTTCTGTCTTGAGGATTTGGCAGGAACTTCTCAAGGCAATCAAGAAAGTTTGATCCATTATAGGGATTTCCTCCCATTATTAAAGCATGGGTCTGTTTGGTACTTTTTCTTGTTTTGGTACTGCAGAAATTAACTCAATAGAAACATGAAGATGTTTAAAAGCATAGTAAGAGAGAGTTGGGCCTTAAACGCATATTTGTTAAAGATCTGAAGGCAAGAATCTAAGGAGAAGAGAAAGACATTAAATTATGTATTCTTTACACCTTTATGATTGTATCAGAGTTGTAAACACTGGTGTAGAACGGTGTCCAATCATTCATTTCTTCCTTTGGATATATATATCCTTTGGATGTATAAATTTTGGAGATAGAGAAAGCATAACTATAAAACAATAAAACATATTGACATTAACAATTTGGGAAACCACACCACATTTCACAGTAAAGATAATAGTTCCATCAATTTAGGATCCTCTTTCATAGGGATTGAATCTATTTCTTCCCAGTTTTTCAACCTAAAAAAACAATAAAGCATGCTTGTCAAAAATAACAAATTTTTTCTTCAAGTTAGAAAACTATCTAAAAAAAAGACCATTAGTTTATCCCTCTGAAAAGCACACAACCATAATCTATCACGTGGTTCAAATTAACCATAACTGCAGTAGAAAGAAACGTGAGAATTAATACCATTAAAAATTAAGAAACATGAGATGCATAGTAGTCGATCAGTCTCAAGCAGCAGTTTGTGCTGCCTTGCTATTAAAAAAAATCCTGAAAAGCATATAGAACAGAGATGTATGAAGTGGAAGAATTCAAAATCTATAAGTATGACTCCATCTTTTCTATCCAGGACCCAATAATACCCATAAGTATTGCTACATATTTTAGCAGTAGAATCAGTTTTTCATTGTTAATGTTAGAAATACTTTCAGCTACATCACAATAAATTCATGAGACAAATCCTTTTCAAGGTAAATAACAAAACGTCTAATTTTCTTTTGCATTGTTTTCACATCTCAATAGTTTTTTTGTTCCTTTGAATCACCCACGTTTCCTTCCCATGATCATGAAAATCCATTATCAAGGCAAAGAAATCAAGTACACACATCATAAAACTGAAAATGGTGGTTTTATGCAAAAAAGAAAATACTCATCCTGCCAAGTCCTAGAACTTGTCTATCAATCTGATAAAAAACCACAAAATAATACCTGTCATGATATTTATCCTTTTCATCATCCTCATCTTTCTTCTAGTAGTCAATAATACCTGTAGAAGTAAAAGGTAAAATAATTAAGAAATGAAAAACCTTGGTTTTCACAAAATCAGCACAAAAGCATAAACAACAATCTAAGAACAAAAAAAAAATCAAAATCAAAATCTGAAACAAAAAAAAAATACAGAATGATGGAACAAACAAAAAAATAGTGGGGTTTCTGAGGATCTTGATGGTGCCCGAAATGGAAGCTCAGAGGAAGGAGGAGAAAGAGAAAGAGGAGGAAAAAGAAGATGGAGAAGAGGATTACCGTAAACCTAAAAACAATAACAGATTCAAAAACCTAGCTCCAAAAATAATCTAGCTTCCAGTAAACCTCAAAAAGGAGAAGAGGGATGGCAGATGCAACATAAAAAATCCATTATATTTGCCCCGTGTTCTTTTGCGCCGAAGAAAAAGGTGGAGAAAGAGGAGGAAGAAGATGATGGAGGAGAAATAAAAAATAAGAAAGGAGGGAGATGTTACAGAGGAGGATGAAGGGGGCGAATTTGGTGGTGTGAAGGGAGGAGGAAGAGCAAGATGGAAGGAGAAGATGGAGGAGGAAGAAAAGAAGGAGATCGGGAGAGATAAGATTGAGGGTTCATTTTTCTTTTTTTCGTATAATGAGGGTTCAAATTTTAAATAGCAGCAAAAAAGATAGGCCTTCTCCGAAGAAGACCCTTAAAAAAGGACAGGTGGCATAAATATAAGAGCGCCAATTGAGTCATTTGAACCGCCTATTCTTCTCTAAAATTGATAGTAGATATGTTGTGCTTTTCTTGTTTGACAGGATTCCCGAATGTGGGGTGTTGATGCAATGCATTGAAGAACTAGCTGCAAGATATCCTTCAACAAAATTTGTCAAGATAATATCCACTGAGTGCATTCCCAACTACCCAGATCGTAATCTCCCCACTTTATTGGTGTACAACAATGGAGCTGTTAAAGGAAATTATGTGGGTTTGAGTAGGTTTGGGCGAAGATGCACTCCCGAAGGTATTTATATCTCTCAGGATGTCTGCCAGCTCGATTATTTCTATTTCCTACTTTGATTAGTGCCAATTGTTAACTTTCTTTACCCTTTTTCAAGTATGAAAGACATATGCTAATGTGTCATACTAAAATCTTCTTAGCATCTGTGTTTGTTTGTGCTGGGAAATGGGAAGCAAGGCTGGAACCTCATTTCCTCAAAATTATAATACATTTTCACAATTCCTTCATAGAATTAGGGGCCTAAGTTTCTGACAGGCTTCTAACCAGAAATGATGCTTTGTATGATGACACAGTGGAGCTGGTTGAAAGGTGTTTCCATAGGGTATATTATTCCAACGATATCTGTCTAGTATAAGTAGTCAGATTCTATTCTTGTCTATACCATTGACAACATTATTATTATACTCATTAAAAATTTGCAATATTATACATGAAGGATTTTGTTAGTCTTTCCTTTTTACATCCCAGAAGACATACCCTGCCAGTAAAACTTGTAATAGTTCCATATGTTCCATTATAAGTTTGTAAGATTAGTGGCATCTCATAGACATTGAACTTGGGCACCTTGATTGCAGTCATTCATTCATCTCCCCTTGCACACCTTTTACCTTTTTAATTTGTTACATAGTTATACATAGTTATTAATATTATACTTTTCTAAATCTGTTCCCTTGGTTTAATTAGTCTTCCTTTATGCTACATTGAATTCTTTGCTTGTTCTGTAATATCAGGTGTTGCATTGGTCCTGTGCCAATCAGATCCTGTACTTAATGATGGCCAGAGCAAAGATGAGCAATCAAGAGAAGCTGTCATTGAAGGAGTTCGCAAGAGGTTTATAGAGAAAGTCGTTGCTGATCATGAAGAGAATGATGATGATTCCTCAAGTGATTAGCATTTTTTGCTTGCCTTTTTTTCTGTCTTTTTTTTTTAACCTTTTTTTGTTGGATATACACGTTTTTCCCTTTAAGAAGAGATGTTTCTATTTGATGAAGTGAAACAATACATTTGTGGGGTTTTGTTCCTTCTATGTGTAGTGGGATAAGGTTTGATTGTAGTAGTAGTCTTTTCTAACTTAAAATACAAGTTTGAGGTGTAATTCCTCATTTCCTTGTCCATATACTGTAAATTAATTTATGTTTGCATTTACATTATGGCTTTGATTTTTTTTTTTTAGGATTATAAATAAGGACTTTATCAATCAAGTTTTTTACAATAAAGGACCTAATAACATCATAAGGTAGTTATGTTGTTCAATTTTTGAACTAATTGTTAATATTCCAAATTCGCTGTTTAGAATTATTCTTTGATCTCTTTAGGTAAGTTACTGTATAATCATTTTACAAAGGTTAAAGTCCAATATAAAATTTAGAAGACTTAAATATGTTTTTAGTTCGTGTAAATATAGTGTTTTGATTTTAGTTCTTGTAAAAAATTATGTTTTTTTTGTCCTTATAAAATATTTTATTTTGATTCTGGTCTTTCTAATTAAAATTTATAGCAAAATTTTACAGAAATACTTTATTTTTCTACCAAATTTTTTGTAAATTTTGATTCGAATAAGTTTAAATAACTATTTCGACCAAAATATATAGTAAAATTTAAAACAAAACACTTCATTTTATACATAATTTCCTATAAATTTTGGTCAAAAAGACTAAGATCAAAATAAAATATTTTTTAGGGATAAAAAATAAATAATTTTTTTTAAAGAGAATAAAATCAAAACACTATATTTACAGGAACTAAAAACATATTTAAGTCAATTTAGAAGGATTATGTCATGTAAAAAAGAACTTATAACATTTCATTTTTTTTTAAAAACTCTTATGTCAACATTATAGAAGCTGATAAAGATTTTTTAAGTAAAAATCAATAAATTTATTTTATTTAAAAAAGTCATGTAGATTAATGCAAACGAGGTCTCAAGCTAGTCCTTAATCCTACAAAGATTAGAAGTAACATCAAAATAGTCCAAACTGATGTCACTATCACTTTACATATTTGGGAGATTTATTTGATGTAAGCCGTCATTTTTTATTATTAAAAATTGAGGCCAAATGTACCTTTAGGAGGCCAAAATGGTAGCTTAATTTAAACTGTTTGACTTGAACTTAAAGCATGATTACTCCAAGAAAAAGATGAAAGAATTCGCTATTTTGTGTATCAAACATGGTTTCTTCTTAAATATGCACTTACTAGGAGACTTTCAAAACAAAAGAATTTAAACACAAATTCAATGTCGCTTTTCATTCAAATGATAACCCAAAGGTACCATCTTCATGAGCACAATAACATCTTCATGCACTCTCTGCCTGTACTTCACTCTTTTTGCCATTCTTTGTACCATCAGAACTCTTGTTGTCATTTGCTCGGCCAAAGATTCTGTTGTTGCTGCTCCGCCTTCTTCTCTGCTCGGATCATGGCACGCCTTCTTCTCTGGACATAAATGAGAATGTTATGGTGATAAAAATATACACAGATAGCATTGTTCCCAAATGCTCTTCTCTCTATAATCCGAGGGCTAATAAAATACTAAAGCTTAAAATTGGACCATATGATAAATAGAAGGAACAACAATTCATGAAGTTGCCAAGAAGTGCTGGCATTTGGTACAACTTGAAAATCTAAAAAACAAAAAAGGGCACATCATGTTCATGTGGAGGTCAGTTTGATTGCTGTTGGTGGACTTTCACAGGTAAGCCATCGATTAGTACCATTCCATGTCCTGACAAAGGCTTGTGGTTGGTCCTCAAGCTGTCGAAGTCATGCTCGATCTCAACAGGTTGACCTCAAGCTCAACCGAGATCAGGCTCAAGCTGTCGAAGTCAAGCTCGATCTCGACAGGTTGAGATCAAGGTCAGCCGAGATCAAGCTCGAGCTGTCGAGGTCAAGCCTGATCTCGACAGGTTGAGATCAAGCTCCACCTAGATCAAGCTCAAGCGTTGAGATCAAGGTCAACCGAGATCAAGATCAAGCTGTCGAGATCAAGCCCAAGCTGTTGGTCCTCAAGCTGTCGAAGTCAAGCTTGATCTCGACAGGTGGAGCCTGATATCGACAGCTTGAAGACTAAACTATCTATTGGATCATCAAGACCCATCACAATCAAGCTGTCGAAACAAATCATGTGAATGGCCGTCGAGATCAAGCTCAACCGAGAGCAAACTCAGCTTATCGAGATCAAACTCAAGCTGGCTTGATCTCAACCTGTCGAGATCATGCTCAACTTATCGAGATCAAACTCATGCTGTTGGTCCTCAAGCTGTCGAAGTCAAGCTTGATCTCGACAGGTTGAGATCAAGCTCAACCGAGATCAAGGTCTGTCGAAGTCAATCTCGATCTCGACAGGTTGAGATCAAGGCCAACCGAGATCAAGCTCCGCCGCTGAGATCAAGCTCAGTGTACCACATCCGTGTCACCACGACACCTCCTAAAGTTTGCCGTCGATGGTGATTCGATCGATCACGGTGGTTTGGGTGTCGGAAGCTGTCGCATAAGGGTCGGGTGGATAGGTGGGGAGAAAGAAAAACCATTGGACTATTTTGCTCTTTGACCAATCACTCAATCTTGACCGTTGGATTTAAAATGATAAGCATCCAACGATCTTTGTCTAATGCACCAGGTGCTCCACATGTTTAGTGGTGCATGCTAGGCGAGCCCTTTTATTATTTATTTATTTATTTGTATTAGTGTCCATATTTGCTTGGGAGTGAAAGAAAATCTCTGCGAGTCTAGAAGGGGAGGAAAAGAAGGCGCATCATCAAAAATCAGATTTGTGAAGAGAAGAAGAAGAAGAAGAAGAAGAGAGAGAGAGAGATGGGAGATTACCACTTAGTATACAAGGGCGTAGAAGGAGCCTCAACTCAATGGGATGATATTCGCAGAAAACTTGGCAATCTCCCTCCAAAGCCACCGCTTTCAAACCTCCTCCTTTCACCAGCTTGATCTCGACACCCTCCCGAGAGATAAAGCCTGGCTCGATTCCAAAACCCATGATGAACTTGAAGACCTTGAAGAGCGATCTCGATGACGATCGGTTCCTTGAGAATACTGAGTTCACAATTCACATCCTTCTTTTTAATTATTATAAATAATTATGTTATTTTCCTCGCAACAACCAATAAATAAGTTCTTAATCAATTTGAAAAATTCCCAAATTTTTCCTTTTTATTATGTGGGTCGTTTTTTCAAACCTGAGATGATGAAAAAATTAATAAAGATGTGATTTTTTTATCTCTGTGTTCTTCTGGGTAGCTTGTGATTGTTTGAAATTTGTTGGATCTCTTGTTCATTTCTTTGTTTCTAGATACAACCTGGTCGAGGATTCTGTTGTTGTTGTTGTTGATTTTGTTCCTTTTTTTTTTTTTTTTTGTTTTCAGGTTAAGACATTTGAATAGGGTAATGTGATTTTTAAGGGTAGATCAAACAACTACTCTGTTTGGATATTTGATTTGATGTAAGGATTTTAAAAAGTCTCTGGTGTTTTAATTTGGTATTATTTTTTAATCTTAAAATAGGGAATTTGATTTATATTCCCACCTAAACATATGGGAAATTCTAGAATCCCTTCCTCTTATTACAGTTTCAGTGCTTTCGCTCATGTTCTAATGGCCTTTTCATATTTATTGCTCTCTCTCGCTATGGAAGCAGGCGAGTAATGGGGTCTTTGTACATGAGCGAGAGAGAGCAATAAATATGAAAAGGCCATTAGAACATGAGCGAAAGCACTGAAACTGTAATAAGAGGAAGGGATTCTAGAATTTCCCATATGTTTAGGTGGGAATATAAATCAAATTCCTATTTTAAGATTAAAAATAATACCAAATTAAAACACAGAGACTTTAAAATCCTTACATCAAATCAAATATCCAAACAGAGTAGTTGTTTGATCTACCCTTAAAAATCACATTACCCTATTCAAATGCCTTAACCTGAAAAAAAAAAGGAACAAAATCAACAACAACAACAGATCCTCGACCGGGTTGTATCCGTAAACAAAGAAATGAACAAGTGATCCAACAAATTTCAAACAATCACAAGCTACCCGTAAGAACACAGAGATAAAAATATCACAACTTTATTAATTTTTTCATCATCTCAGGTTTGAAAAAACGACCCACATAATAAAAAGGAAAAATTTGGGAATTTTTCAAATTGATTAAGAACTTATTTATTGGTTGTTGAGGAAAATAACATAATTATTTATAATAATTAAAAAAGAAGGATGTGAATTGTGAACTCAGCATTCTGAAGGAACCGATCGTCATCGAGATCGTCTTCAAGGTCTTTAAGTTCATCATGGGTTTTGGAATCGAGCCAGCTTTATTTCTGGGAGGTGTCGGATCAAGCGGGTGAAAGGAGGAGGTTTGAAAGCGGGTGGCTTTGGAGGAGATTGCCAAGTTTTCTCTGAATATCATCCCATTGAGTTGAGGCTCCTTCTACGTCCTTGTATGCAGTGGTAATCTCCCTTCTCTCTCTCTCTCCCTTCTTCTTCTTCTTCTTCTTCTTTTCTCTTCACAAATCTGTTTTTTGATGATGCACCTTCTTTTCCTCCCCTTCTAGACTCGCAGAGATTTTCTTTCACTCCCAAGCAAATATGGACACTAATACAAATAAATAAATAAATAAATAATAAAGGGCTCGTCTAGCATGCACCACTAAACACGTGAGCACTGCAGAATAGACAAAGATCGTTGGATGCTTATCATTTTAAATCAGCGGTCAAGATTGAGTGATTGGTCAAAGAGCAAAATAGTCCAATGGTTTTTTTCTTTCTCCCTACCTATCCACCCGACCCCCTTATGCGACAGCTCGTCGACACTCCAAACCACCGTGATCGTGATCGAATCACCACCGACGGCGAACTTTTAGGAGGTGTCGTATGACACGGGACGCAAATGCGACAAATGCCGCATAATCTCCTTTTTATCGCAAATAAGGTAGTAATGGGATAGGAGATGGGTGGGTCTTCTAATCACTCTATTCTAACCTGTGGATGAAAAATATCGATAATGAGGTTAATTAAGATAATATAAAACTAAAATTGAGTGGCGCTTGAATGTGAAGGCACTAACTTACTAGAGGTTTTGAAATACTTATTTGAAGACAACATTGGTTGTAGGAGTTAACGGTGGGCTTTCTTTATCATGTATTAATATCTGCAATCCATGTTTGCTTTGAACTCTAGAAATTGCAACATATAACCTGACCATGACTAAATACAGGTTTAGGCAAGTATAGTCTAACACTTGCCAATGATTGACCTTGGGATTTGTTGATTGTCATGGCATATGAGAAAATTATAGGAATTTGTCTCCTAATTAGCTTGAAAGGCCATGGTGATTGGGATGGAGACATAGACATCCGAGGAATGTACACCATGCTTCCAATGTTCTTTCCCGACATTATTTTTGCTTCAAGCGCATGATTTGCCAGCCTTGTGACAATCAATCTTATCCCATTACACAAACCTTCAGCCTGGTCAAAATTTCTTAAAAGCATTATTGGAGTGCCAACCTTGAGTTTGATCTTATGATTTGGAAGACCTGATGTTGTAAGAGAGTGTAGAAATTAAGGAGTAAGAACTTCATATGGTTGAGTCTCATAAGCTTCTGACTTATCAATTGAATCTGAGCTTAGATATTCTTTTTCATCACCTATATTAATCAAAAAATAGTATGATTAAATTTTATAACTACTCGATGTAAATTTGTAATATACCCAATTACAATGTAATAATTATAACAATAAAATACCTGGTATCCAGTTCAGCACATATTCATTGACTTGATCAGCAATTTCAATTGTTGATGCCAGAATAGCTCTAGATATTAGGAACTCTTCATTTTTGTATTCATGTAGCAAATTAGGATATGTGCTTCTAACTATGGCATCTATTGAGTCATCAAAATTAATGATCAAGAATTCTTGTGGGATTTCAATTTCTACATATCCGCTATTCGCCTCGGATAATTTACCATCACCTACATCCAGACTCATTATGAAAACTCGGCAAGTTCTAATGCCTTTGGTACCTCCGGTACCATGTTGAAAACGCATGTTTTTAGTGAGAGTTAACACCTGGCAGTGATCCCAAAGATACGATGCATTGATAGTGGCATGTATGATATCCGAACACTTCCTTTTGGAATAACTGGTAGAATTTGTCTAAAGTCTCCACTAAAAACAACTACTTTTCCTCTAAAAACTGAAGAAGAATTATTTTCACAGTTCATTATATCTCTTAGACTTCTATCCAAGCCTCAAAACAATGTTTATGTGCCATTGGAGCTTTATCCCATATTATCAATTTTGTTTGTTTCAATAGCTCTGCAAGTTCGCTCCCTTGATGTTTCAATATTGCTTTCTCTCTTCTACATATCTTCCATTTTTCTTTTCCTTTTATATTTGACTTCCTAGCTGCTATTACAAAGGTATTTTCAAAAGCCAGGCTCACTCTATCCCCTAATAACTAGGACATGTCAGCCGGTCCCGGCAAGGCCTATCACGACGAGTCCAAATCGAGGTCATCTTTCAAGGGTCCATGATTTTAACACCTCCCTCATTTAATTTTCTCACCTCCCCTCCCTCAAAAATCCCCATTTTACCCTCTTCTTCCTCAATTCTCTCACTCTCCCAACTCAATCTTCACCTCCCTCTGGTCATACACCGCCATGGCTATGGCTGAAGCAAAACCAAGAAAACCGTGAAAATCATGTTAATCCAAGCCACTAAACAGTAACGCGAAGAAGCAGAGAAATCAAGGATATGAATGGAAGATGTAGCTAGGAAGAGCTGGTGAGTGAATGGAATTAGATGAAAAGGATCCAGTGTAACCACTAAAATGAAAAGGATTTCTTGAGCTACTTCTCATCAAAATGTACGTTTAAGTGATTTCAACAGAGAAGCAAACAGACGCAGAGAGTTTCGCCGAATTTGATTGATTGGGTTTGGTTGGTGCTGCACAGCTGCGTTACTGAAAATACGTATTGATGTTAGTATTTTTTTTCCTGAAAAATTAACACTTCCGGATTCTTGTTTCCGAAAGCTCCCGAAATCAAGTTTCCGGGTGAATATAAAAAAACTAATTTTGGATTCTTATTGTCGGGACATTCCGGAAACAAGAATCCGGAAGTGTTAATTTTTCAGACCTAGCAAAAAGGGAGGTGAAACAACGTTAAGTTGTTCAAAAACACTTCCAGATTCTTATTGCTGGGACTTTCCGAATTCTTATTGCCGAAAAATTCAAATCTAGCAAAAAAAAAAGATGAAGCATCGTGTCCGGGAAAAGTGAAGGGGTATTTTAGACTTTTTCTGGAAGAGGGGAGGTGATAAAATTAAGTTGGGGTGGCCCCAAAATAAAAGCCCTCTTTCAAGAAACGCCGCCATGATCAAGTGGGCCGATCCATGTCTTCAACTAAGCCCAAAGCTCCAGCTCCATCTCATATGGACAAACCGACCTCCTCACACAAAAATCCTACTACTTCTTGCACCCCCATCAATCATACCGCAACACCCAAGGCAACTTTCACCACCTTAGATTTCCATGAAATGTACGCCTTAGTTCAGAAGTGGTTACAATTGATTGAGAACACGAAACCTCCTGATATTGGTGGAAAGGATACTCATGTTGAAAATACCAAGCATGTTAACCCAAATTCTTTGGGTAATGTTGATATGGGAAATGAGATGGACACTGTGGGATACCTCCCCAGCTTCTCTAGTCTCTCTCATAGGACTAACCCCTTGCAAATGGTCTCCATGAATTGTCTAGTTTGGAATTGCAGGGTGCCGGGGAAAGCTTTTTCCTCCCTCATTAAAGATTTTCTCAAGATTTATCATCTTGATTTGGTTGCCATTTTAGAGCCCGTATCAGTGAGCTAGAGCAAATAAGGTCATCCAACGTGTTGGCCTACTTGGGATTGAGAAAGTGGATGCTATTGGTTTCTCCGAGGTATTTGGTGCCTTTGGAACCCAGCCCGGCTTCATGTCACCCCTATCTCATCCTCCGGATATTGTGTTCATCTTCATATCAATGCCAATACAACTACCTCTTGGGTGTTATCTATAGTTTATGCTAGTCCCATCGCCACTTTGCAATGTCGTTTGGGATGAATTAATCACATTCAAAGACTCCATTGACTTTAATTGTATCCTTCATTCGACAGAGACACCGTGGTACTCCCTTTAATTGCTCCCTTAGTGACGGTTTCTCTAATTGCATCAATCAATGCAACCTTATTGATCTTGGTTTCAAAGGCCCTCTACATGTGGACTAATGGGACAATTAATAAGAGGCTTGATCGTGCTCTCTGCTTCTTCCTCTTGGCACATCTTTTCCTTCTGCTGATGTTATTCATATCCCTGGGAAGCCTCAGATCATGTTGCCATCTGGATCCGTGCTAATCCTCATGTGAACAGAGGTAATCACAGGCCTTACTTCAAATTCTTGAGTCTGTGGCTAGACCATTCTGAGTTCTCCTTTCAAGTCTTCCACGATTGGCATCACTCATCTACTTAGGAAGAAAACATTCAAAGACTCACTGATAATTTATGCATTTGGAATCAGCACACTTTCAGGAATATTTTTTTCGCCGCAATCACCGTATCCTCTGTCGTCGTGAGGGTATTAAACTTGTGCTTATGATGAATCCTAATCCCAATAATCACCTTGAAATTCTGAAGAATACTCTTTGGAATGAATATTAAACTATTTATCTTAAGAAGGAAGCTTATTAGAGCCACCAAGCTAGATTAAAATAGGTCCACCTTGGTGACAAAAATACTCGTTTCTTCCATTTGTCCACTCTTGCTCGTAGGCGAAAAAATAAAATTGTTGCTCTCATGAACTCTAATGATGTTTGGGTTCATGAGGAGGAACATCTTCAAAATCTTGTGGTGGAATTATACAGAGGCTTATACGCTTCTGCCCCTCCTACCCCCCATACCCTACCCACTAACATTTATTTTCCTATTATTATTATTATTATTATTATTATTATTATTATTATTATTATTAATATTGATAAGTTATCACCTAGTAGGGTGATCATTATTGAAGAAACTAAAGTTGCCCTCTTCAGCATGGGCAATCTTAAAGCCCTGGTCCGAACGACTTCTATCCTATCTTCTTCAAGTCTCAATGGGATGTAATTAGGCCTTCCATCCATCAATTCGTCATAGATGTCTTCGCTAACCCCAGCACCATCAAGAATGTTAATGCCACTACTCTCATTCTCATCCCAAAGTGTGATGACCCCATGATAATCACGCACTTCGCCTATTGCCCTCTCGCAACGTTATCTACAAAGTGGTTACTAAAATCATTTCATAGAGGCTTAGCATTATTCTTCCCAGTGATTTCTATTCTAAACATTTCTATCAATAGGTCCTCTTTTCAGAAGATTTTAGCCTTGTCTTCTCATGGTTGGAGCCTTCAGTTGTGTGATATTGTCTCTATTGTTATTGTTAATGTTTGTTGGGCAATTTGGCACTGCAAGAATAAGGCTAGATTTGATAGTAAAATTACCCTTTTACATTCGGTTATTAGCCTAATTCTTTCCAATGTGACTTTAGCAGGTAATGCTTCTATTTCTTTAATGTTCTCCTCCATTGCTGATTTTATGATTTTAAAGGCTTTTAATGTCACTGGTAATTACCGAAGTTCTCTGAATATCAAAGAGGTTACTTGGATTTCTCCAGCTCCTTTTATGGTTAAATGCAATACTGATGGGGCTGCTAAAGGCTGTCCTGGCCCAACCGTTTGTGGTGGTACTTTTAGAGACAGAAGTGTTGTTGTTCTTGGTTGTTTTTCTGCCAATATTAGCATCGGCTATGCGCTTCATGCTGAACTAATTAGGGCCATGTTGGCTATAGAAATTTCTTTTGACAAAGGTTGGAAGTTTTTGTGGTTGGAGTATGATTCTCAGTTAGTGGTTTCTGCTTTCAAGAATTGCAAGGTAGTTCATTGGAAGTTCAGAAATAGATGGAATAATTGTCTATATTTGACTAGACAAATGACCTTCATTTGTACTTACATTGGCTTTGTTTGGTGGGATCTTATCCCTAGCTTCATTGCGGAGGATTTTTTCGTAAATAGGTTTAGTCTCCTAGTTATAGGTTTAGTTGATTTTTACATGGGTCAGTATTTCCACACTTGTTGATTTGTCTTTGTTTTCCTTTTGTTTTCTTATTTTAGTGTTTTGTAAATGATTGATAATATCTGTGGTGCCAATATAGTTGGGATGAAAATCATTATAGTGATGATTTTGCATGCCATAATTGCTTTTTTTTTATCTAGATTCTTTATTATAGGTCTGATTTTTTTTCCTATTGGTTTCAATATTTTTTCTGTTTATGGGTATTGGCCTACTCCCCTATTTTTAGTTTATTTTTTCCACTTTTTATTAATAAAATTTAGGGGTACTTTTTGCCTTCTAGATATTTTTTCCTAAGGAGGGTTTTGCATCGTAAGGTTTTAACGAGGCTCATTTCCTTTCTTTTGCTTTAAAAAATCCTTGCCAAAGTAGATTCATTCCCAAATGTAAGTACAACAGACAACATCCTAGTTCTTCAAGAAGCCATCCACACAATGTCTTC
This sequence comes from Calophaca sinica, assembly GCA_037113605.1. Classification (NCBI taxonomy): domain Eukaryota; kingdom Viridiplantae; phylum Streptophyta; class Magnoliopsida; order Fabales; family Fabaceae; genus Calophaca; species Calophaca sinica. The sequence goes on from CM073737.1 coordinate 4,583,721, forward strand.
AATTAATGAAGGAGAAGAGAGGTTTTATGATCCTCAAGCTTGATCTTGAGAAAGCTTTTGATAGATTGAGCTAGGATTTCATCAAAGATACGATGGATATTCTCAACATCCCCAAAGACATCTAGGTCAAGTATCGGCGTGTATCACCCGCTTCAATCTCTATTAATTGGAATGGGAGGAATACTCAAAGCTTCAACTCTGCTAAAGGATTGCGTCAGGGTGTTCCTGTCTCCCCTTCCATCTTTCCCTTCTGCTTGGAGCATTTAAGCCACCTAATCCAAGATGTCGTGAGCACTAGCCCCTGGTCCCCTCTCACTTCCGGTCGAACTCACACGGTAAAACTTTCCCATGTTTTCTTTGATGATATGTCTCTAATTGCGTAAACTTCTCCTTCCCAAGTTGATGTCATCAAAGCTTGTATGGATTGATTACGTGAGGTCACCGACGTTGAATTATAACAAATCTAGCGTTTTCTTCTCAAGAAATGTTAACGATGACCTCAGGCACAACCTTAGTTCTCGACTTGGTATCAAGGCTACGATGATTTGGGGATCTATCTTGGAGCTCCTATGCTTCATCAACGTTCTTCCAAGGCTTCCTATTATTTCATGATTGACAAAATGAAGAAAAAGCTTAGTTGTTGGAAATCATCTATTCTCTCTTTAGCAGATGAATTACTTTAGCCCAATCCTCTCTCATGGATATCCCTGGCTATATTCTTCAAACTTGTTACATTCATATCTTTGTTTGTGAGGAAGCGAAGAGGATGTGCGGGAACTTCATTTGGGGAAGCACCAATGACCGAGAAGTGCCATTTGATCTCTGGGAGAATATTTGCAAGCCCAAGGATGAGGGCCTGGGTTCGGATCTCTTCGGGTTCTTAATTAAGCTAACCTTATGAAGTTTGCTTGGCGGCTAATCTCTCAAACCGATAAGCTTTGGGTTCAGATTTACCGAGCTAAATACAATAGCGACAATGCGTCTATTCCCGTGGTGGAACAACATAGTAATGCTTTTGTAATCCGCAAGGAAGCACTAATATCCGGCAAAGATATTGAGAAGAACTTATCTTGGGCGATTAATAATGGTCAAACTACTCGTTTCTGGCAAGACGCTTGGGTCCCTGGCTTCGGCTTCTTAAAAGATTGAGTGATTGCCTTTATTCCATTAGGTGAAGCAATTAACTTCACAATTTCCTGTTACGGCAACAGTGAGGGGTGGAATTAGCAAAAGCTCTACGCCACCTTCCCTATGGATGTTTTCTCGAAGATTGCTAGTATCAAGCCTCCATCTGGGGATCTTGAGGATTTCCCTATATGGTCTCTCTCAACCGATGGTACTTTCGAGATCAAGTCGGCCTACAACTATTTGTCTGTGGATCTGAGCGCTCATGCTCAACTTGACCCTCTTTTCAATATTGTTTGGAAGTGGCAGGGAACCTTGCGTATCAGAGCTTTCCTTTGGAAGGTAGCTCATGGTAAGCTTCTTACTAATAATGAGAGAAAGCATATAAACATATATGCCGATGGCACTTACTCTACATGCAATCTCTCAGATGAAACCATTTTGCATGGCTTGCGTGACTGTGACAATGTTAAAGCCTCGGACCGCTTTCATCAACAAAGTGACCATTGGAGTCATTTCTTGACTTTGGTCTCTTCGATTGGCTGCAATGGAAATTGACTACGATGACATTAGTGTTTCGGCTGTCCTTGGCCTTCTATCTTTGATATTACCATTTGGATGCTTTGGAGAGACCGTAACCCTTTTTATCTTTTAGGTAAAAGCGGACTGGGTCGCACTATGGAACACACAGTCTCGATTAGGCTTATTTGATCTCCCAAGATGCTAATAAGACTGTCCCTATTTATTTTGAGAGGCCTAGGCAGAGCTCCATATTGTTTGACAAACTACCCTCGCTAACCCCTACAAGCTAAACATAGATGACTCCCATTGCACCCAACAAACTCTTACACTTGCGAGAGGACTTACGTGTGATTTTAGAGGTGCTTTCATTAAAGGATTACATTGCCGCATTGGAACCTCCACCGCCATTCTTCACGAACTATGGGGCCTCCTTTATGGTCTCAAACTAACTAAGCGACTCCAACTTCCTTCTCTTCTTGTTGAAGTTGACTCCCAAGTGGTTTCTAGGCTTGTGCACGTTGGATCCTACTCCATCCGAGCTCTCCGACCGCTCCTCCTAGAAGCACTTCATCTCCTTTGTGCTCTGATTGGGAAGTCTTCGTGTCTTACGTGGACTATTTTGGATGTTCTTCTATCTGGTCTCAACCTTAAGCTCGCTTTGATGTAATGGGGTGCAGTTCCTCCGCTTTGTTTCTTAGCCTCGTGCTAACTCCTTTCTTCATAAAAAAATGAAAAGGAAATGGGAGTATGGAAGAAACGTGCATGTCATTTAAGGAATCGATTTCAAGTTCAACCGAGATCAAGCTCAGTATCGCCGAGATCAAGCACAAGTCGCCGAGTTCCATCTCAAGTCGCCGAGTTCAATCTCAACCTGTCGAGATCAGGCTCAGCTGTTTTCCTCCAATTGTCGAAGTCAAGCTTGATCTCTCAAGCTGTCGAGATCAAGCTCAAGTTGTCGAGTTCAAAACCTGTCGAGTTCAAACTGAAGCTGTTGATCCTCAAGCTGTCGAAGTCAAGCTTGATCTCAACAGGTTGAGCTTGATATCGACAGCTTGAGCTCGATCTCGACGGAAATCAAGTTTGATCTCGACAGATCGAGCTTGATCTCGGCGGCACCAAGACTAAACTCTATTGGAGCATCAAGACCCATCACAATCAAGCTGTCGAAACAAATCATGTGAATAGCTGTCGAGATCAAGCTCAACCGAGAGCAAGCTCAACTTATCGAGATCAAACTCAAGCTGGCTTGATCTCAATCTGTCGAGATCAAGCTCAACTTATCGAGATCAAACTCAAGCGGTTGGTCCTCAAGCTGTTGAAGTCATGCTCGATCTCGACAGGTTGAACTCAAGCTCAACCGAGATCAAATCATGTGAATAGCTGTCGAGATCAAGCTCAACCGAGAGCAAGCTCAACTTATCGAGATCAAACTCAAGCTGGCTTGATCTCCACCTGTCGAGATCAAGCTCCACCTAGATGAAGCTCAAGCGTTGAGATCAAGGTCAACCGAGATCAAGATCAAGCTGTCGAGATCAAGCCCAAGCTGTTGGTCCTCAAGCTGTCGAAGTCAAGCTTGATCTCGACAGGTGGAGCTTGATATCGACAGCTTGAAGACTAAACTATCTATTGGATCATCAAGACCCATCACAATCAAGCTGTCGAAACAAATCATGTGAATAGCTGTCGAGATCAAGCTTGTAACGACCCGTTTCCGGACCGCTACCGAGCTACACTAAACCTGTATGCGATGCGTTTTAAAACGGTACTTTTGTGCCCTTCAGAAAAATGCGGTATTTGTTTTTTTTTTTTTAAAAAAAAAAATAAGAAGAATGATTCCCGCATACACACTCAGAGTCATTACAGCGTTTTCGAAACATGGTGCATGGAAACTCGAGACTAAGCACAGAATAACAACATACATATACATAATATAGATAGTCACCTGATCAATGTACACAAAATAGGGACATAATAAAATGCAAGGAAAATACACCTAAGGTATGACGACCCTCTACGGGTGATCATACCCCGGGGTTACTCCCGGTAGACACCCGCGCAGGGGGCTGCTCCAAAAGTAAACCACCAGTCTACCCTGAGCTCAAAATAATAACTGCCCGACTGGTCACGACATACTGTTTTAAAAAGAGACACAACTACAGTCATCCATAAGATATATATAACAGTTATCCAAAAGGAAATGTCACACAACAGTCAACTATTCGTAACGCACTACAGTCCATCACGACAATTAGAAGTCATCGCTCGGATTCCCGAAGGGGTACTCCTCGTCGCCATTCACTGTCGGGTCCCTCGCGTCCTTGCCACCATCTAGGTAACCATCATGGATTGAAGGCACCACGGGAAAGGGTCAACTTCTCAACAAATCAAGATAATCAAGGCATAAGGAAATAAGCAAACAACAATGTATATCATTCACCAAACGTGACTCAACTCTCTCACTCTAGACTTGACTCGACTCACGACTCATTTTCTCGACTCGACAATTATTCCTAAAGCGACGCAGATCCATCAACTGACATACCAGCCGTAGCCTTGGGATCTTTCGCTTCTCCCTAGATATGCAGTACCCGGTTCCTACGCTGCGACGCCTAGTCAATCTCCCGTAAACAAAAGGGGACCTAGCACCCTTAGTTATCCGGGTCACGGCTCAAAAACGTCATAACGACTCACCTGACTCTCTCACTCGATGAATAGCTCTCTGCTTACAATATTCAAAGAGTGACGCATAAGATTACTTGACCGCATATCAAATAAAGAGAGCATGCTTAATATGAAGAAAACGCAATTCGACATTTTAAGCAATAAAACACCCTGCATGAAGAAACGCAATTCAACAGCAACACGCAATTCGCAGCATATATTCAATCTCATATCAAATAATGCATAACTTAATCATATCACAACATTACATGCTCGACAAACAAATCAAGGAATCTATCCCTCTGCAACTCAATGGAATTAACAGAGAGGAACATACAAGTGTGGGGGGTTGGGTTCAGGAGACCAACCGCAACAGCTTTCGCTCGCCCACGAAGACTCGGATAAATGTTCGACCTCACGACAACAAAACGAAGGGGTTCGAAGACCCTAACTTCGAACTCGTAGAGTTCTCAGACTTCTTCGTATTTAAATAAAGCATTTAAATACTAAAAATAAAATCTAAACATATCTAGAAGTTGCCACTTACCTGCTGCGTTGCTACCGTCGCTCCTACGTCTTTGGTTCCACATTGCTCGGTCTCCGAAGTCACGTTTCCTATTACCAAATACAACTTAGTACTATCTAGGAATTCCAGTTACACTTAAGCTCTCAACTTATCCATTTCCTAACCAACTCTCAAACAAGCGTTACAAATTATTAACGTACTCGAAATAAATGTAGTTTTTTTTTTTTTGAATTAAAACATTTCTAGGAAGTAACATAAGCATAACAATTAGCAATTTAGGAATGTTAACTTGCTTGAAATAAATAAAGTTTTTGAAACTAAAAGCCTTTCTTGAACATTCAATCAACACCAAATAATAGCCCTTTCTCATAATTTTCAAAGCCTTATCACCTATCAATGTAAAACACTTACTTACTTAAAAACCTTAAGCATATATAATTAATTCACATACTTGTAACAATTAACCACATAAGAAAATTCAAGTCATGAAAGTATGTAAAGCAACTTTTTCTTTTATTCAAACCTTTTCAAAAGTCCCAAAATATTTTCTAAATACCAATACAAGCATCAACTTCAAGTAATACATTAAGCACAATTTAAACATATCAAAGGTTATGTTTCTAAACATTTTCCTCAACTAAATTAGTGTCATTTTTCTCAATTCTTTTTCAATCATGCTTTAAAACAATAAAGCAACAAATCATATTAGAATTTAAAGAACCAAAATGATCAATTCCCTACATGCCATTCTAGTCCCTCAAGAAGCAATTTTGCATATACATAGGCTAACACCTATACTAACACATGCATATCAATTTCAATAACCTTAAAAATACTTCTAAACACTTAATAAACCATCCAATACATAACCAAGCATCATAGCTACAAATTAACATGGTTCAAGAATTAAAAATAACTAAACTAGCATGTTATAATTAACTGATTTTCTTACTAAAACTTCCAAAACATTGCCAAGATTTCCAGCATGCACTGTCTGTTGAGTTTATCATCTTTGAAGATTCAAAACTCAGCTAAAAATTACCAAATTAAATAGACAAGTTCCTAACAAACATATAGACAACATACAAGTGGTCCCATGCTAAAATAATATGCCAATTTTTCCTACGAAACCCAAACAGAATCTGATTTCAGAACATCAGCAGAAAATAAGATTTCCAGCACAGCAGTTAGAGAAAAATCTCAACGAGCAGCTAAACATGCTTTAAAAATTCTACAGTTATTATTGCAGATAGGCAACTCATATATGAACAAAAAGCAAATGGTTCCATTCGAAAATTCGAATCCTAGAATTCAAGAAAAATCATTCACTGAGACTGATTTACACAGGATTCTCGAGCGACACCCTAACTGTACTACAAGCATTCCAGAATTTATTTCACATAGTAAAACTTATCGAAAGTGTCTTTTATCTTCTCCAAGGATTCGAGGAAGATGGAGGTTGTGAACTGCTTGATCTCGACAGGTTGAGGACCAACGGCTTGAGCGTGACCTCGCCAGGTGTGAATAGCTGTCGGGATCAACAACTTCATGTCAAGCTCAACCTGTCGAGATCAGGCTTGATTTCAACAGCTTGATGACCAACAGCTTGAGCTTGATCTCGACGGCTAGAGATCAAGCTCGACCTGTCGAGATCAATGCTCCTCAGTTCTCCGATGGAAAAGTGTGAGTTGCTTCTTCTATTACTTGCAAACACTGAGAAAATATAAATAAGCATCAGAAAGAAAAGAAGATTAATAGGAACCGAAGAAGAAGAAGAAACAAAGATGAAGAAAAACATTGAAACCCAAAATAGATAAAAAGCATAGCATAGAATGAAAGACCCAAACCGAGAAGTGAAGAAGGTGAAAAATCTCACCATTCCGCTATTCACATTATTTATTTCGACAGCCTGATTGTGATGGGTCTTCATGCTCCAATAGATAGTTATCTTCAAGCTGTCGAGATCAAGCTCAACCTGTCGAGATCAAGCTTGATCTCGGCGACTTGAGGACCAACGGCTGAGCTTGATCTCGCCAGTGTGAATAGTCGCGATCAGCGATCAACCGTGTCAAGCTCAACCTGTCGAGATCGGGCTTGATTGCGGCGGCGAGGACCAACAGCTTGAGCTTGATCTCGACAGATTGAGATCAAGCTCAACCTGTCGAGATCAATGCTCCTCAGTTCTCAGATGGAAAAGTGTGAGTTGCTTCTCATATGGTGACGAAGCTGGAGGGAGAAGATGCATGTCTTTATCTTCTCCAAGGATTCGAGGAAGATGGAGGTTGTGAACTGCTTGATCTCGACAGGTTGAGGACCAACGGCTTGAGCTTGACCTCGACAGGTGTGAATAGCTGTCGGGATCAACAGCTTCATGACAAGCTCAACCTGTCGAGATCAGGCTTGATCTCGACAGCTTGAGGACTCGACAGCTCGAGCTTGATCTCGACAGGTTGAGGACCAACGGCTTGAGCGTCATCTCGACAGGTGTGGATGGCTGTCGAGATCAACAGCTTCAAGTCAAGCTCAACCTGTCGAGATCAGGCTTGATTTCGACAGCTTGATGACCAACAGCTTGAGCTTGATCTCGACGGCTGGAGATCAAGCTCGACCTGTCGAGAACAATGCTCCTCAGTTCTCCGATGGAAAAGTGTGAGTTGCTTCTTCTATTACTTGCAAACACTGAGAAAATATAAATAAGCATCAGAAAGAAAAGAAGATTAATAGGAACCGAAGAAGAAGAAGAAACAAAGATGAAGAAAAACATTGAAACCCAAAAGAGATAAAAAGCATAGCATAGAATGAAAGACCCAAACCGAGAAGTGAAGATGGTGAAAAATCTCACCATTCCGCTATTCACATTATTTATTTCGACAGCCTGATTGTGATGGGTCTTCATGCTCCAATAGATAGTTGTCTTCAAGCTGTCGAGATCAAGCTCAACCTGTCGAGATCAGGCTTGATCTCGACAGCTTGAGGACCAACAGCCTGAGCTTGATCTCGCCAGGTGTTAATAGCTGTCGCGATCAACAGCTTCGTGTCAATCTATACCTGTCGAGATCAGGCTTTATTGCGACAGCTTGAGGACCAACAGCTTGAGCTTGATCTCGACAGATTGAGATCAAGCTCGACCTGTCGAGATCAATGCTCCTCAGTTCTCAGATGGAAAAGTGTGAGTTGTTTCTCATATGGTGACGAAGCTGGAGGGAGAAGATGCATGTATTTATCTTCTCCAAGGATTCGAGGAAGATGGAGGTTGTGAACTGCTTGATCTCGACAGGTTGAGGAGCAACAGCTTGAGCGTGATCTCGACAGGTGTGAATAGCTGTCGAGATCAACAGCTTCGTGTCAATCTAAACCTGTCGAGATCAGGCTTGATTGCGACAGCTTGAGGACCAACAGCTTGATCAGGTGTGAATAGCTGTCGCGATCAACAGCTTCGTGTCAAGCTCAACCTGTCGAGATCAGGCTTGATTGCGACAGCTTGAGGACCAACTGCTTGAACTTGATCTCGACAGATTGAGATCAAGCTCAACCTGTCGAGATGAATGCTCCTCAGTTCTCAGATGGAAAAGTGTGAGTTGCTTCTCATATGGTGACGAAGCTGGAGGGAGAAGATGCATGTCTTTATCTTCTCCAAGGATTCGAGGAAGATGGAGGTTGTGAACTGCTTGATCTCGACAGGTTGAGGACCAACGGCTTGAGCGTGACCTTGCCAGGTGTAAATAGCTGTCGGGATCAACAGCTTCATGTCAAGCTCAACCTGTCGAGTTCAGGCTTGATTTCGACAGCTTGAGGACCAACAGCTTGAGCTTGATCTCGACGGCTGGAGATCAAGCTTGACCTGTCGAGATCAATGCTCCTCAGTTCTCCGATGGAAAAGTGTGAGTTGCTTCTTCTATTACTTGCAAACACTGAGAAAATATAAATAAGCATCAGAAAGAAAAGAAGATTAATAGGAACCGAAGAAGAAGAAGAAACAAAGATGAAGAAAAACATTGAAACCCAAAATAGATAAAAAGCATAGCATAGAATGAAAGACCCAAACCGAGAAGTGAAGAAGGTGAAAAATCTCACCATTCCGCTATTCACATTATTTATTTCGACAGCCTGGTTGTGATGGGTCTTCATGCTCCAATAGATAGTTGTCTGCAAGCTGTCGAGATTAAGCTCAACCTGTCGAGATCAGGCTTGATTTCGACAGTGTCTTCATCTTCTCCAAGGATTCGAGGAAGATGGAGGTTGTGAACTGCTTGATTTCGACAGGTTGAGGAGCAACAGCTTGAGCGTGATCTCGATAGGTGTGAATAGCTGTCGAGATCAACAGCTTCCTGTCAATCTCAACCTGTCGAGATCAGGCTTGACTGGGACAGCTTGAGGACCAACGGCTTGATCAGGTGTGAATAGCTGTCGCGATCAACAGCTTCGTGTCAAGCTCAACCTGTCGAGATCAGGCTTGATCGCGACAGCTTGAGGACCAACTGCTTGAGCTTGATCTCGACAGATTGAGATCAAGCTCAACCTGTCGAGATGAATGCTCCTCAGTTCTCAGATAGAAAAGTGTGAGTTGCTTCTCATATGGTGACGAAGCTGGAGGGAGAAGATGCATGTCTTTATCTTCTCCAAGGATTCGAGGAAGATGGAGGAAGATGGGTCTTCATGCTCCAATAGATAGTTGTCTTCAAGCTGTCGAGATCAAGCTCAGCCTGTCGAGATCAAGCTTGATCTCGACAGCTTGAGGACCAACAGCCTGAGCTTGATCTCGCCAGGTGTGAATAGCTGTCGAGATCAACAGCTTCTTGTCAAGCTCAACCTGTCGAGATCACGCTCGATTTCGACAGCTTGAGGACTCGATAGCTCGAGCTTGATCTCGACATCTCGAGATCAAGCTCTACCTGTCCAGATCAAGCTTGATCTCGACAGGTTGAGGACCAACGGCCTGAGATTGATCTCGACAGGTTGAGCTTGATTTCGACAGTGTCTTTTATCTTCTCCAAGGATTCGAGGAAGATGGAGGTTGTGAACTGCTTGATCTCGACAGGTTGAGGACCAACGGCTTGAGCGTGACCTCGCCAGGTGTGAATAGCTGTCGGGATCAACAGCTTCATGTCAAGCTCAACCTGTCGAGATCAGGCTTGATTTCGACAGCTTGATGACCAACAGCTTGAGCTTGATCTCGACGGCTGGAGATCAAGCTCGACCTGTCGAGATCAATGCTCCTCAGTTCTCCGATGGAAAAGTGTGAGTTGCTTCTTCTATTACTTGCAAACACTGAGAAAATATAAATAAGCATTAGAAAGAAAAGAAGATTAATAGGAACCGAAGAAGAAGAAGAAACAAAGATGAAGAAAAACATTGAAACCCAAAATAGATAAAAAGCATAGCATAGAATGAAAGACCCAAACCGAGAAGTGAAGAAGGTGAAAAATCTCACCATTCCGCTATTCACATTATTTATTTCGACAGCCTGATTGTGATGGGTCTTCATGCTCCAATAGATAGTTGTCTTCAAGCTGTCGAGATCAAGCTCAACCTGTCGAGATCAAGCTTGATCTCGACAGCTTGAGGACCAACAGCCTGAGCTTGATCTCGCCAGGTGTGAATAGCTGTCGCGATCAACAGCTTCGTGTCAAGTTCAACCTGTCGAGATCAGGCTTGATTGCGATAGCTTGAGGACCAACAGCTTGATCTTGATCTCGACAGATTGAGATCAAGCTCAACCTGTCGAGATCAATGCTCCTCAGTTCTCAGATGGAAAAGTGTGAGTTGCTTCTCATATGGTGACGAAGCTGGAGGGAGAAGATGCATGTCTTTATCTTCTCCAAGGATTCGAGGAAGATGGAGGTTGTGAACTGCTTGATCTCGACAGGTTGAGGACCAACGGCTTGAGCTTGACCTCGACAGGTGTGAATAGCTGTCGGGATCAACAGCTTCATGTCAAGCTCAACCTGTCGAGATCAGGCTTGATCTCGACAGCTTGAGGACTCGACAGCTCGAGCTTGATCTCGACAGGTTGAGGACCAACGGCTTGAGCGTCATCTCGACAGGTGTGGATGGCTGTCGAGATCAACAGCTTCATGTCAAGCTCAACCTGTCGAGATCAGGCTTGATTTCGACAGCTTGATGACCAACAGCTTGAGCTTGATCTCGACGGCTGGAGAACAAGCTCGACCTGTCGAGAACAATGCTCCTCAGTTCTCCGATGGAAAAGTGTGAGTTGCTTCTTCTATTACTTGCAAACACTGAGAAAATATAAATAAGCATCAGAAAGAAAAGAAGATTAATAGGAACCGAAGAAGAAGAAGAAACAAAGATGAAGAAAAACATTTGTTCCGGACTGGGCCGAGGCCCAATCCGGAGATCCAGCATTCACAGGCCCATTCCCACTCGTCGATCCACCTTCCCTCGATGCCACGTCGTCCGCGTTGTGCATTAAAGGAATTTAATGCCGACTTCCGGGTTTCACGGGACGGTTACACATCGACAGTAACCGTCCTCAACTCATATTTAAAGAAGACCGCGTCGAACGGTCGAGGTAATGATCTTTTTACCACCTCTTACTCACCTCGACACACACTGACTTGAGCGTCGGAGTGTTTGCAGGTACACGACCCAACACGCCGTCGTCATCCGTCGTGAGCACAATCGCACTGCTTCCCTCCGGTCATCCTTTGAAGTTCTGTTCAGAACATTGGCGCCGTCTGTGGGGAATCGTTTCTGATTTCATCTTCTTTGTCGGGTCTCCTTCTTCACTCGGCGATGGTAGGTTGAAGCATCAGGTCGCGACTAGCAGTTCCACTCCTGCGAACGCGGATCTCGAACCACCTCACCATGAACCTGTTAATTTTATCGGTGAGTACGAGGGACAGAGGAATAACCTTCCGCCTCCGCATCAGCATGACGCCGTTCCGATCGTTGCTACTCAAACCGATGCCTGAACAGAGACCGCCGCCGTTCTCATTCGCGAGTTTCGCGAATTCATTCAACCATGCCGGGCGATGCAGGCTCGTAATCAACGTCTCGATCGAATGGAGAATCAGCAAGGAAATTCCCGTTCGCGTTGCCACCGCGGATCGACAAAGAGAAGATCGTGTTTCTCGTTCTCCTCAGAGATCGAAGGAATCCGAAAATCTCAGGTCTGTTCATCACCACCACCGAGGCACGACTCAACACCGCTCTGGGCATAGAGCAAACCGCCGTAACAATTCAGTAGATCGTACTCCACCTCGCTGTCACATATCTGAGGTCCGTTTGCCTCAAAACGGAAGACATGAGCAAACACACCGCAGAAGAGTTTCTTCCAGAAGTCTTTCTCCTGAATCCGATATGCCACACTCTCCATTGCGCCATCGCCGCTTCTCGACGCGCGCGTCTCATCGTGAAGGTACCACCACGAGCAGCGACACTCCCCCAAGAAGAGCCGCCTCAGCCTCTAGGCGGCGAGTAAAATCTCCTGGCCGCACCTCTCACCGCCGCCGTGCTCATTCTGTCTCATCAACCCCTTCTCAGAGCGATGACACAGATGACGCGTGCAAGGCCTTTGGTCCTTTTACGTCCAAGATTATGAGATTCCCGATTCCGAAGCATCTTCAGAAACCGCCCTCGTTGGACTCCTATGACGAGACCACCGACCCAGCGAACATGTTGGTCGCTTTGACACTGTCATGGACTATCTGGCGCCCTGGCCAGTAAAGTGCAGAATCTTTCCCTCACTCTGAAGAAGTCGGCCTTGTCTTGGTTCCGGACTCTTAAGAGAAATTCCATTGGATCGTGGTGAGTTCGTCGACCGCTTCTCCGCACATTTCACCGCATCTAAAGTCCAACCCAAGTCGGCAAAGAACCCTAGCCGCGATTCAATAGAAGAAAGGTGAGTCTATCGGAGACTATATCGGCGTTTCAACAAAGAAGCCATTTTGGTGAAAAAATGCTCGACGAGATGAAACTATACTTGCTAGAGCAAGGCCTGGTCGAAGGAAGCCTATTCGGTCGACATTGGTGTCGACAAACCGAGGTCCTCGACCAGGAGTTCCTGGCGAGCTCGAAATTTATGAATTACGAAGAGAAGTTAATGGCATCAAAGCCAAAGGTAAAACCCAGGAGGAAGTGGTGGACAACGCGAGGACAAGTCGCGTAGGGAGAAGGAAAGTCGGGGTCCAAAGCAAAGAGATATGACGAATATACCCCTTTGAACACTACCCCTGGCGCATCTTGAATGAGTGCGCGAACACCGAATTCCGTGATCTTTGGAATTAAATTTCCCGAAGGGAAAAGAGAAGCCGAATCTTGATAAGTCGAGGTCGCCACTTTCACAAGTGTGTCGACACGAGACCGATGAATGTTTTCACCTGAAGGACGCCATAGAACAAGCCGATCCGTAAGGCGGGTTGACCAAATATGTGAAAGGAAAACCGAGATTTGGAGATAGAAGGTCTAGATCTAGATCACCTCGACCTCAAAGGAGGGCTCGACACGGGGACGCCGACGAAGGAACAGTTCGTGCATCCGAGGAGAGATCTCGTCCTCCTCCTGTCGCCATGGTCATTTCCGGAGGATTCTCCGATAAGGGAGGGGCGAGCATCAATTCAGCAAAACGAAAGTTGAGAGAAGATTTGACCGTTTCTACTGTTTTTCCTTCATCAAGTCGGCATAAAGGAAGACCACCCCTAGCCTTTTCTGACGAAGACTTGGTGAATGGAAGGCCGAACTATTTGATTCCCCTGTTGGTGAAAGCCTATATGGCTAACTTTGACGTCAGAAGAATCTTGATAGACCAAGGGAGCTCGGCGGATATCATGTTCTACGAACTGTTTAAAACCTTGAAACTACTAGAAAAAGATCTCGTCTGCAGTGCAGTCCGACCTGACCGTTTCAACGGTTCAAAACAAAGCCGTTGGGCTATGTGGAGTTGATGGTGACTTTTGGAGAGCAACCAATCTCCAAACCGTGAAGGTCCAATTCATCGTGTTACCATGCAAGTCTGTTTACAATCGTGCATCGTCGGACGCCCGAAACCGGGTGAGTTAGAGTCAGAACCTCGACAGTTCACCTGAAAATGCGTTTTCATGATGACGAAGACAAAGTCGTCACCATCGAAGCCGACCAAGAAGCTGCGAGGAGATGTTATATTTTATCTTTGAAGGTCGAAGAGCAAAAGGAAGAGAAACAACTCCCATCGACCAAGAAGCTTGATCCTGCAAAGGCTGCTGCAGACGTCAATCTCACCGATTTCGACGCCAGGATTGAGCTCGAGGATGAGATACGAGAAGACGACCTCCTCGCCCGCGAGCTCCACCAAAAGATTACAAGACCAGTACCTGATGGAGAATTCATCCGAGTTCAACTAGGAGAAGACCCAGGGAAGACAGTGAAGCTTGGTGTCGATCTCCCTGAACAGGTCAAATTGCAAATAACAGAGTGCCTGAAGTCCAATGCCGACCTCTTCGCTTGGACAGCTGCTGACATGCCAGGTATTTCTCCGATATTGCACGCCACCAACTCGCCCTCGATCCCAAGGCTCATTTGGGTAGCTCAAAGGCGCCGTAAGCAAGCTCTGGAAAAGCGGCCGCCAAAGTGTCGAAGACTTAATTAAGGCTGAATTCATTAGGAGGTCAAATATACTACTTGGTCACAAATGTTGTATTGGTTAAGAAATCTAATGGAAAGTGGCGAATGTGTGTTGATTACACTGATCTTAACAAGGCGTGCCCCAAAGACGCCTACCCCCTCCCTAATATCGACAAACTCGTCGACAATTCCTCTGGTTTTCAATTGTTGTCTTTCATGGACGCATACTCTGGGTACAACCAGATTCCGATGCATCATGCTGATCAAGAAAAAACCGCGTTCATGACGGATAAAGGTAATTACTGCTATAACGTAATGCCTTTTGGCCTTAAGAACGCCTGGGCGACATATCGGCGCATGATGAATAAAGTCTTTGCCAACCGGTCGATAGAATCTTTGGAGGTATATATGGATGATATGATAGTAAAAACAACGAAAGAAATCGACCACGCCGTCGATCTTAGAAGTCTTTCTTTGAAATGCGAAGACATAATATGAGGCTCAATCCGGAAAAGTGCACTTTCGGAGTTCGAACTGGAAAATTTCTAGGTTTCTACCTAACCGAGAGGGGAATCGAGGCCAACCCCGATAAATGTCGGGCTGTAATAGAGATACATCAACCATCGTCAAAGAAAAACATCCAGCAGCTCACGGGAATGCTAGCCTCCTTGACGAGGTTTAGAACATGCATTGCCTTTCTTCCGCTTGCTCAAGAAGGGAATTCAGTTCGAATGGTCACCCGAGTGCGAAGAAGCCTTAACACAGGTAAAACGCATACTATCCCAACCGCCAGTGTTGACGAGGCCGTCTCCAGGGGAGGTCCTTTATCTCTACTTGGCAGTGTCGAACGAAGCTCTGAGTGCCGTCCTCATTCGCGAAGCGGTGAGGACCGTAAACCGATCTATTTTATAAGCAAAGCACTTCAGGGCCCAGGTGAGATACCAGAAAATCGAGAAAGTCGCGCTCATAGCGATAATCGCGGCTCGGCGCTGAGACAATACTTCTTAGCACATCCCATAGTGGTCCGAATCGACCACCAATCAAACAGATTCTACACAGGCTGACCGCGGGCGTATGATCAAGTGGTCGGTTGAGTTGTCCGACCGGAGTTACTTTGAGCCGAGACAAACTATCAAAGCCCGGTGCTTGGCGGATTTCATTGCGAGATGACTCCTGGAGCTACTGAGCAGTGTTCCAAATGGACGGTCCATGTCGACGGATCGTCAATTCCAAGCGATGGCGCCTGGTTTGTTGCTCGAGAACGACGGCGGGCCGATCGTCGAATTTTCATTGGGATTCTCCTTTCCCACCTCCAACAACCAGGCAGAGTACGGCGTGTTTAGCTGGCCTCACACCGCTCGAGATTTCTACACAAGAGGTAAAGCTCGAACT
Organism: Calophaca sinica; assembly: GCA_037113605.1. NCBI lineage: Eukaryota > Viridiplantae > Streptophyta > Magnoliopsida > Fabales > Fabaceae > Calophaca > Calophaca sinica. The sequence goes on from CM073737.1 coordinate 4,599,508, forward strand.
GATTCTCGCTAGGTGTGACCCAGATAAGTGGAGAATCCCAGGCTAAAGATCCACTTCTTCAAAACTACCTCGCCCTGGTAAAGAAGAAAATGGGCGACTTCACCTCCGTGGAGATCGTCCACGTTCCGAGAGAACAAAACGTCAGAGCTGACATTCTGTCCAAACTCGCCAAAGACGAAGCTCAGAAACAACAGATCGGTAATACAAGAAACATCGCCAAGCCTAGCATTCTGCCGTGGTTGATACCACATATGACGAGGTCTTGAGGAAACTTCCAAATTCTCGCTTTGCAATTTCCAGGCAAGTGTCGATGATCCGCCCGATGAGCCCGGACGGTTGGATGACACCGATTCAAGAATTTATTCAATTGATTCGGCTACGATGATGAGAAGGAAGCGCCAAAAATCGAAAAAGGCATCTTCGTACTCTATGATCGACGGTATCTTATATCGAAGAGGGTTCTCCACCCCCTGTTGAAATGCGTCGACGATACCCGAGCGCAATATGCACTTGTTGAAGTGCATGAAGGCATATGTAGGCAACACCTTGGAGGACGTTCCTTGGCAAAGAAAATCCTCCGCGCAGGGTACTACTGGCCGACCACGAGCAGACGGGCCTTAATATCGTTCGTGAAGAAATGCGACAAATGCCAGAGACATGGCGATCTACACTTAGCTCCTCCTACAGAGTTAACATCCCTGACATCACCATGGCCCTTTGCCTGGTGGGGTATTGATATACTTGGACCTTTTCCAATGGCTCCCAGACAGGTGAAATACCTGGTCGCTATGTAGATTACTTCACCAAATGGGTTGAGGCAGAGCCCTGGCGAATATAATCGCAAAGAACTTGATTAAGTTCTTCAAAAGATATATTCTGACAAGGTTCGGGATTCCCAGGGTGGTCGTCACCGACAACGGAACACAATTCACAGATCGCGGATTCCGAAAGACCTTGGAAGATCTCGACATCAAACAGCACTTCACCTCGGTAGAACACCCCCAGACGAACGGCCAAGCTGAGGCCGCGAACAGAGTTATCTTACGAGGTGCAAACGAAGATTGGATGAGGCCAAGGGCAATCAAGGCGTAAGAGCTTCCCCGAGTGCTCTGGGCGTATCGAACTACTCCACATTCGACGACAGGAGAATCTCCTTTTCGTCTCACATATGGGACAGAAGCCATCATTCCTGTCGAGATTGGAGAACTTAGTTGGAGAATCTCGCATCCCCAGAGTAGCGTTGACAACCGCCGAGTATACGAGAAGAACTTCGACCTCCTCGATTTAATGCAGGAGCTTGCAGCACTCAGCGAGGTCGCAGTGAAATAGAAAATCGCAGCAAGATACAACCGAAGTGTTGTACCTAGGGAATTCATGCCTGGGGACTTAGTTCTTCGACGAGCTGATGTTGGCCTGAAGAACGCCACACAAGGGAAACTTGCACCCAATTGGGAAGGCCCGTACAGAATTGTCGCCAAGATAGGTACCGGCGCCTACACCCTCGAGACACTGCAAGGATAGCAAATTCCAAGAACTTGGAACGCAGCAAAGATGAAGAAATATTATAGTTGAAACAAATGTATCCTAAACACATAAATGTGAAGCAATGAAGTATGATTGGAGAAATACGCAACCAGCATTTATTTATTATCAAAACCTTGTGCGTTGGCACAAGCACCTGATGAAGAGATCGACCTCGTGCCGAGACCGCGTGCACGAGCTCGTGATAAAGCCTTGTCGACCTCGTGCCGAGACCGCGTGCACGAGCCCGTGATAAAGCCTTGTGCGTTGGCACAAGCACCTGATGAAGAGATCGACCTCGTGCCGAGACCGCGTGCACGAGCTCGTGTTAAAGCATTGTGCGTTGGCACAAGGACCTGTGATCGACCTTGTGCCGAGACCGCGTGCACGAGCCCGTGATAAAGCCTTGTGCGTTGGCACAAGCACCTGATGAAGAGATCGACCTCGTGCCGAGACCGCGTGCACGAGCTCGTGTTAAAGCCTTGTGCGTTGGCACAAGCACCTGTGATCGACCTCGTGCCGAGACCGCGTGCACGAGCTCGTGATAAAGCCTTGTGCGTTGGCACAAGCACCTGATGAAGAGATCGACCTCGTGCCGAGACCGCGTGCACGAGCTCGTGATAAAGCCTTGTGCGTTAGCGCACAAGCACCTGCGGATCGACCTCGTCTGAGACCGCGTGCACGAGCTCGTGATAAAGCCTTGTGCGTTAGCACAAGCACTGATGAAGAGATCGACCTCGCGTCGAGACCGCGTGCACGAGCTCGTGATAAAGCCTTGTGCGCTGGGCGCAAGCACCGATGAAGAGATCGACCTCGTCACGAGACCGCTGCGTGCACGAGCTCGTGATAAAGCCTTGTCGCGTTGGCACAAGCACCGATGAAGAGATCGACTGCGCCGAGACCGCGCGGCACGAACTTCGTGATAAAGCCTTGTACCTTGCACAAGCACGCCAAGCCTCGTGTCGATAATCGCCAGGCAAAGGTGGAACACGAAGGTCCCAAACGAACTGATAAACAAAGAACGACCCGACGACGTTTGCAGTTCCTTACGAACAAAGACGTCGAACGTCGACATCAATGAACTTCAACAAGTCTCCACCTCGACATTCGAGTTAGCGACTTGGGGGGCAACTATTCCGGACTGGGCCGAGGCCCAATCCGGAGATCCAGCATTCACAGGCCCATTCCCACTCGTCGATCCTCCTTCCCTCGATGCCACGTCGTCCGCGTGCCTCTCCGCCTTCCCTCAACGCGGCCGACCCAACGGCTTTGTGCATTAAAGGAATTTAATGCCGACTTCCGGGTTTCACGGGACGGTTACACATCGGCGATGCGAACTCCTCAACTCATATTTAAAGAAGACCGCGTCGAAAGGTCGAGGTAATGATCTTTATACCACCTCTTACTCACCTCGACACACACTGACTTGAGCGTCGGAGTGTTTGCAGGTACACCACCCAACACGCCGTCGTCATCCGTCGCGAGCACAACCGCACTGCTTCCCTCCGGTCATCCTTTGAAGTTCTATTCAGAACAACATTGAAACCCAAAATAGATAAAAAGCATAGCATAGAATGAAAGACACAAACCGAGAAGTGAAGAAGGTGAAAAATCTCACCATTCCGCTATTCACATTATTTATTTCGACAGCCTGATTGTGATGGGTCTTCATGCTCCAATAGATAGTTGTCTTCAAGCTGTCGAGATCAAGCTCAATCTGTCGAGATCAAGCTTGATCTCGATAGCTTGAGGACCAACAGCCTGAGCTTGATCTCGCCAGGTGTGAATAGCTGTCGCGATCAACAGCTTCGTGTCAAGCTTAACCTGTCGAGATCAGGCTTGATTGTGACAGCTTGAGGACCAACTGCTTGAGCTTGATCTCGACAGATTGAGATCAAGCTCGACCTGTCGAGATGAATGCTCCTCAGTTCTCAGATGGAAAAGTGTGAGTTGCTTCTCATATGGTGACGAAGCTGGAGGGAGAAGATGCATGTCTTTATATTCTCCAAGGATTCGAGGATGATGGAGGTTGTGAACTGCTTGATCTCGACAGGTTGAGGACCAACGGCTTGAGCGTGACCTCGCCAGGTGTGAATAGCTGTCGGGATCAACAGCTTCATGTCAAGCTCAACCTGTCGAGATCAGGCTTGATTTCGACAGCTTGATGACCAACAGCTTGAGCTTGATCTCGACGGCTGGAGATCAAGCTCGACCTGTCGAGATGAATGCTCCTCAGTTCTCCGATGGAAAAGTGTGAGTTGCTTCTTCTATTACTTGCAAACACTGAGAAAATATAAATAAGCATCAGAAAGAAAAGAAGATTAATAGGAACCAAAGAAGAAGAAGAAACAAAGATGAAGAAAAACATTGAAACCCAAAATAGATAAAAAGCATAGCATAGAATGAAAGACCCAAACCGAGAAGTGAAGAAGGTCAAAAATCTCACCATTCCGCTATTCACATTATTTATTTCGACAGCCTGATTGTGATGGGTCTTCATGCTCCAATAGATAGTTGTCTTCAGTCGCCGAGATCAAGCTCAACCTGTCGAGATCAGGCTTGATTTCGACAGTGTCTTCATCTTCTCCAAGGATTCGAGGAAGATGGAGGTTGTGAACTGCTTGATTTCGACAGGTTGAGGAGCAACAGCTTAAGCGTGATCTCGACAGGTGTGAATAGCTGTCGAGATCAACAGCTTCCTGTCAATCTCAACCTGTCGAGATCAGGCTTGATTGGGACAGCTTGAGGACCAACGACTTGATAGGTGTGAATAACTGTCGCGATCAACAGCTTCGTGTTAAGCTCAACCTGTCGAGATCAGGCTTGATTGCGGCGACGAGGACGGCTGCGAGGCTTGATCTCGACAGATTGAGATCAAGCTCAACCTGTCGAGATGAATGCTCCTCAGTTCTCAGATGGAAAGGTGTGAGTTGCTTCTCATATGGTGACGAAGCTGGAGGGAGAAGATGCATGTCTTTATCTTCTCCAAGGATTCGAGGAAGATGGAGGTTGTGAACTGCTTGATCTCGACAGGTAGAGGACCAACGACTTGAGCGTGACCTCGCCAGGTGTGAATAGCTGTCGGGATCAACAGCTTCCTGTCAAGCTCAACCTGTCGAGATCAGGCTTGATTTCGACAGCTTGATGACCAACAGCTTGAGCTTGATCTCGACGGCTGGAGATCAAGCTCGACCTGTCGAGATGAATGCTCCTCAGTTCTCCGATGGAAAAGTGTGAGTTGCTTCTTCTATTACTTGCAAACACTGAGAAAATATAAATAAGCATCAGAAAGAAAAGAAGATTAATAGGAACCGAAGAAGAAGAAGAAACAAAGATGAAGAAAAACATTGAAACCCAAAATAGATGAAAAGCATAGCATAGAATGAAAGACCCAAACCGAGAAGTGAAGAAGGTGAAAAATCTCACCATTCCGCTATTCACGTTATTTATTTCGACAGCCTGATTGTGATGGGTCTTTATGCTCCTATAGATAGTTGTCTTCAGGCTGTCGAGATCAAGCTCAACCTGTCGAGATCAGGCTTGATTTCGACAGTGTCTTCATCTTCTCCAAGGATTCGAGGAAGATGGAGGTTGTGAACTGCTTGATTTCGACAGGTTGAGGAGCAACAGCTTGAGCGTGATCTCGACAGGTGTGAATAGCTGTCGAGATCAACAGCTTCCTGTCAATCTCAACCTGTCGAGATCAGGCTTGATTGCGACTGCTTGAGGACCGACGACTTGATCAGGTGTGAATAGCTGTCGCGATCAACAGCTTCGTATCAAGCTCAACCTGTCGAGATCAGGCTTGATTGCGACAGCTTGAGGACCAACTGCTTGAGCTTGATCTCGACAGATTGAGATCAAGCTCAACCTGTCGAGATGAATGCTCCTCAGTTCTCAGATGGAAAGGTGTGAGTTGCTTCTCATATGGTGACGAAGCTGGAGGGAGAAGATGCATGTCTTTATCTTCTCCAAGGATTCGAGGAAGATGGAGGTTGTGAACTGCTTGATCTCGGCGGGTTGAGGACCAGCGACTTGGCGTGACCTCGCCCAGGTGTGAATAGGCTGTCGGGATCAGCGGCTTCTGTCGGCTCAACCCGCCGAGATCAGGCTTGATTTCGACAGCTTGATGACCAACAGCTTGAGCTTGATCTCGACGGCTGGAGATCAAGCTCGACCTGTCGAGATGAATGCTCCTCAGTTCTCCGATGGAAAAGTGTGAGTTGCTTTTTCTATTACTTGCAAACACTGAGAAAATATAAATAAGCATCAGAAAGAAAAGAAGATTAATAGGAACCGAAGAAGAAGAAGAAACAAAGATGAAGAAAAACATTGAAACCCAAAATAGATAAAAAGCATAGCATAGAATGAAAGACCCAAACCGAGAAGTGAAGAAGGTGAAAAATCTCACCATTCCGCTATTCACATTATTTATTTCGACAGCCTGATTGTGATGGGTCTTCATGCTCCAATAGATAGTTGTCTTCAAGCTGTCGAGATCAAGCTCAACCTGTCGAGATCAGGCTTGATTTCGATAGTGTCTTCATCTTCTCCAAGGATTCGAGGAAGATGGAGGTTGTGAACTGCTTGATTTCGACAGGTTGAGGAGCAACAGCTTGAGCGTGATCTCGACAGATGTGAATAGCTGTCGAGATCAACAGCTTCCTGTCAATCTCAACCTGTCGAGATCAGGCTTGATTGGGACAGCTTGAGGACCAACGGCTTGATAGGTGTGAATAGCTGTCGCGATCAACAGCTTCGTGTCAAGCTCAACCTGTCGAGATCAGGCTTGATTGCGACAGCTTGAGGACCAACTGCTTGAGCTTGATCTCGACAGATTGAGATCAAGCTCAACCTGTCGAGATGAATGCTCCTCAGTTCTCAGATGGAAAAGTGTGAGTTGCTTCTCATATGGTGACGAAGCTGGAGGGAGAAGATGCATGTCTTTATCTTCTCCAAGGATTCGAGGAAGATGGAGGTTGTGAACTGCTTGATCTCGACAGGTTGAGGACCAACGGCTTGAGCGTGACCTCGCCAGGTGTGAATAGCTGTCGGGATCAACAGCTTCATGTCAAGCTCAACCTGTCGAGATCAGGCTTGATTTTGACAGCTTGATGACCAACAGCTTGAGCTTGATCTCGACAGCTGGAGATCAAGCTCGACCTGTCGAGATGAATGCTCCTCAGTTCTCCGATGGAAAAGTGTGAGTTGCTTCTTCTATTACTTGCAAAAACTGAGAAAATATAAATAAGCATCAGAAAGAAAAGAAGATTAATAGGAACCGAAGAAGAAGAAGAAACAAAGATGAAGAAAAACTTTGAAACCCAAAATAGATAAAAAGCATAGCATAGAATGAAAGACCCAAACCGAGAAGTGAAGAAGGTCAAAAATCTCACCATTCCGCTATTCGCATTATTTATTTCGACAGCCTGATTGTGATGGGTCTTCATGCTCCAATAGATAGTTGTCTTCAAGCTGTCGAGATCAAGCTCAACCTGTCGAGATCAGGCTTGATTTCGACAGTGTCTTCATCTTCTCCAAGGATTCGAGGAAGATGGAGGTTGTGAACTGCTTGATCTCGACAGGTTGAGGAGCAACAGCTTGAGCGTGATCTCGACAGGTGTGAATAGCTGTCGAGATCATCCTCAACTTCTTGAGCTTGATCTCGACAGGTGTGAATAGCTGTCGAGATCGTCCTCAACGGCTTGAGCTTGATCTCGACAGGTGTGAATAGCTGGCGAGATCAACAGCCATGTCAAGCTCAACTGTCGAGATCAAGCCGATCTCGGCAGATTGATGAATCAACGGCTTCGACCTTGATCTCGGCTCGAGATCAAGCTCCACCTGTCGAGATCAGGCTTGATTTCGACTTGAGGACCAACGGCGAGCTTGATCTCGGCGGTGGAGATCAAGCTCGACTGTCGAGATCAATGCTCCTCGATTCTCAGATGGAAAAGTGTGAGTTGCTTCTTCTATTGCTTGCAAACACTGAGAAAATATAAATAAGCATCAGAAAGAAAAGAAGATTAATAGGAACCGAAGAAGAAGAAGAAACAAAGATGAAGAAAAACATTGAAACCCAAAATAGATAAAAAGCATAGCATAGAATGAAAGACCCAAACCGAGAAGTGAAGAAGGTGAAAAATCTCACCATTCCGCTATTCACATTATTTATTTCGACAGCCTGATTGTGATGGGTCTTCATGCTCCAATAGATAGTTGTCTTCAAGCTGTCGAGATCAAGCTCAACCTGTCGAGATCAGGCTTGATTGCGACAGCTTGAGGACCAACGACTTGATCAGGTGTGAATAGCTGTCGCGATCAACAGCTTCGTATCAAGCTCAACCTGTCGAGATCAGGCTTGATTGCGACAGCTTGAGGACCAACTGCTTGAGCTTGATCTCGACAGATTGAGATCAAGCTCAACCTGTCGAGATGAATGCTCCTCAGTTCTCAGATGGAAAGGTGTGAGTTGCTTCTCATATGGTGACGAAGCTGGAGGAAGAAGATGCATGTCTTTATCTTCTCCAAGGATTCGAGGAAGATGGAGGTTGTGAACTGCTTGATCTCGACAGGTTGAGGACCAACGACTTGAGCGTGACTGTAACACCTGAGGACGAGATCGACATCGTATTAGGACGACGTATCGAGACCTCGACCAAGACCTTGTGTCGAGATCCCGTGCCAAGATCGTTTACCGAGGTCATTTGCCGAGCTGAGGAGACCGCGTGCACTAGCTGCTGAGCTGAGGAGGTCGGGTGTCGAGTTGATGAAGTCGCGTACCGAGCTGAGGAGGCCGCGTTCACGAACTCGTGTTAGAACCTTGTGCGCTTGCACGAGCACCCTTGTCGACATCGTGTCGAGATGATAACTCGTATTCTTTCGAACGTTATTCAGCGCTATTATTATATTGTTTGTAATAATTATCTTGTCGGCTTGCCGTTCTCGTCGCGTGTCTAGATCGTTGACCGACAGAGTTAAGGGTAATTATGAGAGGAACGATTAGACGGGTAGATTGATTGATGGGATTGGCATCTTATAGCTGGAGTTACCATTATACCCCTTCTCTCACCAGCTGTATACCACGACCGATTCCCTCAGATACTCATTTCGCTTTTCTTCTTTCTTCTTCCTTCCTTCTGCTCTGAGTTTCGTTGTTTTTCTCCAAAAACTTCCATCGAAGAAACCTTGAGTTCCATCGAGACTCTGCACAAATTTTCTTCATCAATCTTGTTCATCATCATCTTCTCGACATATCTCGCCTGCTCGACCACCATTGAGGTATGAAAAACAGATTTTCTCTTCTTCGTGTTACTGTTTAGCGCTATTTCTTCCTTCCATTTTAGCTAGTTTTATGCTTCCAAATCATGTCAAATTGATGGGTTTTCTTCTTCACGATATTACCTATCTTTCTAACCGATTAATTGGGCTTGTAAAACAAATTTTCTTCCTCTGTTTTTCTGCAATCGGCAGTGCTAGAAACCCTTCATTTTTGGTTTATTTCGATTTCTTGTTTTTCGTTTGTTGCTTCTGGTTGTTGTTGTTGTCGATCTATCTGTTGAAGCATCAGATAACCTTTTTCATGAACTTTTGATCGAAAACCCTAACTTTGTGTTAGAGGAAAAATATATTTAAGTTCTTGAGTTTTTATATTTTAAGGTTGTGGTTAAGTTTGGGATGAGAGCTAAGTGTATTAGAACCCATAGATCGAACTGAGTTGTGTTTGTTTTAGGAAGTCGATTCAGAGATCGAGTGATTTCCGAATCAAGGTGTACGGGAAAGCGAATCCAAGGACGTGGAAGCAGCGGAATCCAGATCGAGAACTGTACGTGTCGAAGTCGTTGTCGAGCTCGTTGAAGACAGCCGTGTCGAGATCGAGTAAGAGAAGTCGTTGTCGAGCTCATTTGAAGACAGCTGTGTCGAGGTCGTTGCCGAGCAGCATTAACTTGGAGTTCGGTAAGGGCGCTTCACATTAATACTTTCATAGTATGCTAGCGTAAGGGCACTTCATATTCCACGTGTTTATGTTATTGTGTATGTGTCGAGCTTGAAATGTTGTGATATGATTGAGTTTTTGCATGTATTTAATATGTGTCAAGCTCCACCTGTCGAGATCAGGCTTGATTTCGACAGCTTGATGACCAACAGCTTGAGCTTGATCTCGACGGCTGGAGATCAAGCTCGACCTGTCGAGATGAATGCTCCTCAGTTCTCCGATGGAAAAGTGTGAGTTGCTTTTTCTATTACTTGCAAACACTGAGAACATATAAATAGGCATCAGAAAGAAAAGAAGATTAATAGGAACCGAAGAAGAAGAAGAAACAAAGGTGAAGAAAAACATTGAAACCCAAAATAGATAAAAAGCATAGCATAGAATGAAAGACCCAAACCGAGAAGTGAAGAAGGTCAAAAATCTCACCATTCCGCTATTCATATTATTTATTTCGACAGCCTGATTGTGATGGGTCTTCATGCTCCAATAGATAGTTGTCTTCAAGCTGTCGAGATCAAGCTCAACCTGTCGAGATCAGGCTTGATTTCGATAGTGTCTTCTGTAACACCTGAGGACGAGATCGACATCGTATTAGGACGACGTATCGAGACCTCGACCAAGACCTTGTGTCGAGATCCCGTGCTAAGATCGTTTGCCGAGGTCATTTGCCGAGATAAGGAGACCGCGTGCACTAGCTGCTGAACTGAGGAGATCGCGTGTCGAGTTGATGAAGTCGCGTACCGAGCTGATGAGGACGCATGTCGAGCTGAGGAGGCCGCGTTCACGAACTCGTGTTAGAACCTTGTGCGCTTGCACGAGCACCCTAGTCGACATCGTGTCGAGATGATGATACCTCGTATTCTTTCGAACGTTATTCAGCGCTATTATTATATTGTTTGTAATTATTACATTGTCGGCTTGCCGTTCTCGTCGTGTGTCTAGACCGTTGACCGACAGAGTAGAGGGTAATTATGAGAGGAACGATTAGACGGGTAGATGATTGATGGGATTGGCATCTTATAGCTGGAGTTACGATTATACCCTTCTCTCACCAGCTGTATTCACGATCGGTTTTCCCTCAAACACTCATTCTTTCTCTTTTCTTCTTTCTTCTTCCTTCCTTCTGCTCTGAGTTTCGTTGTTTTTCTCCAAAAATCTCCATCGACGAAACCGTGAGTTCCATCGAGATTCTGCACAAGCTTTCTTCATCAATTTTGTTCATCATCATCTTCTCGACATATCTCGTCTGCTCGATCACCATTGAGGTATGAAGAACAGATTTTTCTTTTCTCTGTGCTACTGTTTAGCGCTATTTCTTCCTTCCATTTTTAGCCAGTTTTATGCTTCCAAATCATGTCAAACTGATGGGTTTTCTTCTTCACGATATTACCTATCTTTCTAACCGATTAATTGGGCTTGTAAAACAAATTTTCTTCCTCTGTTTTTCTGCAATCGGCAGTGCCCAGAAACTCTTCATTTTCGGTCTATTTCGATTTCTTGTTTTTCGTTCGTTGCTTCTGGTTATTGTTGTTGTCGATCTATCTGTTGAAGCATCAGATAACCTTTTTCATGAACTTTTGATCGAAATCCCTAACTTTGTGTTGGAGGAAAAATATATTTCAGTTCTTGAGTTTTATATTTTCCGGGTCAGGTTAAGTTTGGGAAGAGAGAGCTAAGTGTATTAGAACCCATAGATCGATCTAAGTTGTGTTTGTTTTAGGAAGTCTGATTCCCGAGATCGTGTGATTTCCGAATCGAGGTGTACGGGAAAGCGAATCCAAGGACGTGGAAGCAGCGGAATCCAGATCGAGAACTGTACGTGTCGAGGTCGACTGAGAAGCGTACGTGTCGAGGTCGATTGAAGACAGCTGTGTCGAGGTCATTGTCGAGCAGCATTAACTTGGAGTTCGGTAAGGGCAACTCCTAGATATCTCTAAGGCTTTATTTTATAAGTCCTTATGTAAGGGCGCTTCACATTAATACTTTCATAGTATGCTAGCGTAAGGGCACTTCATATTCTACGTGGTTATGTTATTGTGTATGGATTTCTTGATTTGTGTCGAGCTTGAAATGTTGAGATATGATTGAGTTTTTGCATGTATTTAATATGTGATTGAATATATGTCGTGAATTGTGTATTGCATGTTGAATTGCGTTTCTTCATGTCGAGCTTGCTCTTTTTATTTGACATGCGGTTGAATATCTTGTGTTTAACTCTTTGAATATCGTATGCGGCGAATTGTTCATCGAGTGAGCGAGCTAGGTGAGTCGTATGACGTTTTTGAGCCGTGACCCGGATAATCGAGGGTGCTAGGTCCCCTTTGTTTACGGAGATTGACTAGACGTCGCCACGCTTATGGGACCTGAGTTACCGGCCCTAGGGAGAGCGAGGATCCCAAGGCTTTACTGGACTTTCCGACATACCTGATGCGACGTGTGCATTCCGGAAAATTTGTCGAGTCGAGAGAAAATGGATTTGTGAGTTGTGTCGAGTTAGAGTGAGATGGTCGAGTCACGTCGGTGAATGTTTTACTTTCCTGTTTGCTTATATCCTTTATGTCGAGCTTATCTTGAATTGTTGAGAAGTTGACCTTTCCCGTGGTGCCTTCAATCCATGACGGTTACCCAGGCGATGTCGAGGGCGCAGGAACTTCGGCGATAGATGATGCCGAGGAGGAGCTCGACGAGGACCCGAGTGACGACTGCACTTGTCGTGATTGATTGTTTGTTCGATGTATTTCTTTTGATGGACTGTACCTTGTTTTCTTTTGGAGTAGTATGTCGTGACCAGTTTAGGCGATGTTGTTTTGTTGTTTCAGGTAGACTGGTGGTCTTACTTTTGGAAGCGACCCCCTGCGTGGGAGTCTGTAAGTACCCCAGTATGATTGCTCTTTTGAAGTCGTCGTACCTTAGGTGTATTTTCTTTGCACATTTGCTACTCTGTATTTTGTATACATTATTATTTAGAGTGATATATATATATGTATGTTATGCATGTATGTTTTATTAGAATTTAAGTCTTGTGTCTTAGTTGCACCATGTTTCGAAAAGCTGTAATTACTCTGATGTGCACGAGTTGGTTTTATAAAAAAAAATATATCGTATTTTTAAAAGGCACAAGAGTTTTGTTTTTAAAACACATCTCATATAGGTTTATGTTGAGCTTGGTGTGTTGAGCTCGGTAACTCGAGCTCGGTATATTGAGCTCAGTAGCGGTCCTAAACGGTCGTTACCTTTGTTGGTATCAGGCTTGATTCAGTTCGGCCAGTGTGCATAGAATTTGGGTAGTCACTGTGTCGGGTTATGTGTGTTGGGTACCTAGTTGTATTATGTTGATTGCTGTTTGATTAAGTGAAGCACTTATTGCTTGAGAAATTGTTTGAACTGTTTCTTGATTGAAGTAGTGTGTTTTAACACATCCTTGTTCTGAGATTCTGACAGGGTTTTGAACTTTGTGGAATCTAATGCAACCTCGTAGGAATACGACAGCTGCAACCGAGAACGTCGACATGGAACGAGCAATTCAAGCTATGACCGAGATGGCGGCAGCCATGGCTCAACAATCACCGCTGCCTCAACAGTTAACGCGATGGCTCAACAGACGGCAGCGTTAACTCAGCAGGAACTTGCAGAACAAAGAACGAGCGAATCGAAATGATGAAGCTAGAGGATTGGCCGACTTCAGAAGCATGATCCACCGAAGTTCTACGGTGAGCCAAATCCGGATAAAGCCGATCTTTGGATGCAAGAGATCGAGAAGATCTTTGAGGCACTTCATTGCCGGACAACGTGAAGGTCGACTATGCCACCTACTTACCGCTAGAGACGCAGAGTATTGGTGGAGAGGAGTGAAGCAAACATTTATAAGCGGAACGTCGCGAGATGACACGAGAGCTTTTTCGTGAAAGGTTCTTGGACAAGTACTTCCCAGATCTTGCACGAGCCGAGAAGGAGCAGGAATTTCTTCAATCAGCAGCAAGGCAACTCGACAGTGTCCGAGTATGCGACCAAGTTCGAAGTCGTTGGCGAGGTATTTCAGTCCATTTCGTGATCGAATCGACCAAAGATGGTTAAGTGAGAGATTCCAACGGGATTGAGATTCGACATTCGAAGTCGATGAGTGTCGTTGAGGATCCAAACCTCCAAGAGTTGATTGATCGATGTGTCGAGGTAAAAGGAGTGAGGAGCCACAAGAAGAAGACTGCTGTAAGCGGACCGGTGAGACCCCAGTGCGAGGCGGAATTTGCCGTAAAGGAAACAACCGCAGAAGAAGCCGTGACGACCGACCTCGGGGAACGACAACGAGGGACGATGTCGTCCGATGACCCAGGGAGCGAGGAGTGGAGGTCAGGCCGTGTCGAGGTGACTTGCTATCGATGTGGAAAGCGGGACATTACGCGAGTAATTGTACTCAGAAGGAGGAGGTGTGTTTCAACTGCAAGAAGCCAGGGTATTTTGCCAAGGATTGTCCTACACCTAAAGCTGAACCGACTATGCTTGCGGCAAGAGCCAAAGGGAAGCGTCAAGTGGCTAAAGGCAGAGTTTTCTGCATGAGTGGCGAGGAAGCAGAACGAGCTGAAGATCTTATCCAAGGTGAATGTGAGATCGAGGGTAAATCCTTGTCCGTTCTTTTTGATTCGGGTGCAACCCATTCCTTTATTTCTTCTGATTGTGTGAACCATTTGAACTTGACTGTGATCGCTACCGCTTAAATTAGTAGTTACAACCCCACCGCTAAAACCTTAGTCACAAACACCGCATGTCTTAATTGTGTAGTGGTTATTGAGTAGAGATTTTGTGGTCAATTTGGTTTCTTTGCCTCTTAAGGGCTTAGATGTCATGCTCAGGATGGATTGGTTGTCACACCACCATGTCCTTTGGACTGTGCCCGTAAAGCGTAATTTTTCCGGACCTTGGAGTCTCCAATTATCTTTCTCACGAACGTATTGGAGTTTCTTTGAAAGAAGGAACTAGGAATACATGTATCCGCTAGTTCTAAGTTTTCCAGCCAGATCGACGTGAAGAATGTTCCATGGTGTGTGACTTTGAAGACGTTTTCAAGACGTGCAGGTACCCCAAGACGAGAGGTCGAAGTTCTCCATCGACTGATTCCAGGGACAGACCGATTTCCAAAGCGCCATACAGGATGTCTCCCGCCGAGATGAAAGAGTGAAGTCCCGGATCGAACACTTGGAGTCGAAGCAATTCATACGACCGAGCGTGTCACCGTGGGGAGCTCCGGTGTTGTTGGTTAAGAAGAAGGATGGACGATCAAGACTGCGGCGTGGACTATCGCGAACTCAACAAGGTTACCGTGAAGAACCGATTATCCGTTACCACGTATTGGCGACTTGATGGATCAACTTCGTGGAGCGGCGATCTTTTCCAAGATAGACTTGAAGTCGGGCTACCATCGATTCGCGTGAAGGAGGAAGATGTCGCCAAAACAGCCTTTCAGGACTAGATACGGTCACTACGAGTACTTGGTGATGCCGTTTGGAGTGACGAATCGCGCCACCGTGTGTTTATGGACTACATGAGCAGGATTTTCCATTCGCTTTTGGATCGATTCGTTGTAGTGTTCATCGACGACATATTGATCTACTCGAGGAACCGAGAAGAGCACGCAGAACACCTATGTCGAGTACTGCAGATATTACGAGATAAGCAACTCTATGCCAACCTGTCGAAGTGTGAATTTTGGCTTGAAGAGGTGAATTTTCTTGGTCACGTGATTTCCAAAGAAGGAATAGCTGTAGATCCAACTAAGATTGAGGCGGTGTTAGCGTGGGAACAGCCGAAGACGGTTACCGAGATCAGGAGTTTTGTCGGCTTAGCAGGATATTACCGAAGATTCATTGAAGGTTTCTCGAAGATTGTCGCGCCTCTTACACGACTGACGAGGAAGGATCAACCTTTTGCCTGGGCCAGGGAGTGCGGCCGTTTTCAAAGGCGAAGGAGCTTTTGGCGGCGGCGCTGTCTTGATTTTGCCTCGGCAGAAGAGCCTTACGAGGTGTATTGTGATGCGTCACACCAGGGATTGGGATGCGTCGATGCAACATCGGAAGGTGGTCGCGTATGCTTCAAGGCGACTTAAGATTCACGAGAGGAACTACCCTACTCACGACTTGGAGCCGGCGGTGGTTTCTTGGCGAAGATATGGAGGCACTACCTTTATGGGAGCACTCTTCTTGTTTTCGGCCCGATCACAAGAGCTTGAAGTACTGTTCGACCGAGAAAGAACTCAACATGCGTCAACGTAGATGGACGAAATTTCTCAAGGACTACGACTTTACGTTGGAATACCATCCCTAAGGCTAACGTAGTAGCAGATGCGTTGAGTAGGAAGAGCGTTTAACCTCGGTAATGATGATCAAGGAGTTGGAGATGCTCGAGAAGTTCCGAGACTTGAAGTTGAGTGTCGAAGTTTCACCGGAAGCCGAGATTTGGTATGCTTACCATTTCTAATGATTGTTGGGCGAGATCCGAGACCAGCAAGTTCATGGCGAGCTTCTCGCAAGAGAAGATTGATTGATAAGCGCAAGGAAGCGCGAATTTCACGTCGGGCGGACGATATCTTGAGGTGCAATGGCCGAGTGTGCGTACCTAACGTATCCGAGCCGAGGAAGTTGATTCTCGACGAAGCGCGCATAAGAGCAACTTTAGTATTCATCCCGAGTTACGAAGATGTATCAAGACTTGAAGAAGCATTTTTGGTGGTCCTGAATGAAGAAGCAAGTGGCCGAGCACGTAGCCGTGTTTGGCGTGTCGAGCGAAGGTGGAGCACCAACGACCTGCGGGAATGCTACATTCGCTTGAGGTATGAGTATGGAAATGGGATAGTATTTTGGTGGATTTCGTTGTAGGTTTGCCGAAGACGGAGAAGAAGAATGATTCGATTTGGGTGATCGTCGACCGATTGACCAAATCTGCTCATTTCTTACCGGTGGTCGACATACAACGTGGAAAAAGCGACCGAGATCTACATCGCGGAGATAAATGCGACTTCATGGAATACCCTCTTCGATCGTGTCGGACCGAGATCCGAAGTTCACGTCTCATTTTTGGAGGGAATTGCAAGGAGCGATGGGAACCGAGCTCAGGCTTAGCTCGGCATATCATCCACAGACTGACGGTCAGACTGAGAGAACGATCCAATCACTTGAAGATTTGTTGCGAGCTTGTACGTTAGATCACCGAGGAAGTTGGGACGACGTCTTACCATTGGTGGAGTTCACCTACAATAACAGCTTCCATGCGAGTATTGGAATGGCACCTTTTGAAGCACTATATGGACGTAAATGTCAGACGCCTCTTTGTTGGTACCAGGACGGCGAGCGAACTATCGTAGGACCAGATATGATCCAGCAGACTACCGAGAAGATCCGTTTGATCAGAGATCGGATGCGAACATCTCAAAGTCGACAGAAGAGTTATGCAGACCAACGACGTCGACCACTCGAGTTCGAGGAAGGAGAACATGTATTTCTTAGAGTCACCCCCACTACTGGAGTTGGTCGAGCGATCAAATCCAAGAAACTTACCCCTAAATTTATTGGACCTTACCAGATTCTTCGTCGTATTGGTCCAGTGGCATATCAGATTGCCTTACCCCCATTCTTGTCGAACATCCACGACGTCTTCCACGTCTCACAATTGCGGAAGTATGTTTCCGACCCCTCTCATGTCATCGAACCGGATGTGATTCAACTGAAGGACGATCTATCTTTCGAAGCATTGCCAGCAAAGATCGTTGATCGGAAAGCCAAACAGTTGCGGAACAAAGAGATTCAACTTGTCAAAGTTGTGTGGGATCAGAAGACGGGAGATGCGACTTGGGAGCTGGAGGAGAAGATGAAGACTCAGTACCCTGAACTTTTCCGAGGTAAGAATCTTATTTGCAATTTCGAGGACGAAATTTTTTTAGAGGGAGAGATTGTAACACCTGAGGACGAGATCGACATCGTATTAGTACGACGATCGAGACCTCGACCAAGACCTTGTGTCGAGATCCCGCTAAGATCGTTTGCCGAGGTCATTTGCCGAGATAAGGAGACCGCGTGCACTAGCTGCTGAACTGAGGAGATCGCGTGTCGAGTTGATGAAGTCGCGTACCGAGCTGATGAGGACGCATGTCGAGCTGAGGAGGCCGCGTTCACGAACTCGTGTTAGAACCTTGTGCGCTTGCACGAGCACCCTAGTCGACATCGTGTCGAGATGATGATACCTCGTATTCTTTCGAACGTTATTCAGCGCTATTATTATATTGTTTGTAATTATTACATTGTCGGCTTGCCGTTCGCCGTGTGTCTAGACCATTGGCCAAGCGAGTAGAGGGTAATTATGAGAGGAACGATTAGACGGGTAGATGATTGATGGGATTGGCATCTTATAGCTGGAGTTACGATTATACCCTTCTCTCACCAGCTGTATTCACGATCGGTTTTCCCTCAAACACTCATTCTTTCTCTTTTCTTCTTTCTTCTTCCTTCCTTCTGCTCTGAGTTTCGTTGTTTTTCTCCAAAAATCTCCATCGACGAAACCGTGAGTTCCATCGAGATTCTGCACAAGCTTTCTTCATCAATTTTGTTCATCATCATCTTCTCGACATATCTCGTCTGCTCGATCACCATTGAGGTATGAAGAACAGATTTTTCTTTTCTCTGTGCTACTGTTTAGCGCTATTTCTTCCTTCCATTTTTAGCCAGTTTTATGCTTCCAAATCATGTCAAACTGATGGGTTTTCTTCTTCACGATATTACCTATCTTTCTAACCGATTAATTGGGCTTGTAAAACAAATTTTCTTCCTCTGTTTTTCTGCAATCGGCAGTGCCCAGAAACTCTTCATTTTCGGTCTATTTCGATTTCTTGTTTTTCGTTCGTTGCTTCTGGTTATTGTTGTTGTCGATCTATCTGTTGAAGCATCAGATAACCTTTTTCATGAACTTTTGATCGAAATCCCTAACTTTGTGTTGGAGGAAAAATATATTTCAGTTCTTGAGTTTTATATTTTCTGGGTTGTGGTTAAGTTTGGGAAGAGAGAGCTAAGTGTATTAGAACCCATAGATCGATCTAAGTTGTGTTTGTTTTAGGAAGTCTGATTCCCGAGATCGTGTGATTTCCGAATCGAGGTGTACGGGAAAGCGAATCCAAGGACGTGGAAGCAGCGGAATCCAGATCGAGAACTGTACGTGTCGAGGTCGACTGAGAAGCGTACGTGTCGAGGTCGATTGAAGACAGCTGTGTCGAGGTCATTGTCGAGCAGCATTAACTTGGAGTTCGGTAAGGGCAACTCCTAGATATCTCTAAGGCTTTATTTTATAAGTCCTTATGTAAGGGCGCTTCACATTAATACTTTCATAGTATGCTAGCGTAAGGGCACTTCATATTCTACGTGGTTATGTTATTGTGTATGGATTTCCTGATTTGTGTCGAGCTTGAAATGTTGAGATATGATTGAGTTTTTGCATGTATTTAATATGTGATTGAATATATGTCGTGAATTGTGTATTGCATGTTGAATTGCGTTTCTTCATGTCGAGCTTGCTCTTTTTATTTGACATGCGGTTGAATATCTTGTGTTTAACTCTTTGAATATCGTATCACGGCGAATTGTTCATCGAGTGGCGAGCTAGGTGAGTCGTATGACGTTTTGAGCCGTGACCCGGATAATCGAGGGTGCTAGGTCCCCTTTGTTTACTGGAGATTGACTAGACGTCGCCACGCTATGGGACCTGAGTTATCTGTCCTAGGGAGAGCGAGGATCCCAAGGCTTTACCGACTTTCCGACATACTGATGCTGACGTGTGCATTCCGGAAAAATTGTCGAGTCGAGGGAAAATGGATTTGCGAGTTGTGTCGAGTTAGAGTGAGATGGTCGAGTCAGGTCGGTGAATGTTTTACTTTGCTGTTTGCTTTTATCCTTTATGTCGAGCTTATCTTGAATTGTTGAGAAGTTGACCACTTTCCGTGGTGCCTTCACTGCATGACGGTTACCCAGGGGATGTCGAGGGCGCAGGGAACCCGACAGTAGATGATGCCGAGGAGGAGCTCGACGAGGACCCGAGTGACGACCTGTACTTGTCGTGATTGATTGTTTGTTCGATGTATTTCTTTTGATGACTGCAGTTGTTTTCTTTGGAGTAGTATGTCGTGACCCGGTTTAGGCGGTGTTGTTTTGTTGTTTCAGGGTAGACCGTGGTCTTACTTTTGGAGCTTGACCCCTGCGTGGGAGTTCTGTGGAAGTACCCCAGGGTATGATTGCTCTTTGAAGTCGTCGTACCTTAGGTGTATTTTCTTTGCACATTTGCTACTCTGTATTTTGTATACATTATTATTTAGAGTGATATATATATATGTATGTTATGCATGTATGTTTTATTAGAATTTAAGTCTTGTGTCTTAGTTGCACCATGTTTCGAAAAGCTGTAATTACTCTGATGTGCACGAGTTGGTTTTATAAAAAAAAATATATCGTATTTTTAAAAGGCACAAGAGTTTTGTTTTTAAAACACATCTCATATAGGTTTATGTTGAGCTTGGTGTGTTGAGCTCGGTAACTCGAGCTCGGTATATTGAGCTCGGTAGCGGTCCGGAAACGGGTCGTTACATCTTCATCTTCTCCAAGGATTCGAGGAAGATGGAGGTTGTGAACTGCTTGATTTCGACAGGTTGAGGAGCAACAGCTTGAGCGTGATCTCGACAGATGTGAATAGCTGTCGAGATCAACAGCTTCCTGTCAATCTCAACCTGTCGAGATCAGGCTTGATTGGGACAGCTTGAGGACCAACGGCTTGATAGGTGTGAATAGCTGTCGCGATCAACAGCTTCGTGTCAAGCTCAACCTGTCGAGATCAGGCTTGATTGCGACAGCTTGAGGACCAACTGCTTGAGCTTGATCTCGACAGATTGAGATCAAGCTCGCCCTGTCGAGATGAATGCTCCTCAGTTCTCACATGGAAAAGTGTGAGTTGCTTCTCATATGGTGACGAAGCTGGAGGGAGAAGATGCATGTCTTTATCTTCTCCAAGGATTCGAGGAAGATGGAGGTTGTGAACTGCTTGATCTCGACAGGTTGAGGACCAACGGCTTGAGCTTGATCTCGACAGGTGTGAATAGCTGTCGAGATCATCCTCAACGGCTTGAGCTTGATCTCGACAGGTGTGAATAGCTGTCGAGATCAACAGCTTCGTGTCAAGCTCAACCTGTCGAGATCAAGCTGGATCTCGACAGCTTGAGGACTCGACAGCTCGAGCTTGATCTCGCAAGCTCGAGATCAAGCTCCACCTATCGAGATCAGGCTTGATCTCGACAGGTTGATTACCAACGGCTTGAGCTTGATCTCGACAGGTGTGGATGGTCATCGACATCAGCGACTTCATGTCAAGCTCAAATTGTCGAGATCAGGCTTGATTTCGACAGTGTCTTTATCTTCTCCAAGGATTCGAGGAAGAATGAGGTTGTGAACTGCTTGATTTCGACAGGTTGAGGAGCAACAGCTTGAGCGTGATCTCGACAGGTGTGAATAGCTGTCGCGATCAACAGCTTCGTGTCAAGCTCAACCTGTCGAGATCAGGCTTGATTGCGACAGCTTGAGGACCAACTGCTTGAGCTTGATCTCGACGGCTGGAGATCAAGCTCGACCTGTCGAGATCAATGCTCCTCAGTTCTCCGATGGAAAAGTGTGAGTTGCTTCTCATATGGTGACGAAGCTGGAGGGAGAAGATGCATGTCTTTATCTTCTCCAAGAATTCGAGGAAGATGGAGGTTGTGAACTGCTTGATCTCGACAGGTTGAGGACCAACGGCTGGAGCTTGATCTCGACAGGTGTGAATAGCTGTCGAGATCGTCCTCAACGGCTTGAGCTTGATCTCGACAGGTGTGAATAGCTGTCGAGATCAACAGCTTCGTGTCAAGCTCAACCTGTCGAGATCAAGCCGGATCTCGGCGGCGATGAATCGGCGGCTCGAGCTTGATCTCGGCTTCGAGATCAAGCTCCACCTGTCGAGATCAGGCTTGATCTCGACAGGTTGATTACCAACGGCTTGAGCTTGATCTCGACAGGTGTGGATGGCTGTCGACATCAACAGCTTCATGTCAAGCTCAAATTGTCGAGATCAGGCTTGATTTCGACAGTGTCTTTATCTTCTCCAAGGATTCGAGGAAGATGGAGGTTGTGAACTGCTTGATTTCGACAGGTTGACGAGCAACAGCTTCAGCGTGATCTCGACAGGTGTGAATAGCTGTCGCGATCAACAGCTTCGTGTCAAGCTCAACCTGTCGAGATCAGGCTTGATTTCGACAGCTTGAGGACCAACGGCTTGAGCTTGATCTCGACGGCTGGAGATCAAGCTCGACCTGTCGAGATCAATGCTCCTCAGTTCTCCGATGGAAAAGTGTGAGTTGCTTCTTCTATTGCTTGCAAACACTGAGAAAATATAAATAAGCATCAGAAAGAAAAGAAGATTAATAGGAACCGAAGAAGAAGAAGAAACAAAGATGAAGAAAAACATTGAAACCCAAAATAGATAAAAAGCATAGCATAGAATGAAAGACCCAAACCGAGAAGTGAAGAAGGTGAAAAATCTCACCATTCCGCTATTCACATTATTTATTTCGACAGCCTGATTGTGATGGGTCTTCATGCTCCAATAGATAGGTGTCTTCAAGCTGTCGAGATCAAGCTCAACGGCTCGAGATCAGGCTTGATTGCGACAGCTTGAGGACCAACGGCTTGATCAGGTGTGAATAATTTGTCGAGGTTGAGCAACAACGGCGCGTGATCTCGACAGGTGTGAATAGCTGTCGAGATCAACAGCTTCGTGTCAAGCTCAACCTGTCGAGATCAGGCTTGATTGCGACAGCTTGAGGACCAACTGCTTGAGCTTGATCTCGACAGATTGAGATCAAGCTCGCCCTGTCGAGATGAATGCTCCTCAGAGTTCACATGGAAAAGTGTGAGTTGCTTCTCATATGGTGACGAAGCTGGAGGGAGAAGATGCATGTCTTTATCTTCTCCAAGGATTCGAGGAAGATGGAGGTTGTGAACTGCTTGATCTCGACAGGTTGAGGACCAACGGCTGGAGCTTGATCTCGACAGGTGTGAATAGCTGTCGAGATCGTCCTCAACGGCTTGAGCTTGATCTCGACAGGTGTGAATAGCTGTCGAGATCGTCCTCAACGGCTTGAGCTTGATCTCGACAGGTGTGAATAGCTGTCGAGATCAACAGCTTCGTGTCAAGCTCAACCTGTCGAGATCAGGCTTGATTTCGACAGCTTGATGACCAACAGCTTGAGCTTGATCTCGACGGCTGGAGATCAAGCTCGACCTGTCGAGATGAATGCTCCTCAGTTCTCCGATGGAAAAGTGTGAGTTGCTTTTTCTATTACTTGCAAGCACTGAGAAAATATAAATAAGCATCAGAAAGAAAAGAAGATTAATAGGAACCGAAGAAGAAGAAGAAACAAAGATGAAGAAAAACATTGAAACCCAAAATAGATAAAAAGCATAGCATAGAATGAAAGACCCAAACCGAGAAGTGAAGAAGGTCAAAAATCTCACCATTCCGCTATTCACATTATTTATTTCGACAGCCTGATTGTGATGGGTCTTCATGCTCCAATAGATAGTTGTCTTCAAGCTGTCGAGATCAAGCTCAACCTGTCGAGATCAGGCTTGATTTCGACAGTGTCTTCATCTTCTCCAAGGATTCGAGGAAGATGGAGGTTGTGAACTGCTTGATTTCGACAGGTTGAGGAGCAACAGCTTAAGCGTGATCTCGACAGGTGTGAATAGCTGTCGAGATCAACAGACTCTGTCAATCTCAACCTGTCGAGATCAGGCTTGATTGGGACAGCTTGAGGACCAACGGCTTGATAGGTGTGAATAGCTGTCGCGATCAACAGCTTCGTGTCAAGCTCAACCTGTCGAGATCAGGCTTGATTGCAACAACTTGAGGACCAACTGCTTGAGCTTGATCTCGACAGATTGAGATCAAGCTCAACCTGTCGAGATGAATGCTCCTCAGATCTCAGATGGAAAAGTGTGAGTTGCTTCTCATATGGTGACGAAGCTGGAGGGAGAAGATGCATGTCTTTATCTTCTCCAAGGATTCGAGGAAGATGGAGGTTGTGAACTGCTTGATCTCGACAGGTTGAGGACCAACGGCTTGAGCGTGACCTCGCCAGGTGTGAATAGCTGTCGGGATCAACAGCTTCATGTCAAGCTCAACCTGTCGAGATCAGGCTTGATTTTGACAGCTTGATGTCCAACAGCTTGAGCTTGATCTCGACAGCTGGAGATCAAGCTCGACCTGTCGAGATGAATGCTCCTCAGTTCTCCGATGGAAAAGTGTGAGTTGCTTCTTCTATTACTTGCAAAAACTGAGAAAATATAAATAAGCATCAGAAAGAAAAGAAGATTAATAGGAACCGAAGAAGAAGAAGAAGAAACAAAGATGAAGAAAAACTTTGAAACCCAAAATAGATAAAAAGCATAGCATAGAATGAAAGACCCAAACCGAGAAGTTAAGAAGGTCAAAAATCTCACCATTCCGCTATTCGCATTATTTATTTCGACAGCCTGATTGTGATGGGTCTTCATGCTCCAATAGATAGTTGTCTTCAAGCTGTCGAGATCAAGCTCAACCTGTCGAGATCAGGCTTGATTTCGACAGTGTCTTCATCTTCTCCAAGGATTCGAGGAAGATGGAGGTTGTGAACTGCTTGATCTCGACAGGTTGAGGAGCAACAGCTTGAGCGTGATCTCGACAGGTGTGAATAGCTGTCGAGATCATCCTCAACTTCTTGAGCTTGATCTCGACAGGTGTGAATAGCTGTCGAGATCGTCCTCAACGGCTTGAGCTTGATCTCGACAGGTGTGAATAGCTGTCGAGATCAACAGCTTCATGTCAAGCTCAACCTGTCGAGATCAAGCCGGATCTCGACAGATTGATAAATCCACAGCTCGACCTTGATCTCGAAAGCTCGAGATCAAGCTCCACCTGTCGAGATCAGGCTTGATTTCGACAGCTTGAGGACCAACGGCTTGAGCTTGATCTCGACGGCTGGAGATCAAGCTCGACCTGTCGAGATCAATGCTCCTCAGTTCTCCGATGGAAAAGTGTGAGTTGCTTCTTCTATTGCTTGCAAACACTGAGAAAATATAAATAAGCATCAGAAAGAAAAGAAGATTAATAGGAACCGAAGAAGAAGAAGAAACAAAGATGAAGAAAAACATTGAAACCTGTTATGGACCGGTCCCGAGCCGAGTCCTAGTACGCTCGCCGACCTGGTGCGGATCAGCTCGGTTCCTGCTTGCCCGAGACGCTCGCCGACCTGGTGCAGATCAGCTCGGTTCCTGCTTGCGAGGCGCTCGCCGACCTGGTGCGGTCGGCTCGGTTAGATCGGCTCGGTTCACCTTACCCGAGCTCGACCAATTGCCACCGACCGAGACGCCGGACCCGACTTCCGGTACAATTTTCCGATGATAACGTCGAGCCGGGACGTGGCCGACACAGAGCGGAATATCAAGAAGAGATCAGCTAATTCCGACCGACGGAGGGATTACCGCGCCGCGAGGTTTCCTTCTTTCCACGCAACTCGCTATATAAAGGGGCTAGACCCCGTGTTTGCTCTACACTCTCTCCAAACCCTAAAAGCCCTATCTAACTTAGGCATCGGAGTGCCTTTGCAGTACCCCACCACGGCCTGAAGGAGGAAGGGCGTCACGCCCAAAGGTCGAGCCCACCACAAAGCTTCGCCACCTAGCTACCGCTACAAGAAGAACGGCGCAGATTAACTCGTCGAGGAGCTTGCACCATTTCGTGAACTCGTCGAGGAGCTTGCACCATTTCGTGCATTAACATTGGCGCCCACCGTGGGGCCCGGTAAAACTAGCCTGGGCCTCAAGGATACCACGCGAGCAGGATGGTATCAACCTAAAGATCAGAACTTGGAGCACCTCAGGGCCGAAAAGGCAGTCCGAAACGGATCGGCCTTTACTGGCTATTGACGAGCAACTTTGGAAGGCAAAAACAGGAGCACACCGAACACGGGACCTTCTCGTGGTGAACACATCATCCGATCTCGAAAGGAAGCAGGCAAACGGCAAGGGATCGAAAATAACTTATGGCCTCAACGTTCAGACTCCAGAAGAACGTGTTTCTAATCAGAGATCAAGATAAAAATCAAATCTTTGGATACCCTAAGAACCAGGAGTGCGGGTCAGCCACACAAATCTCGGACGAGATCAAAATCAAATCGTGGGGTATCCTAAAAATAAGGAACGCAGGTCAGCCACAAATCTTGGAAGAAATCAAGATACGCCTGACAAAGCTCAACCGCTCAGCTTGGTCAACCTCATCTCAACGACCGAGTTGACCTCAACTCAGAGTCGCATGACCTGTTATTTGGAGGAGCTCAAGTCAACCACATTGCTGACCCCATCAACTCGGACGACCACAGATACGTCCCTCAAAACCAGACAACCAACGGTGGATACCCGGTCCGTACTCAAGGCGTCTACCAGGCCTCCTCAACAATTTCAATATTCAGACGGCTTTCAACTCGGCTACGTCACTGACCTCGATTAGTTGATGACCTCAACATTGCCGTTTGGACAGCCAAATCAACTACTCTCACAGGGAAGTACAAAACTCGACTACGAGCACTTTACTCAGCATAAAAATTAATGCTAACTTTATTACATCAAGTTGTTACAAATTGTCTATACTTTGTCAGGAACAGTGCCCCAAAACCAAAGGTCGAGCCCGCCACGAAGCTCGGCACAAAGCGTCGGAAGAACCTCGACCTCGGCAGGACCCCCGTGGTCCCCCAAACCCAAGTCAGCATAAAGGCTTGGTGGGCTCGCTCGCAGCTCGACCCCCGTGGTCCTAAACCCAAGTCAGCATAAAGGCTTGGTGGGCTCCCTCGCAGCTCGACCCCCGTGGTCCTCGCAGCTCGACCCCCGTGGTCCCCCAAACCCAAGTCAGCATAAAGGCTTGGTGGGCTCGCTCGCAGCTCGACCCCCGTGGTCCTAAACCCAAGTCAGCATAAAGGCTTGGTGGGCTCGCTCGCAGCTCGACCCCCGTGGTCCTAAACCCAAGTCAGCATAAAGGCTTGGTGGGCTCCCTCGCAGCTCGACCCCCGTGGTCCTCGCAGCTCGACCCCCGTGGTCCCCCAAACCCAAGTCAGCATAAAGGCTTGGTGGGCTCGCTCACAGCTCGACCCCCGTGGTCCTCGCAGCTCGACCCCCGTGGTCCTCGCAGCTCGACCCCCGTGGTCCCCTAAACCCAAGTCAGCATAAAGGCTTGGTGGGCTCACTCGCAGCTCGACCCCCGTGGTCCTAAACCCAAGTCAGCATAAAGGCTTGGTGAGCTCACTCGCAGCTCGACCCCTGCGGTTCCAGAGATTCAGTCGGCGTAGAGGCCTGGCTCAGCGACTTCGGAAGGTCGCGATCGGCCTAAACATCCCTGTGGTTTCAAGACACCAGTCGAGATAAAGGCCTACATGCTCTAAAGCGGCTCGGCTAAGGTCGCTGTCGAGCTAAACAAGACCATTGTGGTTTCAAAGACACCATGCCAAAGATAAAGACGTCACGAGTTCAAACACAGCGACAAAGACTAACCCATGCGGTTCCAAAGATTTCAGTCGAAAGAGGCCTGGCGAGCTCTAAAGCAGCTCGGAAGGTGATAACTCGACCTAAAGAAACACCTCTATGGTCTAGATCATCATGTCAGCTCGAAGACCTGTCGAGCTCTACTGCTGCTCCACTTGAGCCACCTCACAAAGCATAAAAGAAAGCAAATACAAACTACTCAAGGGTATCCCCTTGGACTCCTGTTAGGCCACCATCGGTGTAACACCTGAGGACGAGATCGACATCGTATTAGGACGACGTATCGAGACCTCGACCAAGACCTTGTGTCGAGATCCCGTGCTAAGATCGTTTGCCGAGGTCATTTGCCGAGATAAGGAGACCGCGTGCACTAGCTGCTGAACTGAGGAGATCGCGTGTCGAGTTGATGAAGTCGCGTACCGAGCTGATGAGGACGCATGTCGAGCTGAGGAGGTCGCGTTCACGAACTCGTGTTAGAACCTTGTGCGCTTGCACGAGCACCCTAGTCGACATCGTGTCGAGATGATGATACCTCGTATTCTTTCGAACGTTATTCAGCGCTATTATTATAATGTTTGTAATTATTACATTGTCGGCTTGCCGCTCGCCGTCGATGTCTAGACCGCTGGCCGAAGCGAGTAGAGGGTAATTATGAGAGGAACGATTAGGCGGGTAGATGATTGATGGGATTGGCATCTTATAGCTGGAGTTACGATTATACCCTTCTCTCACCACCGTATTCACGATCGGTTTTCCTCAAACACTCATTCTTTCTCTTTTCTTCTTTCTTCTTCCTTCCTTCTCGCTCGAGTTTCGTTGTTTTTCTCCAAAAATCTCCATCGACGAAACCGTGAGTTCCATCGAGATTCTGCACAAGCTTTCTTCATCAATTTTGTTCATCATCATCTTCTCGACATATCTCGTCTGCTCGATCACCATTGAGGTATGAAGAACAGATTTTTCTTTTTCTCTGTGCTACTGTTTAGCGCTATTTCTTCCTTCCATTTTTAGCCAGTTTTATGCTTCCAAATCATGTCAAATTGATGGGTTTTCTTCTTCACGATATTACCTATCTTTCTAACCGATTAATTGGGCTTGTAAAACAAATTTTCTTCCTCTGTTTTTCTGCAATCGGCAGTGCCCAGAAACTCTTCATTTTCGGTCTATTTCGATTTCTTGTTTTTCGTTCGTTGCTTCTGGTTATTGTTGTTGTCGATCTATCTGTTGAAGCATCAGATAACCTTTTTCATGAACTTTTGATCGAAATCCCTAACTTTGTGTTGGAGGAAAAATATATTTCAGTTCTTGAGTTTTATATTTTCTGGGTTGTGGTTAAGTTTGGGAAGAGAGAGCTAAGTGTATTAGAACCCATAGATCGATCTAAGTTGTGTTTGTTTTAGGAAGTCTGATTCCCGAGATCGTGTGATTTCCGAATCGAGGTGTACGGGAAAGCGAATCCAAGGACGTGGAATCAGCGGAATCCAGATCGAGAACTGTACGTGTCGAGGTCGACTGAGAAGCGTACGTGTCGAGGTCGATTGAAGACAGCTGTGTCGAGGTCATTGTCGAGCAGCATTAACTTGGAGTTCGGTAAGGGCAACTCCTAGATATCTCTAAGGCTTTATTTTATAAGTCCTTATGTAAGGGCGCTTCACATTAATACTTTCATAGTATGCTAGCGTAAGGGCACTTCATATTCTACGTGGTTATGTTATTGTGTATGGATTTCCTGATTTGTGTCGAGCTTGAAATGTTGAGATATGATTGAGTTTTTGCATGTATTTAATATGTGATTGAATATATGTCGTGAATTGTGTATTGCATGTTGAATTGCGTTTCTTCATGTCGAGCTTGCTCTTTTTATTTGACATGCGGTTGAATATCTTGTGTTTAACTCTTTGAATATCGTATCGTGGCGAATTGTTCATCGAGTGAGCGAGCTAGGTGAGTCGTATGGCGTTTTGAGCCGTGACCGGATAATCGAGGGTGCTAGGTCCCCTTTTGTTTACGGGAGATTGACTAGACGCCGCCACGCTATGGGACCCTGAGTTGATCGCCCTAGGGAGAGCGAGGATCCCAAGGCTTCGCCGACTTTCCGACATACGATGCGGCGTGTGCATTCCGGAAAATTGTCGAGTCGAGAGAAATTGGCTTTCGGGGTTGTGTCGAGTTAGAGTGAGATGGTCGAGTCACGTCGGTGAATGTTTTACTTTGCTGTTTGCTTATATCCTTTATGTCGAGCTTATCTTGAATTGTTGAGAAGTTGACCCTTTCCCGTGGTGCCTTCAATCCATGACGGTTACCCAGGCGATGTCGAGGGCGCAGGAACTTCGGCGATGAGATGATGCCGAGGAGGAGCTCGACGAGGACCCGAGTGACGACCTGTACTTGTCGTGATTGATTGTTTGTTCGATGTATTTCTTTTGATGACTGTACCTTGTTTTCTTTTGGAGTAGTATGTCGTGACCAGTTTGGGCAGTGTTGTTTTGTTGTTTCAGGGTAGACTGGTGGTCTTACTTTTGGAGCAGCCCCCTGCGTGGGAGTCTGCCGGAAGTACCCCCAGGGTATGATTGCTCTTTTGAAGTCGTCGTACCTTAGGTGTATTTTCTTTGCACATTTGCTACTCTGTATTTTGTATACATTATTATTTAGAGTGATATATATATATATATGTATGTTATGCATGTATGTTTTATTAGAATTTAAGTCTTGTGTCTTAGTTGCACCATGTTTCGAAAAGCTGTAATTACTCTGATGTGCACGAGTTGGTTTTATAAAAAAAAATATATCGTATTTTTAAAAGGCACAAGAGTTTTGTTTTTAAAACACATCTCATATAGGTTTATGTTGAGCTTGGTGTGTTGAGCTCGGTAACTCGAGCTCGGTAACTCGAGCTCGGTATATTGAGCTCGGTAGCGGTCCGGAAACGGGTCGTTACCTTTGTTGGTATCGAGGCTTGATTCGGTTCGACCAGAAAGTGCATAGGAATTTGGGTGTCACCGTGTCGGGTTATGTGTGTTGGGTACCTAGTTGTATTATGTTGATTCTTTGTTTGATTAAGTGAAGCACTTATTGCTTGAGAAATTGTTTGAACTGTTTCTTGATTGAAGCGTGTGTTTTAACACATCCTTGTTACGAGATTCGACGTGGTTTTGAACTTTGTGGAATCTAATGCCACCAGTAGGAATACGATACCGCAACCGAGAACGCCGACATGGAAGCGAGCAATTCAAGCTATGGCCGAGATGGCGGCAGCCATGGCTCAACAATCACCGCAACTCAACAAAGGCTAACGCGATGGCTCAACAGACGGCGGCGTTAACTCGCCAGAACTTGCGTATAAACAACGAAGCGAGCGAAATGCTGAAGCTAGAGGATTGGCCGACTTCAGGAAGCATGATCCACCGAAGTTCTACGGTGA
Source organism: Calophaca sinica (assembly GCA_037113605.1). Lineage (NCBI taxonomy): Eukaryota > Viridiplantae > Streptophyta > Magnoliopsida > Fabales > Fabaceae > Calophaca > Calophaca sinica. Next base: position 4,630,061 of record CM073737.1, read on the forward strand.
GCCAAATCCGGATAAAGCTGATCTTTGGATGCAAGAGATCGAGAAGATCTTTGAGGCACTTCATTGCCCGGACAACGTGAAGGTCGACTATGCCACCTACTTACTGCTAGGAGACGCAGAGTATTGGTGGAGAGGAGTGAAGCAAACATTTATAGCGGAACGTCGCGAGATGACCTGGGAGCTTTTTCGTGAAAGGTTCTTGGACAAGTACTTCCCAGATACTGCACGAGCCGAGAAGGAGCAGGAATTTCTTCAATCAAGAAGAAGGCAACTTCGGCGTGTCCGAGTATGCGCCCAAGTTCGACTCGTTGGCGAGGTATTTCAGTCCATTTCGTGATCGAACTGACCAAAGATGGTTGAGTGAGAGATTCCAACGGGGATTGAGATTCGACATTCGTAAGTCGATGAGTGTCATTGAGGACCCGAAACCACCAAGAGCTGATAGATCGCTGTGACGAGGTAGAAGGAGTGAGGAGCCACAAGAAGAAGACTGTTGTAGGCGGACGGTGAGACCCCAAAGTGCGGGGCGTAGATTTGCACGTAAAGGAAAACAACCGCAGAAGAAGCCTTACGACCAGACCTCGGGGAACGACAACAGGGGCGATGTCGTCCGATGACCCAGGGAAGCGAGGAGTGGAGGTCGACCGTGTCGAGGTGACTTGCTATCGATGTGGAAAGCCGGGACATTACGCGAGTAGCTGTACTCAGAAGGAGGAGGTGTGTTTCAACTGCAAGAAGCCAGGGCATTTTGCCAAGGATTGTCCTACACCTAAAGCTGAACCAACTATGCTTGCGGCAAGAGCCAAAGGGAAGCGTCAAGTGGCTAATGGCAGAGTTTTCTGCATGAGTGGCGAGGAAGCAGAACGAGCTGAAGATCTTATCCAAGGTGAATGTGAGATCGAGGGTAAATCCTTGTCCGTTCTTTTTGATTCGGGTGCAACCCATTCCTTTATTTCTTCTGATTGTGTGAACCATTTGAACTTGACTGTGACTGCTTTACCGTTTAAATTAGTAGTTACAACCCCAGCTGCTAAAACCTTGGTCACAAACACTGCATGTCGTAATTGTGTAGTGGTTATTCAGAGTAGAGAGTTTGTGGTCAATTTGGTTTGTTTGCCTCTTAAGGGCTTAGATGTCATCCTCAGGATGGATTGGTTGTCACACCACCATGTCCTTTTGGACTGTGCCCGTAAAACTGTAATTTTTCCAGACCTTGGAGTCTCCAATTATCTTTCTGCCGAACGTATTGGAGTTTCTTTGAAAGAAGGAACTAGGGAATACATGTATCTGGCTAGTTCGGAAGTTTTCCAGCAGATCGACGTGAAGAATGTTCCAGTGGTGTGTGACTTTGAAGACGTTTTTCCCGAAGACGTGCAGGGTACCCCCAGTACGAGAGGTCGAGTTCTCCATCGACCTGATTCCAGGGACAGGACCGATTTCCAAAGCGCCATACAGGATGTCTCCTGCCGAGATGAAAGAGCTGAAGTCCCAGATCGAACACTTGGAGTCGAAGCAATTCATACGACCGAGCGTGTCACCGTGGGGAGCTCCAGTGTTGTTGGTTAAGAAGAAGGATGGACGATCAAGACTGTGCGTGGACTATCGCGAACTCAACAAGGTTACCGTGAAGAACCGTTATCCGTTACCACGTATTGACGACTTGATGGATCAACTTCGTGGAGCGGCGATCTTTTCCAAGATAGACTTGAAGTCGGGCTACCATCAGATTCGCGTGAAGGAGGAAGATGTCGCCAAAACAGCTTTCAGGACTAGATACGGTCACTACGAGTACTTGGTGATGCCGTTTGGAGTGACGAATGCGCCAGCTGTGTTTATGGACTACATGAATAGGATTTTCCATTCGTTTTTGGATCAGTTCGTTGTAGTGTTCATCGACGACATATTGATCTACTCGAGGAACCGAGAAGAGCACGCAGAACACCTATGTCGAGTACTGCAGATATTACGAGATAAGCAACTCTATGCCAACCTGTCGAAGTGTGAATTTTGGCTTGAAGAGGTGAATTTTCTTGGTCACGTGATTTCCAAAGAAGGGATAGCAGTAGATCCAACTAAGATTGAGGCGGTGTTAGCGTGGGAACAGCCGAAGACGGTTACCGAGATCAGGAGTTTTGTCGGCTTAGCAGGCTACTACCGAAGATTCATTGAAGGTTTCTCGAAGATTGTCGCGCCTCTTACACGACTGACGAGGAAGGATCAACCTTTTGCCTGGACCGAGGAGTGCGGCCGCCAAAGATCAAGGAGCTTTTGACGGCATACTGTCTTGATTTTGCCTCACCCTGAAGAGCCTTACGAGGTGTATTGTGATGCGCCACACCAGGGATTGGGATGCGTACTGATGCAACATCGGAAGGTGGTCGCGTATGCTTCAAGACAGCTTAAGATTCACGAGAGGAACTACCCTACTCACGACTTGGTCCGGGCAAAGCGGGTTTCTTGGCGAAGATATGGAGGCACTACCTTTATGGGAGCACTCTTTGCTTTCACGATCACAAGAGCTTGAAGTACTGTTCGACCGTAAAGAACTCAACATGCGTCAACGTAGATGGACGTAATTTCTCAAGGACTACGACTTTACGTTGGAATACCATCCCTGAAGGCTAACGTAGTAGCAGATGCGTTGAGTAGGAAGAGCGTTTTAACCTCGGTAATGATGATCAAGGAGTTGGAGATGCTCGAGAAGTTCCGAGACTTGAAGTTGAGTGTCGAAGTTTCACCGGGGAAGCTGAGATTTGGTATGCTTACCATTTCTAACAGATTGTTGGACAAGATCCGAGACCAGCAAGTTCATGACGAGCTTCTGCAAGAGAAGATTCAGTTGATAGCGCAAGTGAAGGCGACAATTTCACGCCTGAGCGGGCGATATCTTGAGGTGCAATGGCCGAGTGTGCGTACCTAACGATCCGAGCCGAGGAAGTTGATTCTCGACGGCGCATAAGAGCAACTTTAGTATTCATCCCGAGTTACGAAGATGTATCAAGACTTGAAGAAGCATTTTTGGTGGTCCTGAATGAAGAAGCAAGTGGCCGAGCACGTAACCGTGTTTGGCGTGTCGAAGCCGGCGTGGAGCACCAACGACCTGCGGGAATGCTACAATCGCTTGACGTACCAGTATGGAAATGGGATAGTATTTCCATGGATTTCGTTGTAGGTTTTCCGAAGACGCAGAAGAAGAATGATTCGATTTGGGTGATCGTCGACCGATTGACCAAATCTGCTCATTTCTTACCAGTGAGGTCGACATACAACGTGGAAAAGCTGACCGAGATCTACATCGCGGAGATAGTACGACTTCATGGAATACCCTCTTCGATCGTGTCGGACCGAGATCCGGTTCACGCCTCATTTTTGGAGGGAATTGCAAGGAGCGATGGGAACCGAAGCTCGTGCTTAGCTCGGCATATCATCCACGCATCGACGGTCGATCGAGAGAACGATCCAATCACTTGAAGATTTGTTGCGAGCTTGTTCGTTAGATCACCGAGGAAGTTGGGACGACGTCTTACCATTGGTGGAGTTCACCTACAATAACAGCTTCCATGCGAGTATTGGAATGGCACCTTTTGAAGCACTATATGGACGTAAATGTCAGACGCCTCTTTGTTGGTACCAGGACGGCGAGCGAACTGCGAACTATCGTAGGACCAGATATGATCCAGCAGACTACCGAGAAGATCCGTTTGATCAGAGATCGGAAGCGAACATCTCAAAGTCGACAGAAGAGTTATGCAGACCAACGACGTCGACCACTCGAGTTCGAGGAAGGAGAACATGTATTTCTTAGAGTCACCCCCACTACTGGAGTTGGTCGAGCGATCAAATCCAAGAAACTTACCCCTAAATTTATTGGACCTTACCAGATTCTTCATCGTATTGGTCGGTGGCATATCGATTGCCTTACCCCCATTCTTGTCGAACATCCACGACGTCTTCCACGCCTCACAATCATGAAGTATGTTTCCGACCCTCTCATGTCATCGAACCGGATGTGATTCAACCAAGGACGATCTATCTTTCAAGCATTGCCAAGAAAGATCGTTGATCGGAAAGCCAAACGATTCTTGAACAAAGAGATTCAACTTGTCAAAGTTGTGTGGGATCAGAAGACGGGAGATGCGACTTGGGAGCTGGAGGAGAAGATGAAGACTCAGTACCCTGAACTTTTCCGAGGTAAGAATCTTATTTGCAATTTCGAGGACGAAATTTTTTTTTAGAGGGAGAGATTGTAACACCTGAGGACGAGATCGACATCGTATTAGGACGACGTATCGAGACCTCGACCAAGACCTTGTGTCGAGATCCCGTGCTAAGATCGTTTGCCGAGGTCATTTGCCGAGATAAGGAGACCGCGTGCACTAGCTGCTGAACTGAGGAGATCGCGTGTCGAGTTGATGAAGTCGCGTACCGAGCTGATGAGGACGCATGTCGAGCTGAGGAGGTCGCGTTCACGAACTCGTGTTAGAACCTTGTGCGCTTGCACGAGCACCCTAGTCGACATCGTGTCGAGATGATGATACCTCGTATTCTTTCGAACGTTATTCAGCGCTATTATTATATTGTTTGTAATTATTACATTGTCGGCTTGCCGTTCTCGTCGTGTGTCTAGACCGTTGACCGACAGAGTAGAGGGTAATTATGAGAGGAACGATTAGACGGGTAGATGATTGATGGGATTGGCATCTTATAGCTGGAGTTACGATTATACCCTTCTCTCACCAGCTGTATTCACGATCGGTTTTCCCTCAAACACTCATTCTTTCTCTTTTCTTCTTTCTTCTTCCTTCCTTCTGCTCTGAGTTTCGTTGTTTTTCTCCAAAAATCTCCATCGACGAAACCGTGAGTTCCATCGAGATTCTGCACAAGCTTTCTTCATCAATTTTGTTCATCATCATCTTCTCGACATATCTCAAATGCCTTTCGATCACCATTGAGGTATGAAGAACAGATTTTTCTTTTTCTCGTACTCTTTGTTTAGCGCTATTTCTTCCTTCCATTTTTAGCCAGTTTTATGCTTCCAAATCATGTCAAATTGATGGGTTTTCTTCTTCACGATATTACCTATCTTTCTAACCGATTAATTGGGCTTGTAAAACAAATTTTCTTCCTCTGTTTTTACGCAATCGGCGATTGCCTAAACTCTTCATTTTCGGTCTATTTCGATTTCTTGTTTTTCGTTCGTTGCTTCTGGTTATTGTTGTTGTCGATCTATCTGTTGAAGCATCAGATAACCTTTTTCATGAACTTTTGATCGAAATCCCTAACTTTGTGTTGGAGGAAAAATATATTTCAGTTCTTGAGTTTTATATTTTCTGGGTTGTGGTCAAGTTTGGGAAGAGAGAGCTAAGTGTATTAGAACCCATAGATCGATCTAAGTTGTGTTTGTTTTAGGAAGTCTGATTCCCGAGATCGTGTGATTTTCGAATCGAGGTGTACGGGAAAGCGAATCCAAGGACGTGGAAGCAACGGAATCCAGATCGAGAACTGTACGTGTCGAGGTCGACTGAGAAGCGTACGTGTCGAGGTCGATTAAAGACAGCTGTGTCGAGGTCATTGTCGAGCAGCATTAACTTGGAGTTCGGTAAGGGCAACTCCTAGATATCTCTAAGGCTTTATTTTATAAGTCCTTATGTAAGGGCGCTTCACATTAATACTTTCATAGTATGCTAGCGTAAGGGCACTTCATATTCTACGTGGTTATGTTATTGTGTATGGATTTCCTGATTTGTGTCGAGCTTGAAATGTTGAGATATGATTGAGCTTTTGCATGTATTTAATATGTGATTGAATATATGTCGTGAATTGTGTATTGCATGTTGAATTGCGTTTCTTCATGTCGAGCTTGCTCTTTTTATTTGACATGCGGTTGAATATCTTGTGTTTAACTCTTTGAATATCGTATGCGGCGAATTGTTCATCGAGTGAGCGAGCTAGGTGAGTCGTATGACGTTTTTGAGCCGTGACCCGGATAACTGAGGGTGCTAGGTCCCCTTTTGTTTACGGGAGATTGACTAGACGTCGCCACGCTATGGGACCTGAGTTATCGCCCTAGGGAGGCGAGGATCCCAAGGCTTGGCTGGACTTTCCGACATACCTGATGCAGCGTGTGCATTCCTGAAAAATTGTCGAGTCGAGAGAAAATGGATTAGCGAGTTGTGTCGAGTTAGAGTGAGATGGTCGAGTCACGTCGGTGAATGTTTTACTTTCTTTGTTTGCTTATATCCTTTATGTCGAGCTTATCTTGAATTGTTGAGAAGTTGACCTTTCCCGTGGTGCCTTCAATCCATGACGGTTACCCAGGCGATGTCGAGGGCGCAGGAACTCGGCGATAGATGATGCCGAGGAGGAGCTCGGCGAGGACCCGAGTGACGACTGCATTTGTCGTGATTGATTGTTTGTTCGATGTATTTCTTTTGATGGCGTACCTTGTTTTCTTTTGGAGTAGTATGTCGTGTCCAGTTTGGGCGGTGTTGTTTTGTTGTTTCAGGGTAGACTGGTGGTCTTACTTTTGGAGCAGCCCCCTGCGTGGGAGTCTGCCGGAAGTACCCCCAGGGTATGATTGCTCTTTTGAAGTCGTCGTACCTTAGGTGTATTTTCTTTGCACATTTGCTACTCTGTATTTTGTATACATTATTATTTAGAGTGATATATATATATGTATGTTATGCATGTATGTTTTATTAGAATTTAAGTCTTGTGTCTTAGTTGCACCATGTTTCGAAAAGCTGTAATTACTCTGATGTGCACGAGTTGGTTTTATAAAAAAAAAATATATCGTATTTTTAAAAGGCACAAGAGTTTTGTTTTTAAAACACATCTCATATAGGTTTATGTTGAGCTTGGTGTGTTGAGCTCGGTAACTCGAGCTTGGTATATTGAGCTCGGTAGCGGTCCGGAAACGGGTCGTTACAATCGGCAATAATTCTCTATGTTCGCAGCAACCGGCTTCTCCCTTGCTTCATCGGGATCACCCTGGTTGGTCTTTTCGGCTTCATCCTCCTCCTCCGCAATCTTGCCATCCTTCGCAGTCTTGGTGAAGTCAAGCTCTGAGATATCCAAATCGGGGGCAACCACCCTGATTTGGGCAAAGGCATTATCAAAGACCTCCTTGAACTGTAGAGCACAAAAACTCTTATACTCTCAATCGCAAGGTCGAAAGCCAACAGATCTCTCTCATTTTGCAACTCTTTTTGGTCCTCCAAGTGCCTCATGTAGCTCTCACAAGTTCGGTTACAACTTGCTCGGCCACAGCGAGCCCAGATAGAATAAGCTCGACCATGACCGACCATCCTGGAGGAAAAACGAGGATGCTGGAATAAGTGCAGCCGCGACGCAGTGAGACAATCGGGGGCTTACATCCCCTTGTAAAGACAGGAAATAAGGTTAATGCCTGACACATGTAGCACATGAACCAAGGAAGACTACGCGATCAGTCGAGGTCCAGTACCTCTCACCAGCTCAGACCTCAGAAATCAGACCCCATAGGTCATCTCAGACACTTAGACATCATGCCTCGCAGATCAGATCATCTGACCAGTCATTATATTATTGACATTTGAAACCCATGTAATCGATCGTGGCACTTAGATGGGTCCAACCCGACCTACTACTCTCGACAAAGTTGCTCGGCCACTCCTCAAGCAAGTCTCGGAGACTTATGGTTCAAAATCAACAACGGATCACTCCCCATTCAATAGCCCTCAGTCATAGGGTCAAAAAAGAACAAATAATACAGACTTAACTTTTCAAGTTAACAAGTCTAGGGGGGCTTGTGTTACGGGCCGACCTCCGAGCTGGGCTCCTAACTGGATCACCGAGCTGAGCCGAACCAATCCGAGCCCTACATTTACGAAACTGGATATAATTCTAGCGGTTCAGGCCGCATCAGATGATCGACGGCGGGAAGAGGAACGGTTGAGCAGACGTCCCATCTGAGTCCCATCACGTGGCAGAACGCCGAGTAAAGGTGCAGCACGTGGAGCGTGACCCCTCAGACAAACAAGCTTCTGGGACACACCCCCGACCTTGGTGACTCGACTCGGATACCGACCCAAGGACATTGGATAGACCCTCCGCCCTTTCGTGCGAAGAGTCTAGGGGGCTTGTGTTATGGACCGGTCCCGAGCCGAGTCCTAGTACGCTCGCCGACCTGGTGCGGATCAGCTCGGTTAGATCAGCTCGGTTCCTGCTTACCCGAGCTCGACGAATTGCCACCGACCTGAGACCCGCCAGACCCGACTTCCGGTACAATTTTCCCGATGATAACGTCGAGCTGGGGACGTGGCCGACACAGGAGCGGAATATCAGGAAGAGATCAGCTAATTCCCGACCGACGAGGGATTACCGCGCGCAGAGGTTTCCTTCTTTCCACGCAACTCGCTATATAAAGGGGGCTAGACCCCCCAGGTTTGCTCTACACTCTCTCCAAACCCTAAAAAGCCCTATCTAACTTAGGCATCTGTTATGGACCGGTCCCGAGCCGAGTCCTAGTACGCTTGCCGACCTTGTGCAGATTAGCTCGCCCCTTCCTTAGCTCGACGTCATCGTCGTTAAAATTGTACCAGAAGTCGGGTCTGGCGGGTCTCAGGTCGAAGGCAATTTGTCGAGCTCGGGTAAGAAGGAACCGAGCTCATCTGCACCAGGTCGCCGAAATATCAGGAAGAGATCAACTAAATCCCGAATTATCAGGGAGGGATTACCAGCGAAATCGGATCGGAGGTTTCCTTCCTTCCAAGCAACTCCACTATATAAAGGGCTAGACCCCAGGTTTGATACGCTCGACTTACCCTAAACCCTAATACATCCCGCCGCTTCCTCCAAATCCCTGTCTAACTTAGGCGTCGAGTGTTTTGCAGTACCACCACCCGGCCGCTTCGGACCTGAAGGAGAAAACGCCCAATCCCGAGGAGGAAGAGAACCGTCAATTCCGCATCAACACCTACCAATTCCAGATCAACATTGGCGCCACCATGGGGCCCAGAAACTAACCCAGGCCTCAAGAAAACCCCTAGCTGGATGGCGCGCACCAGAGCACGGCGAATCACAGATCGCCACCGCGAAGTCATCACTCGGCCGGCCCGACGGACACCCACCACCGCACCCGCTTTGGAGCTTCTCAGGGCGGAAAACGAGGAGTTAAGGCGCCAGATCGCGGAAGCCCGCGATCGCGAGGAAAGACAAGGCCACGAGACGCCCTCGCGGACTAGAAGAGAAGGCCAGGACTCGTCCAGAGCGAACGCATCCAGCGCCACGGAGAGCCCGAGGCGAGAGGTCACGTCCGGCAGCGCCGCAATGGCAGAACCGACCTCCAAAGTCGGGCTAACCTTGCTCCCCTTTGACGAGAGGGTTATGGCCGACCTGGTCCCGAAGCGGTTCCAAATCCCCAACATGGACGCTTACGAGGGCAAGACCGACCCCGAAGAGCACATTACCTCCTTCAACGCGCGGATGCTGCTGATCGACGCATCCGAGGGCTTGAAATGTCGGACCTTTCCCTGCACCCTGAAGGGACCGGCCATGATGTGGTTCTCTAACCTCCCACAACGCTCGATCCACTCATTCAGGCAACTCGCCGAGCAATTCGTGGCCAGGTTCACCACGAGCCGAGCCTTCCGGAAAAACTCCACTTGCCTGGTCGGACTCAAACAAAGATCGGACAAGACGCTGAAGTCCTTCATAGAGCGTTTCAACAACGAAACGGCTCAAATCAGAAATCTCAGCACCGATGTGGCGCCCACGCCATAGTGTCGACACTAAAACCTGGTCCTTCTCGGACTCCTCGCTCGCCGACCTGCAGGATCTTTGGACGAGCTGAGACGCCGAGCAAAGGGGTATATCAACATGGAAGAGGTTGCCGCCAAAAGCGGAAACCCGTAATCGCAAGACAGAGTAGGATCCGCCGAGAGAAGGCGTGATAGAACGAGGCGCCGAGGCGGCAAGACTACGGAGGCGGTTCACTCCTTGACCGTGGGTAGGGACCGAAGTCTTGAAGGAAGCCTACACGGGCAACCTCATAACCTTGCCCCTCGGAAGGGCTCCCACCAGATGCGGATCGCCAGAGATACTGCGAATACCACCGGATCTACGGGCACACCACCAATGAATGTCAAGCGCTGAAGATAAAAATTGAAAAACTCATATAGGAAGGACATTTAGCGAAGTACGTGGACAAAGGGAACGGGCAACCCCAGGAGAACGAAACAAATCGTAGAAGATCCCGTTTCGCCCGAGCGCAGGCGCAACCGATCGCCGGCTCGGAGAGGGCGAGAAATACGTTCACCCGCCCGTCAACGCAAGAAGGGTCGAGACGAAGGTACCCCCTCACTCAATTTAATTGCAGGTGGTTTTGCAGGTGGGGGCGAATCTAGCAACGGTCGGAGGAGGCACCTGAGATCCGTCAACAGCTCGACATCAACAGCGGCCCCGCCCGAGGCCTTACCAACCATAACCTTCTCGGAGAGGATTATCGTGAATAGATCGATGCCAAGACGACCCAATGGTGATCACCGTGCACCTCGCTGGATTTAACGTCAGGAGAGTACTCGTCGACCAAGGGAGCTCAGCAGACGTGATCTACAAAGAAGCCTTCGACCGACTCAAGTTACCGAGCTCGATTATCAGGCCCTATAGAGGTACGTTAGTCGGTTTTTCAGGTGCTAAAGCTCGGGTGACCGGGTACTTCGACGTGTTGCTCACCTTCAAAGCGGACGTCGGGGTCAAGACGATCGAAGCCCACCTCCTGGTGGTAGAAGCCGATTCAGCCGCGGACACCGCCTACAATATGATAATCGGTAGAACTGTCATCAATGGGATCGGCGCCATTGTCTCCACCCCCCATTTGGCGATGAAGTTCCCCCTATCCGATGGGCAGATTGCTACGATACACGCCGACCGTAAGAGGCGAGACGGTGTTATGTCAATGACCTAAGGGATGACAGAGAAGAGGTCGACCAAGTCGAATCGCATGATTGAGCTCGACCCGAGGGGAGAGTGATTTCCACGGTGCCGGTCGATGACATCAAAGAGATCGGGCAAGAGGGCCGGCAAGAGCATACGACCGGGACGCAATCGCTTCGCAGAGCGAGCGGTCCCTGACGGAGGTCCTGCTCGACAACGCGGATCTGTTTGCATGGGGCCCGGAGGACATGCCCGGAATAGACCTCAGAGTGGCCTGCCACAAGCTAGCCATAGAGCACGGCGCTCGCCCCGTTGCTCAGCGCAAAAGAAGACTCGCAGGGGAAAAGAAGCAGGCAGCCAGAGAAGAGACATCAAAGCTCTTGAAAGCCGGGTTTATCAAGGAAATCAAGTACCCAACTTGGCTTTCCAACGTCGTACTGGTCAAGAAGAGCAACGGTAAGTGGAGGATGTGCACGGACTTCACCGACCTAAACAAAGTCTGCCCTAAAGATCCATACCCTCTTCCTAGCATCGATGCTCTGGTGGACGGCACGTCGGGGTACCAGGTGCTCAGTTTCATGGACGCGTACTCCGGGTACAATCAGATCAAGATGCACCCGCTCGACGCGCCAAAGACGGCTTTCATGACGGAGACCTCCAACTTCTACAACGTCACTATGCCCTTTGGTCTGAAGAACGCGGGGTCAACTTACCAGAGGATGGTGGATGAGGTCTTCGCCAAGCAGATCGGGAAGACGATCGAGGTGTATATGGACGACATGGTGGTCAAAACCCCGGCTTGAGGCACACTACCGGACCTCCAGAAGTGTTTGACATTATAAGGAAATATGACATCGCTAAACCCCCGAGAAGTGCTCGTTCAGTGCTCGGAGGCAAATTCCTGGGGTTCATGATCACCCACAGAGGCACTGAGGCCAACCCCGACAAGTGCTGAGCAGTGTTGGAGATGCGCAGCCCGACCTCTATCAAGGAAGTGCAAAGACTCGCTGGTCGTATCGCGGCCCTTTTCAGGTTAAATGGTCGCTCCCGTGACAAATCGCTTCCGCCCTACCAGGTACTCAGGAAACCGACCCGCTGAATGGACCGACGATCGTGAAACGGCTTTCCAAAAGCTCAAGGAGTTTCTCGCGTCACCACCGGTCCCACACGACCCACCAAAGGAGCCCCTCCTCCTCTACCTGGCGCCACCGACACCTCGATCACCGCCTTAATAGAAGAGAGAAAGCGAAAGCGGCGCCATTTACTTGAGCAAAGTCCTCCACGGGGCGAGCTAAGGTACCGTAAGGTGGAGAAACTGGCGCTCCTGATAGTGACCTCCGCGAGAAGATTGAGGCCTTACTTTCAAGCGCACACGGTGGTAATCAAAACGGACTACCCAATCAAAAGGATCCTGCAGAAGCCCGAACTCTCAGGGCGAATGGTGGCATGGTCGGTAGAACTCTCCGAATTCCAAATCAGGTATGAGCCCAGAGGACCCATCAAATCACAAGTTTTAGCTGACTTTATTGCAGAGCTAACACCGACCCCTGAGGTCGAGTACTGGACGCTATATGTGGACGGCTCCTCCAATTCCAAAGGCAGCGGAGCAGGAATCATCGTTGAAAGCCCTGCTGGAATCAGCGTCGAACAGGCACTCAGGTTCCTATTCAAAGCTAGCAACAACCAAGCCGAGTATGAGGCTTTATTACTCGGTCTCAAGCTCGCATGGGAGCTGGGAGCCCAGACGCTCCGAGTCAAGAGCGACTCCCAACTGATGATCAACCAGGTCAAGGGCGAGTACCAGTGTCGAGACGACATACTTGCCCAGTACGCTCAGAAAGTCAACGCCATGGTCCAGAACTTCCAAGAGGTCCAACTCGAGCACATCCCTCGAGAACAAAACAACAAGGCAGATCTGCTGGCAAAATTGGCTAGTATGAAGACCGAGGAACAGCTCCATACGGTGGTCGTCAAACTTTAGAGGCACCAAGCATCGCGACGGTAGGAAACTACGCAGTTGATCACCAGATTCTTGGATGAAGAACATCGTCGAGTACTTGAAACAGGGAGATTGCCCGAAGACCAGGCGAGAATCATGCAGTGGTCCAACGGCGATCCAAGACTACACTCTAATCGGAGATGGACTTTACAGAGAGGTTTCTCGCAGCCCACTACTCACCGCGTAGAAAAGTCGATTCCGAGCACGTCATGAGAGAACTACATGAGGGTATTTATGAACCATCACGAAACTAGGACCCTGGCAGCTAAAATCCTACGAGCAAGGCTACCATCGCCGACGCCAGGTCGGATTGCCTAGAATACGTAAGGAAGTGCGACAAGTGCGCCGAGATTCGCCAAACGAGACCATCTTCCACCTAAGTCTGACGGAGTGGTCGCCTCGCCTTTCAATACCTGGGCTTGACATACTTGGCCCCTTTCCTCGCAGACCGCCAACTCAAGTTCATCATAGTCGCCATAGACTACTTCTCCAAGTGGATAGAGGCGTGCCCACTGGCAACCATCACTTCCGAGAGGGTCAAAAAATTTGTCTGGAAAAGCCTGGTTTGCCGCCATGGCCTGCCCCATACCATCATCACGTATAACGGCACACGCTTCACCAAAGACAATGCTCAAAGACTTACGCAAGGTCTAGGAATCCGACTGCCTACGCCTCGCCGAGCATCCACAAACCAATGGTCGTCGAGGCCGCAAACAGATTATCCTCAATGGCCTCCGCAAGCTACCGGAGAGACAAAGCGGCGATCGGGCGGATGAACTCATGCGGTCTGTGGGCATACCACACCACCCCGGTCGGCTACAAATGAAACACCTTTCCGCTAACGTATGGGATGGAGGCCATGGTGCTAGTAGAGCTCGGTTCCACATCGCCGAAAGAGAACACGCCAGCGCCGACGCCAGAGGAAGCAAGAGTCGAGCTCGATCTCCTGGAAGAAACTTCTGAACTTGCCCGTGCAAAACTTTGCAACTAAACAATGGCCGCCAAGCACTACAACTCCAGTCCGACCAAGAACTTTCAAGGTAGGAGACCTGGTCCTCCTGAAAGTCGAATCGCCGTAAAAGATGTAAGCGTGGCAAACTAGGGCCGATACATGGGAAGGGCCATACCGCATCGAATCGTAACACCTACACTACGCATATGGGCTAGAAGAATTATCCGGAAAGGCAATACCGAGGACCTGGAATGCCACGCACCTCAAGCTCTACTTTAGTTAAACAATTGTAAACGGATGACGTACTCTTTCCTTTGCAAACCCTTTTTCCCACTGGGTTTTTGGTTTGGAAAGGTTTTAACGAGGCGCATCCTTCTTTCTCTTTCTTCCCCATTTAATATAAGTCAATCCCCATTGCATTCAGGGTGTTTTAATATTGCATTCAGGGTGTTTTAACTAAGTCATCGAGCCCCAAGCTCGGAAGGTCTTGACCGAGCAACAGTCAGCATAGAGGCTTGGTGAGCTCGCTCGCAGCTCGACCCCCGTGGTCCTAAACCCAAGTCAGCATAAAGGCTTGGTCCTAAACCCAAGTCAGCATAGAGGCTTGGTGAGCTCGCTCGCAGCTCGACCCCCGTGGTCCTAAACAAAAGTCAGCATAGCTCGCTCGCAGCTCGACCCCCGTGGTCCTAAACCCAAGTCAGCATACAGGCTTGGTGAGCTCGCTCGCAGCTCGACCCCCGTGGTCTTAAACCCAAGTCAGCATAAAGGCTTGGTCCTAAACCCAAGTCAGCATGAAGGCTTGGTGAGCTCACTCGCAGCTCGACCCCTGCGGTTCCCGAGATTCCAGGTCGGCATAGAGGCCTGGCTCAAAAGCAGCTCGGAAGGTCGCAGCTAAACAAGACCATTGTGGTTAAGGTCGATAGCTGCTATAGCTGCTCGGCTAAGGTCGATGTCGAGCTAAACAAGACCATTGTGGTTTCAAAGACACCATGTCAGCATAAAGACGTGCCGAGCTCAAACACAGCGCGACAAAGACTAACCCCTGCGGTTCCAAAAATATCAGGTCGGCAAAGAGGCCTGGCTAGCTCTGAAGCGGCTTAGATGGGTCCAACCCGACCTACTACTCTCGACAAAGTTGCTCGACCACTCGGCAAGCAAGTCTCGGGGACTTATGGTTCAAAATCAACAACGGATCACTCCCCATTCAATACCCCTCATGCATAGGGTCAAAAAAAACAAATAATATAGACTTCTTAACTTTTCAAGTTGACAAGTCTAGGGGGCTTGTGTTACGGGCCGACCTCCGAGCTGGGCTCCTAACTGGATCACCGAGCCGAACCGATCCGAGCTCTACATTTACGAAACTGGATATAGTTCTAGCGGTTCAGGCCGCATCGGATGATCGACGGCGGGAAGAGGAACTGTCGAGCAGACGTCCCATCTGAGTCCCATCACGCGTGGCGTAACGCCGAGTAAAGGTGCGGACGTGGAGCGTGACCTCGCACAAACAAGCTTCGGGACACACCCCGACCTTGGTGACTCGACTCGGATACCGACCCGCGACATTGGATAGACCTCCGCCTTTCGTGCGAAGAGTCTGGGGCTTGTGTTATGGACCGGCCCCGAGCCGAGTCCTAGTACGCTGCGACCTTGTCGCATTAGCTCGCCTCTTCCTTAGCTCGACGTCATCGCCGTTAAAATTGTACCGTAAGCCCGTCCGCGTCTCGTGTCGAAGGCAATTTGTCGAGCTCGGGTAAGAAGGAACCGAGCTCATCCGCACTGTGTCGCCAAATATCGTGAAGAGATCACTAAATCCCGAATTATCGTGAGGGATTACGGGCGCAGAATCGGATCGGAGGTTTCCTTCCTTCCAAGCAACTCCACTATATAAAGGGGCTAGACTCCCAGGTTTGATACGCCGACTTACCCTAAACCCTAATACATCCTCGTCGCTTCCTCCAAATCCCTGTCTAACTTAGGCGTCGGAGTGTTTTGCAGGTACCACCACCCGGGCCGTCGGACCCTGAAGGAGAAAACGCCCAATCCCGAGGAGGAAGAGAACCTCGTCAATTCCGGCATCATCACCTACCAATTCCAGCATCAACAGCATCGGAGTGCCTTTTGCAGGTACCCCACCCGCCGGTCTGAAGGAGGAAGGACGTCACGCCCAAAGGTCGAGCCCACCACAAAGCTCGCCACCTAGCTATCGCGCTGAAGAACGGCGGTACGAACTCGTCGAGGAGCTTGCACCATTTCGTGAACTCGTCGAGGAGCTTGCACCATTTCGTGCATTAACAAAACCCAAAATAGATAAAAAGCATAGCATAGAATGAAAGACCCAAACCGAGAAGTGAAGAAGGTGAAAAATCTCACCATTCCGCTATTCACATTATTTATTTCGACAGCCTGATTGTGATGGGTCTTCATGCTCCAATAGATAGTTGTCTTCAAGCTGTCGAGATCAAGCTCAACCTGTCGAGATCAGGCTTGATTGCGACAGCTTGAGGACCAACGGCTTGATCAGGTGTGAATAGCTGTCAGGTTGAGGAGCAACAGCTTGAGCGTGATCTCGACAGGTGTGAATAGCTGTCGAGATCAACAGCTTCCTGTCAATCTCAACCTGTCGAGATCAGGCTTGATTGCGACAGCTTGAGGACCAACGGCTTGATCAGGTGTGAATAGCTGTCGCGATCAACAGCTTCGTGTCAAGCTCAACCTGTCGAGATCAGGCTTGATTTCGACACCTTGAGGACCATCGGCTTGAGCTTGTTCTCGACGGCTGGAGATCAAGCTCGACCTGTCGAGATCAATGCTCCTCAGTTCTCCGATGGAAAAGTGTGAGTTGCTTCTTCTATTGCTTGCAAACACTGAGAAAATATAAATAAGCATCAGAAAGAAAAGAAGATTAATAGGAACCGAAGAATAAGAAGAACCAAAGATGAAGAAAAACATTGAAACCCAAAATAGATAAAAAGCATAGCATAGAATGAAAGACCCAAACCGAGAAGTGAAGAAGGTGAAAAATCTCACCATTCCGCTTATTCACATTATTTATTTCGACAAATGATTGTGATGGGTCTTCATGCTCCAATAGATAGGTGTCTTCAAGTTGCCGAGATCAAGCTCAACGGCTCGAGATCGGGCTTGATTGCGGCGACTGAGGACCAACGGCTTGATCAGTGTGAATAGTCAGTCGAGTTGAGCAACAGCGGCTTGAGCGTGATCTCGGCAGTGTGAATACCGAGATCAACAAAGTGTCAAGCTCAACCTGTCGAGATCAAGGCTTGATTGCATGGCTGAGGACTAATCGCTGGAGCTTGATCTCGACAGATTGAGATCAAGCTCGCCTGCCGAGATGAATGCTCCTCGGTTCTCACATGGAAAAGTGTGAGTTGCTTCTCATATGGTGACGAAGGCGAGGGAGAAGATGCATGTCTTTATCTTCTCCAAGGATTCGAGGAAGATGGAGGTTGTGAATCGCTGATCTCGAGTTGAGGACCAACGGCCGGAGCTTGATCTCGGCAGTGTGAATAGCCGCCGAGATCGCCCTCAACGGCTGAGCTTGATCTCGACAGTGTGAATAGTCAGCCGAGATCAACAGAAAGTCAAGCTCAACCTGTCGAGATCAGGCTTGATTGCGACAGCTTGAGGACCAACGGCTTGATCAGGTGTGAATAGCTGTCGCGATCAACAGCTTCGTGTCAAGCTCAACCTGTCGAGATCAGGCTTGATTTCGACACCTTGAGGACCATCGGCTTGAGCTTGTTCTCGACGGCTGGAGATCAAGCTCGACCTGTCGAGATCAATGCTCCTCAGTTCTCCGATGGAAAAGTGTGAGTTGCTTCTTCTATTGCTTGCAAACACTGAGAAAATATAAATAAGCATCAGAAAGAAAAGAAGATTAATAGGAACCGAAGAATAAGAAGAAACAAAGATGAAGAAAAACATTGAAACCCAAAATAGATAAAAAGCATAGCATAGAATGAAAGACCCAAACCGAGAAGTGAAGAAGGTGAAAAATCTCACCATTCCGCTATTCACATTATTTATTTCGACAGCCTGATTGTGATGGGTCTTCATGCTCCAATAGATAGGTGTCTTCAAGCTGTCGAGATCAAGCTCAACGGCTCGAAATCAGGCTTGATTACGGCAACGAGGACCAACGGCTTGATCAGTGTGAATAGTCGGGTAGAGGAGCAACAGCTTGAGCGTGATCTCGACAGGTGTGAATAGCTGTCGAGATCAACAGCTTCGTGTCAAGCTCAACCTGTCGAGATCAGGCTTGATTGCGACAGCTTGAGGACCAACTGCTTGAGCTTGATCTCGACAGATTGAGATCAAGCTCGCCCTGTCGAGATGAATGCTCCTCAGTTCTCACATGGAAAAGTGTGAGTTGCTTCTCATATGGTGACGAAGCTGGAGGGAGAAGATGCATGTCTTTATCTTCTCCAAGGATTCGAGGAAGATGGAGGTTGTGAACTGCTTGATCTCGACAGGTTGAGGACCAACGGCTGGAGCTTGATCTCGACAGGTGTGAATAGCTGTCGAGATCGTCCTCAACGGCTTGAGCTTGATCTCGACAGGTGTGAATAGCTGTCGAGATCAACAGCTTCGTGTCAAGCTCAACCTGTCGAGATCAGGCTTGATTTCGACAGCTTGATGACCAACAGCTTGAGCTTGATCTCGACTACGGAGATCAAGCTTCGACACTGTCGAGATGAATGCTCCTCAGTTCTCAGATGGAAAAGTGTGAGTTGCTTTTTCTATTACTTGCAAACACCGAAAATATAAATAAGCATCGTAAAGAAAAGAAGATTAATAGGAACCAAGAAGAAGAAGAAACAAAGATGAAGAAAAACATTGAAACCCAAAATAGATAAAAAGCATAGCATAGAATGAAAGACCCAAACCGAGAAGTGAAGAAGGTGAAAAATCTCACCATTCCGCTATTCACATTATTTATTTCGACAAATTGATTGTGATGGGTCTTCATGCTCCAATAGATAGGTGTCTTCAAGTCGCCGAGATCAAGCTCAACCTGTCGAGATCGGGCTTGATTACGATACTTGAGGACCAACGGCTTGATCAGTGTGAATAGTCAGGTTGAGGAGCAACAGCTGAGCGTGATCTCGGCAGTGTGAATAGCTGTCGAGATCAACAGCTTCGTGTCAAGCTCAACCTGTCGAGATCACATGGAAAAGTGTGAGTTGCTTCTCATATGGTGACGAAGCTGGAGGGAGAAGATGCATGTCTTTATCTTCTCCAAGGATTCGAGGAAGATGGAGGTTGTGAACTGCTTGATCTCGACAGGTTGAGGACCAACGGCTTGAGCTTGATCTCGACAGGTGTGAATAGCTGTCGAGATCAACAGCTTCATGTCAAGCTCAACCTGTCGAGATCAAGCCGGATCTCGACAGATTGATGAATCGACAGCTCGACCTTGATCTCGAAAGCTCGAGATCAAGCTCCACCTGTCGAGATCAGGCTTGATTTCGGCGGAGGACCAACGGCTGAGCTTGATCTCGACTACCGAGATCAAGCTCGACTGCCGAGATCAATGCTGCTCAGTTCTCCGATGGAAAAGTGTGAGTTGCTTCTTCTATTGCTTGCAAACACTGAGAAAATATAAATAAACATCAGAAAGAAAAGAAGATTAATAGGAACCGGAAGAAGAAGAAACAAAGATGAAGAAAAACATTGAAACCCAAAATAGATAAAAAGCATAGCATAGAATGAAAGACCCAAACCGAAGTGAAGAAGGTGAAAAATCTCACCATTCCGCTTATTCACATTATTTATTTCGACAGCCTGATTGTGATGGGTCTTCATGCTCCAATAGATAGTTGTCTTCAAGCTGTCGAGATCAAGCTCAACCTGTCGAGATCAGGCTTGATTGCGGCGACGAGGACCAACGGCTGATCAAGTGTGAATAGTCAAGTCGGGTTGAGGAGCAACACTTGAGCGTGATCTCGACAGTGTGAATAGTCAGGAGATCAACAGCTTCTGTCAATCTCAACCTGTCGAGATCGTGCTTGATTGCGACGACTGAGGACCAACGGCTTGATCAGTGTGAATAGTTGTCGAGATCAGCGGCCGTGTCAAGCTCAACTCGCCGAGATCAGGCTTGATTGCGACGGCGAGGACTAATCGCTGAGCTTGATCTCGACAGATTGAGATCAAGCTCGCCAATCGAGATGAATGCTCCTCGCCTCACATGGAAAAGTGTGAGTTGCTTCTCATATGGTGACGAAGCTGGAGGGAGAAGATGCATGTCTTTATCTTCTACTCAAGGATTCGAGGAAGATGGAGGTTGTGAATCGCTTGATCTCGACAGTTGAGGACCAACGGCCGGAGCTTGATCTCGACAGTGTGAATAGTCGCCGAGATCGCCCTCAACGGCCGAGCTTGATCTCGACAGTGTGAATAGTCCGAGATCAACAGCCTTCGTCAAGCTCAACTCGCCGAGATCTGCCGATCTCGACAAATTGAGGAATCGACAGATCGAGCTTGATCTCGAAAGCTCGAGATCAAGCTCCACCTGTCGAGATCAGGCTTGATCTCGACAGGTTGATTACCAACGGCTTGAGCTTGATCTCGACAGGTGTGGATGGCTGTCGACATCAACAGCTTCATGTCAAGCTCAAATTGTCGAGATCAGGCTTGATTTCGACAGTGTCTTTATCTTCTCCAAGGATTCGAGGAAGATGGAGGTTGTGAACTGCTTGATTTCGACAGGTTGACGAGCAACAGCTTCAGCGTGATCTCGACAGGTGTGAATAGCTGTCGCGATCGACAGCTTCGTGTCAAGCTCAACCTGTCGAGATCAGGCTCGATTGTGACAGCTTGAGGACCAACGACTTGAGCTTGATCTCGACGGCTGGAGATCAAGCTCGACCTGTCGAGATCAATGCTCCTCAGTTCTCCGATGGAAAAGTGTGAGTTGCTTCTTCTATTGCTTGCAAACACTGAGAAAATATAAATAAGCATCAGAAAGAAAAGAAGATTAATAGGAACCGAAGAAGAAGAAGAAGAAACAACGATGAAGAAAAACATTGAAACCCAAAATAGATAAAAAGCATAGCATAGAATGAAAGACCCAAACCGAGAAGTGAAGAAGGTGAAAAATCTCACCATTCCGCTATTCACATTATTTATTTCGACAGCCTGATTGTGATGGGTCTCCATGCTCCAATAGATAGGTGTCTTCAAGCTGTCGAGATCAAGCTCAACCTGTCGAGATCAGGCTTGATTGCGACAGCTTGAGGACCAACGGCTTGATCAGGTGTGAATAGTGTAACGACCCGTTTCCGGACCGCTACCGAGCTCAATATACCGAGCTCGAGTTACCGAGCTCAACACACCGAGCTCAACATAAACCTATATGAGATGTGTTTTAAAAACAAAACTCTTGTGCCTTTTAAAAATACGATATATATTTTTTTTTTAAAACCGAATCGTGCACATCAGAGTAATTACAGCTTTTCGAAACATGGTGCAACTAAGACACCAGACTTAAATTCTAATAAAACATACATGCATAACATACATATATATATCACTCGAAATAATAACGTATACAAATACAGAGTAGCAAATGTGCAAAGAAAATACACCTAAGGTCCGACGACTTCAAAAGAGCAATCATACCTGGGGTACTTCCAGACTTCACGCATGGGCCGCTCCAAAAGTAAGACCACAAGTCTACCTCAGAGCAACAAAACAACACCGCCTAAACTGGTCACGACCTCGAACACAAAAGAAAAACAAGTACAGTCCTCGTAAAGCAAATATCCAATAAACAAACAATCACGACAGATAGAGGTCGCCACTCGGGTCCTCGCCGAGCTCCTCCTCGGCATCGCTTCATCGCCGAAGTTACTCGCGCCGACATCGCCTGGGTAACCGCTATGGATTGAAGGCACCACGGAAAGTGGTCAACTTCTCAACAATTCAAGATAAGCTCGACATAAAAAATATAAGCAAACAGCAAAGTATAACATTCACCGACGTGACTCGACCATCTCACTCTAAACTCGACACAACTCCCAAAACCATTTTCTCTCGACTCGACAATTTTCCTAATGCACACGCTGCATCAGATGTCGGAAAGTCCAGCCGGCCTTGGGATCCTCGCTCTCCCTAGACAAATCGACTCAGGTCCCGTGGCGTGGCGACGTCTAGTCAATCTCCCGTAAACAAAAGGGGACCTAGCACCCTCGCTTATCCGGTCACGGCTCAAAACGCCATACGACTCACCTAGCTCGTTCACTCGATGAACAATTCGCCGCATACGATATTCAAAGAGTTAAACACAAGATATTCAACCGCATGTCAAATAAAAAAGCAAGCTCGACATGAAGAAACGCAATTCAACATGCAATACACACTTCACGACATATATTCAATCACATATTAAATACATGCAAAAACTCAATCATATCACAACATTTCACGACACAAATCAGAAATCCATACACAATAACATAACCACGTAGAATATGAAATGCCATTATGCTAGCGCATCACGAAAATATTAATGTGAAGCGCTTACTTAAGGACTTATAAAATAAAGCCTTAGAGATTTCTAGGAGTTGCCCTTTACCGAACTCCAAGCTAATGCCGCCGACAACGACCTCAACACAAATTGTCTTCAAAGAGCTCGACAACGACTTCGACATCGCGACGCTTCTCGGTCGACCTCGACACGCATAGCTTCTCGATCGACCTCGACACGCATCTGATCCTCGATCTGGATTCGCTTCAGCGTCCTTGGATTCGCTTTCCGCACTTTGATTAGAAATCACTCGATCTCGGAATCGACTTCCTAAAACAAACACAACTTAGATCGATCTATGGTTTCCAATACATCTAGCTCTCTCATCCCCAAACTCAACCTGACAACCAGAAAAATATAAAACTCAAGAACTGAAATATATTTTTCCTCTAACACAAAGTTAGGGATTTCGATCAAAATTTCATGAAAAAGTTATCTGATGCTTCAAAAGATAGATCGACAACAACAATAACCAGAAGCAACAAACGAAAAACCAGAAATCGAAACGAACCAAAAATGGGGGTTTCTGGGCACTGCCGATTGCAGAAATCAGAGAAAGAAATTTGTTTTACAAGCCCAATTAATCGGTTAAAAAGATAGGTAATATTATGAAGAAGAAAACCCATCAATTGACATGATTTGGAAGCATAAAACTGGCTAAAAATGGAAGAAGAATTAGCGCTAAACAGTAGCACGAAGAAGACAAAAATCTGTTCTTCATACCTCAATGGTGATGGTCGATCAGACGAGATATGTCGAGAAGAGGATGATGAACAAAATTGATGAAGAAAGCTTGTGCAGAATCTCGATGGAACTCACGGTTTCGTCGATGGAAGTTTTTGAAGAAAATAACGAAACACAGAGCAGAAGGAAGGAAGAAGAAAGAAGAAAAGAGAAAGAATGAGCGTGAGGGAATCGGTCGTGGTATACAGCTGGCGAGAAAGGGGTATAAACGTAACTCCAGCTATAAGATGCCAATCCCATCAATCATCTACCCGTTAACTCGTTCCTCTCATAATTACTCTCTACTGCTTGGCCACCCGCAGTTCGACAATGTAATAATTACAAACAATATAATAATAACGCTG
Organism: Calophaca sinica; assembly: GCA_037113605.1. Taxonomy (NCBI): domain Eukaryota; kingdom Viridiplantae; phylum Streptophyta; class Magnoliopsida; order Fabales; family Fabaceae; genus Calophaca; species Calophaca sinica. The sequence goes on from CM073737.1 coordinate 4,653,568, forward strand.
AATAACGCTCGAAAGAATACGAGGTGTCATCTCGACACGATGTCGACAAGAGTGCTCGTGCAAACGCATAAGGTTCTAACACGAAGTTCGTGAACACGGTCTCCTCACCGACATGCGCCCTCATCACCGATGACGCGACTTCATCAACTCGACACGCCGACCTCCTCACCAAGAGCCTAGTGCACGTGGTCTCATCACCGACAAATGATCTCGACAAACGATCTAGTCACGGGATCTCGACACAAGGTCTTGGTCGAGGTCTCGATACGCCGCCCTAATACGATGTCGATCTCGTCCTCAGGTGTTACAATCTCTCCTCTAAAAAAATTTCATCCTCGAAATTGCAAATAAGATTCTTACCTCGTAAAAGTTCAGGTAATGAGTCTTCATCTTCTCCTCCAGCTCCCAAGTCGCATCTCCCGCCCTTCGATCCCACACAACTTTGACAAGTTGGATCTCTTTGTTCCGCGAATCGCTTGGCTTTCCGATCAACGATCCTCGCCGGTGACGCTTCAAAAGATAGGTCGCCCTTCGCTTGAATCACATCCGCTCGATGACATGAGAAGGGCCTGAAACATACTTCCGCAATTGTGAGACGTGGAAGACGCCGTGGATGTTCGACAAGAATGGGGGTAAGGCAACTGATATGCCACCGACCAATACGACGAAGAATCGTAAGGTCCAATGAATTTAGGGTAAGTTTCTTGGATTTGATCGCCGACCAACTCCAGAGTGGGGGTGACTCTAAGAAATACATGTTCTCCTTCCTCGAACTCGAGTGGTCGACGCCGTTGGTCCGCATAACTCTTCTCGGCCGACTTTGAGATGTTCGTGATCCGATCTCTCGATCAAACGGATCTTCTCGTGAGTCTGGCCGATCATATCTGGTCCTACGATCGCTCGCCGCCGTCCTGGTACCAACAAAGAGGCGTCGACATTTCCGGCCCATACAGCCGCTTCAAAAGGTGCCATCCCAATACTCGCATGGAAGTCATATTGTAGGTGAACTCCACCAATGGTAAGACGTCGTCCCAACTTCCTCGGTGATCTAACGCATAAGCTCGCAACAAATCTTCAAGCGATTGGATCGTTTCTCGGCCGACCGTCGCCATGGATGATATGCCGAAGCTAAGCTCGAGCTCTGCCTCCCATCGCTTCCTTGCAATTCCTCCAAAATGAGACGCGTGAACTTGGATCTCTATCCGACACGATCGAAGAGGGTATTCCATGAAGTCGCACTATCTCCGCGATGTAGATCTCTGTCGCCTTTTCCACGTTGTATGTCGACCTCACCGGGCAAGAAATGAGCGATTTGGTCAATCGGTCGATGATTACCCAAATCAATCATTCTTCTTCCGCCTTCGCAAACCTACAACAAAATCCATGGAAATATCATTCCCATTTCCATACCGCACGCCGATTTATCAGAGCATTCCCGCAGTCGCTGGTGCTCCACCTTCGCCGACACGTTAAACATGAAGCTACGATTTCGCCACTTGCTTCTTCATTCCTGACCACCAAAAATGCTTCTTCAAGTCTTGATACATCTTCGTAACTCTGGATGAATACTAAAGTTGCTCTTATGCGCTTCGTCGAGAATCAACTTCCTCAGCTCGGATACGTTAGGCACGCACACTCGGCCATTGCACCTCAAGATGTCGTCCGCTCCGACCTGAAATTCTGTCGCCTTCCCTTGCGCTATCAACTGAATCTTCTCTTGCAGAAGCTCGTCATGAACTTGCTGGTCTCGGATCTCGTCCAACAATCTGTTAGAAATGGTAAGCATACCAAATCTCAGCTTCCCCGGTGAAACTTTGACACTCAACTTCAAATCTCGGAACTTCTCAAGCATTTCCAACTCCTTGATCATTATCGCCGAGGTTAAAACGCTCTTCCTACTCAACGCATCTGCTACTATGTTAGCCTTACCGGGATGGTATTCCAACGTAAAGTCGTAGTCCTTGAGAAATTCTGTCCATCTACGTTGACGCATGTTGAGTTCTTTCTGGTCGAACAGGTACTTCAAGCTCTTGTGATCGCTGAAAACAGTAAGAGTGCTCCCATAAAGGTAGTGCCTCCATATCTTCAGCGCAAAAACTATTGCTGCTAGCTCCAAGTCGTGAGTAGGGTAGTTCCTCTCGTGAATCTTAAGCTGTCTTGAAGCATACGCGACCACCTTCCGATGTTGCATCAGCACGCATCCCAATCCCTGGTGTGACGCATCACAATACACCTCGAAAGGCTCTTCTGGTTGAGGCAAAATCAACACAGGCGCCGCCGCCAAAAGCTCCTTCAGCCGTTGAAAACTGGCTTCACACTCCTCGGTCCAAGCAAAAGGTTGATCCTTCCTCGTCGATCGTAAGAGGCGCGACAATCTTTGAGAAACCTTCAATGAATCTTCTGAATAGCCTCGCTAAGCCGACAAAACTCCCGATCTCAGAATCGCCTTAGTCGCTCCCATGCTATCACCGCTTTAATCTTAGTTGGATCCACAGCCTATCCCTTCTTTGGAAATCACGTGACCAAGAAAATTCACCTCTTCAAGCCAAAATTCACACTTCGGCTGTTGGCATAGAGTTGCTTATCTCGTAATATCCGTAGTACTCGACATAGGTGTTCTGCGTGTTCTTCTCGGTTCCTCGAGTAAATCAATATGTCGCCGATGAACACTACAACGAATCGATCAAAAACGAATGGAAAATCCTGCTCATGTAGTCCATAAACACACCGGCGATTCGCCACTCCAAACGGCATCACCAAGTACTCGTAGTGACCGTGATCTAGTCCTGGAAGTCGCTTTGGCGACATCTTCCTCCTTCACGCCGAACTGATGGTAGCCCGACTTCAAGTCTATCTTGGAAAAGATCGCCGCTCCACGGTTGGTCCATCAAGTCGCCAATACGTGGTAACGGATAACGGTTCTTCACGGTAACCTTGTTGAGCTCGCGATAGTCCACGCACGGCCTTGATCGCCCATCCTTCTTCTTAACCAACAACACCGAGCTCCCCACGGTGACACGCTCGGTCGTATGAATTGCTTCGACTCCAAGTGTTCGATCCGGGACTTCACTCTTTCATCTCGGCAGAGACATCCCAGACGGCGCTTTGGAAATCGGTCCTGTTCCTGGAATCAGTCGATGGAGAACTCGACCTCTCGCACCGTGGTAATCCCGCACGCCTCCTGAAAACGTCCTCAAAGTCACACACCACTGGTACATTCTTCACGCCGATCTGCTGAAAACTTCCGAACTAGCTAGATACATGTATTCCCTAGTTCCTTCTTTCAAAGAAACTCCAATACGCTCGACAGAAAGATAATTGAGACTCCAAGGTCCGGAAAAATTACGCTTTACGGCACACCAAAAGGACATGGTGGTATGACAACCAATCCATCCCGAGGATAACATCTAAGCCCTTAAGAGGCAAACAAACCAAATTGACCACAAACTTTCTACTCAATAATCACTACACAATTAAGACATGCAGGTGTTTGTGACTAAGGTTTTAGCAAATTGGTTGTAACTACTAATTTAAACGGTAAAGCCACAATCAAGTTCAAATGGTTCACACAATCGTAAGAAATAAAGGAATGGGTTGCACAGAATCAAAAAGAACGGATAAGGATTTACCCTCGATCTCACATTCACCTTGGATAAGATCATCACTGCTCAGCCTTCTCGCCACTCATGCGTAAAACTCGCCTTTAGCCACTTGACGCTTTCCTTTGGCCTTCACGCAAGCATAGTCGGTTCAGCTTTAGGTGTAGGACAATCCTTAGCAAAATGCCCTGGCTTCTTGCGGTTGAAACACACCTCCTCCTTCTCGAGTACAGCTACTCGCGTAATGTCCCGCTTTTCACATCGGTAGCAAATCACCTCGACACCGGGTCCGACCTCCACTCCTCGGATTGGGTCATCTGACGACATCGTCCTCGTTGTTGTTCCCCGAGGCCTGGTCGTATGGCCTCTTCTGCGGTGGTTTCCCTTTCTGTGTAAATCTCTGCCCCGCACTCTGGGGTCTCACCGGTCCGCCCACAATAATCTTCTTCTTGTGGCTCCTTACTCCTTCTACCTCGACACATCGATCAATCAGCTCTTGGAGATTTCTGATCCTCAACGACACTATCGACTTCAATGTCGAATCTCAATCCCCGCTGGAATCTCTCACTCAACCATCTCTGGTCAACTCGATCCACGAAATGGACTGAAATACCTCGCCAACGATTCGAACTTGGCGCATACTCGGACACCGCCGAGTTGCCTTCAGCAGCTTGAAGAAATTCCTGCTCCTTCTCGGCTCGTGCAGATCCTGAAGTATTTGTCCAAGAATCTTTCACGAAAAAGCTCCTGTGTCATCTCGCGATGTTACGCTATAAACGCTTGCTTCACTCCTCTCATCCAATACTCTGCGTCTCCTAGCGATGAAGTAGGTGGCATAGTCGACCTTCACGTTGTCCCGCAATGAAGTGCCTCAAAGATCTTCTCGATCTCTTGCATCCAAAGATCGACTTTATCCGGATTTGGCTCACCGTAGAACTTCTGCGGATCATGCTTCCGAAGTCCGCTAATCCTCTCGCCAAAGATTTCGCTCGCTTCTTTGTTCTTTGCCGCAAGTTCTCATTGAGTTAACGCCGCTGCCTGGCTGAGCCATCGCGTTAGCCTGTTGAGTCAAAGCGGTGATTGTTGAGCCATGGCTGCCGCCATCTCGGCCATAGCTTGAATAGCTCGTTCCATGTCGACGTTCTCGCTGCGGATGTCGTATTCCTACGAGGTGGCATTAGATTCCACAAAGTTCAAAACCCCGCTAATCTCACAACAAGGATGTGTTAAAACACACCGCTTCAATCAAGAAACAGCTCAAACAATTTCTCAAGCAATAAGTGCTTCACTTAATCAAATAGCAATCAACATAATACAACTAGGTACCCAACACACATAACCCGACATAGTGACCGGTCAAATCTCCTATGCACTACGGTAACCGAATCAAGCGCTCGATACCAACAATGTAACGACCGCTTCCTGACCGCTACCGAAGCTCAATATACCGAGCTCGAGTTACCGAGCTCAACACACCGAGCTCAACATAAACCTATATGAGATGTGTGTTAAAAACAAAACTCTTGTGCCTTTTAAAAATACGATATATATTTTTTTTTAAAACCGACTCGTGCACATCAGAGTAATTACAGCTTTTCGAAACATGGTGCAACTAAGACACAAGACTTAAATTCTAATAAAACATACATGCATAACATACATATATATATCACTCGAAATAATAACGTATACAAATACAGAGTAGCAAATGTGCAAAGAAAATACACCTAAGGTACGACGACTTCAAAAGAGCAATCATACCCTGGGGGTACTTCCGGCAGACTCCCACGCAGGGGGCTGCTCCAAAAGTAAGACCACCAGTCTACCCTGTAGCAACAAAACAACACTGCCCAAACTGGTCACGACCTCGAACACAAAAGAAAAACAAGTACAGTCCTCAGAAAAACAAATATCCAATAAACAAACAATCACGACAGATAGAGGTCGTCACTCGGGTCCTCGTCGAGCTCCTCCTCGGCATCGCTTCATCGCCGAGTTACCTGCGCTCGACATCGCCTGGGTAACCATCATGGATTGAAGGCACCACGGAAAGTGGTCAACTTCTCAACAATTCAAGATAAGCTCGACATAAAAATATAAGCAAACAACAAAGTATAACATTCACCGACGTGACTCGACCATCTCACTCTAAACTCGACACAACTCGCAAATCCATTTTCTCTCGACTAAACAATTTTCCTAATGCACACGCTGCATCAGATGTCGGAAAGTCCACCGAAGCCTTGGGATCCTCGCTCTCCCTAGGGCCCAACTCAGTCCCGTGGCGTGGCGGCGTCTAGTCAATCTCCGTAAACAAAAAGGGACCTAGCACCCTCGCCATCCGGTCACGGCTCAAAAACGTCATACGACTCACCTAGCTCGCTCACTCGATGAACAATTCGCCGCATACGATATTCAAAGAGTTAAACACAAGATATTCAACCGCATGTCAAATAAAAGAGCAAGCTCGACATGAAGAAACGCAATTCAACATGCAATACACACTTCACGACATATATTCAATCACATATTAAATACATGCAAAAACTCAATCATATCACAACATTTCAGCTCGACACAAATCAGGAAATCCATACACAATAACATAACCACGTAGAATATGAAATGCCATTATGCTAGCGTACTACGAAAATATTAATGTGAAGCGCCCTTACTTAAGGACTTATAAAATAAAGCCTTAGAGATTTCTAGGAGTTGCCCTTACCGAACTCCAAGGTAATGCTGCTCGACAACGACCTCGACACAGCTGTCTTCAAAGATCTCGACAACGACTTCGACACGTACGCTTCTCAGTCGACCTCGACACGTACAGTTCTCAGTCGACCTCGACACGTACAGTCCTCGATCTGGATTCTGCTGCTTCCGCGTCCTTGGATTCGCTTTCCCGTACCCTTGATTCGGAATCACTCGATCTCGGGAATCAGACTTCCTAAAACAAACACAACTTAGATCGATCTATGGTTTCCAATACATCTAGCTCTCTCATCCCCAAACTCAACCACAACCCAGAAAAATATAAAACTCAAGAACTGAAATATATTTTTCCTCTAACACAAAGTTAGGGATTTCGATCAAAATTTCATGAAAAAGTTATCTGATGCTTCAACAGATAGATCGACAACAACAATAACCAGAAGCAACAAACGAAAAACCGTAAATCGAACGAACCAAAAATGGGGGTTTCGGCACCGCCGATTGCGTAAATCGAGAGAAAGAAATTTGTTTTACAAGCCCAATTAATCGGTTAAAAGATAGGTAATATTATGAAGAAGAAAACCCATCAATTGACATGATTTGGAAGCATAAAACTGGCTAAAAATGGAAGAAGAATTAGCGCTAAACAGTAGCACGAAGAAGACAAAAATCTGTTCTTCATACCTCAATGGTGATGGTCGATCAGATGAGATATGTCGAGAAGAGGATGATGAACAAAATTGATGAAGAAAGCTTGTGCAGAATCTCGATGGAACTCACGGTTTCGTCGATGGAAGTTTTTGAAGAAAATAACGAAACACAGAGCAGAAGGAAGGAAGAAGAAAGAAGAAAAGAGAAAGAATGAGCGTGAGGGAATCGGTCGTGGTATACAGCTGGCGAGAAAGGGGTATAAACGTAACTCCAGCTATAAGATGCCAATCCCATCAATCATCTACCCGTTAACTCGTTCCTCTCATAATTACTCTCTACTGTTTGGCCAACGGCAAGCGGACAATGTAATAATTACAAACAATATAATAATAACGCTGAATAACGCTCGAAAGAATACGAGGTGTCATCTCGACACGATGTCGACAAGAGTGCTCGTGCAAACGTCAAGGTTCTAACACGAGTTCGTGAACGCGGTCTCCTCACCGACATGCGTCCTCATCACCAGACGCGACTTCATCAACTCGACACGCGACCTCCTCACCGCCAGCCTAGTGCACGTGGTCTCATCAGCTCGACAAATGATCTCGACAAACGATCTAGTCACGGGATCTCGACACAAGGTCTTGGTCGAGGTCTCGATACGTCGTCCTAATACGATGTCGATCTCGTCCTCAGGTGTTACAAATAGCTGTCAGGTTGAGGAGCAACAGCTTGAGCGTGATCTCGACAGGTGTGAATAGCTGTCGAGATCAACAGCTTCGTGTCAAGCTCAACCTGTCGAGATCACATGGAAAAGTGTGAGTTGCTTCTCATATGGTGACGAAGCTGGAGGGAGAAGATGCATGTCTTTATCTTCTCCAAGGATTCGAGGAAGATGGAGGTTGTGAACTGCTAGATCTCGACAGGTTGAGGACCAACGGCTGGAGCTTGATCTCGGCGAGTGTGAATAGTCGCCGAGATCGTCCTCAACGGCTTGAGCTTGATCTCGACAGGTGTGAATAGCTGTCGAGATCAACAGCTTCGTGTCAAGCTCAATCTGTCGAGATCAGGCTCGATTTCGACAGCTTGAGGACCAACGGCTTGAGCTTGATCTTGACGGCTATAGATCAAGCTCGACCTGTCGAGATCAATGCTCCTCAGTTCTCCGATGGAAAAGTGAGTTGCTTCTTCTATTGCTTACAAACACTGAGAAAATATAAATAAGCATCAGAAAGAAAAGAAGATTAATAGGAACCAAAGAAGAAGAAGAAACAAAGATGAAGAAAAACATTGAAACCCAAAATAGATAAAAAGCATAGAATAGAATGAAAGACCCAAACCGAGAAGTGAAGAAGGTGAAAAATCTCACCATTCCGCTATTCACATTATTTATTTCGACAGCCTGATTGTGATGGGTCTTCATGCCCCAATAGATAGGTGTCTTCAAGCTGTCGAGATCAAGCTCAATGGCTCGAGATCAGGCTTGATTGCGGCAACGAGGACCAACGGCTTGATCAGGTGTGAATAGTGTCGAGGTTGAGGAGCAGCTTGAGCGTGATCTCGGCAGTGTGAATAATCACGAGATCAACAGCTCCGTGTCAAGCTCAACCTGTCGAGATAAAGCCGGATCTCGGCGGCGAGAATCGGCGGCTCGAGCTTGATCTCGGCTTCGAGATCAAGCTCCACTGTCGAGATCGGGCTTGATCTCGGCGGGTTGATTACCAACGGCAGAGCTTGATCTCGGCGAGTGTGGATGGTCATCGACATCAGCGACTTCATGTCAAGCTCAAATTGTCGAGATCGGGCTTGATTTCGACAGTGTCTTTATCTTCTCCAAGGATTCGAGGAAGATGGAGGTTGTGAACTGCTTGATTTCGACAGGTTGACGAGCAACAGCTTCAGCGTGATCTCGACAGGTGTGAATAGCTGTCGCGATCAACAGCTTCGTGTCAAGCTCAACCTGTCGAGATCAGGCTTGATTGCGGCGACGAGGACCAATCGCTGAGCCTTGATCTCGACGGCTGGAGATCAAGCTCGACCTGTCGAGATCAATGCTCCTCAGTTCTCCGATGGAAAAGTGTGAGTTGCTTCTCATATGGTGACGAAGCTGGAGGGAGAAGATGCATGTCTTTATCTTCTCCAAGGATTCGAGGAAGATGGAGGTTGTGAACTGCTTGATCTCGACAGGTTGAGGACCAACGGCTTGAGCTTGATCTCGACAGGTGTGAATAGCTGTCGAGATCATCCTCAACTTCTTGAGCTTGATCTCGACAGGTGTGAATAGCTGTCGAGATCGTCCTCAACGGCTTGAGCTTGATCTCGACAGGTGTGAATAGCTGTCGAGATCAACAGCTTCATGTCAAGCTCAACCTGTCCAGATCAAGCCGGATCTCGACAGATTGATAAATCGACAGCTCGACCTTGATCTCGAAAGCTCGAGATCAAGCTCCACCTGTCGAGATCAGGCTTGATTTCGACAGCTTGAGGACCAACGGCTTGAGCTTGATCTCGATTTACTGGAGATCAAGCTCGACTGTCGAGATCAATGCTCCTCGATTCTCCGATGGAAAAGTGTGAGTTGCTTCTTCTATTGCTTGCAAACACCGAAAATATAAATAAACATCAGAAAGAAAAGAAGATTAATAGGAACCGAAGAAGAAGAAGAAACAAAGATGAAGAAAAACATTGAAACCCAAAATAGATAAAAAGCATAGCATAGAATGAAAGACCCAAACCGAGAAATGAAGAAGGTGAAAAATCTCACCATTCCGCTATTCACATTATTTATTTCGACAGCCTGATTGTGATGGGTCTCCATGCTCCAATAGATAGGTGTCTTCAAGTCGCCGAGATCAAGCTCAACCTGTCGAGATCAGGCTTGATTGCGACAGCTTGAGGACCAACGGCTTGATCAGGTGTGAATAGCTGTCAGGTTGAGGAGCAACAGCTTGAGCGTGATCTCGACAGGTGTGAATAGCTGTCGAGATCAACAGCTTCGTGTCAAGCTCAACCTGTCGAGATCACATGGAAAAGTGTGAGTTGCTTCTCATATGGTGACGAAGCTGGAGGGAGAAGATGCATGTCTTTATCTTCTCCAAGGATTCGAGGAAGATGGAGGTTGTGAACTGCTTGATCTCGACAGGTTGAGGACCAACGGGTGGAGCTTGATCTCGACAGGTGTGAATAGCTGTCGAGATCGTCCTCAACGGCTTGAGCTTGATCTCGACAGGTGTGAATAGCTGTCGAGATCAACAGCTTCGTGTCAAGCTCAACCTGTCGAGATCAAGCCGGATCTCGACAGCTTGAGGAATCGACAGCTCGAGCTTGATCTCGAAAGCTCGAGATCAAGCTCCACCTGTCGAGATCAGGCTTGATCTCGACAGGTTGATTACCAACGGCTTGAGCTTGATCTCGACAGGTGTGGATGGCTGTCGACATCAACAGCTTCATGTCAAGCTCAAATTGTCGAGATCAGGCTTGATTTCGACAGTGTCTTTATCTTCTCCAAGGATTCGAGGAAGATGGAGGTTGTGAACTGCTTGATTTCGACAGGTTGACGAGCAACAGCTTCAGCGTGATCTCGACAGGTGTGAATAGCTGTCGCGATCGGCGACTGTCAAGCTCAACCTGTCCGAGATCGGGCTCGATTTCGGCGCCGAGGACCAACGACTTGAGCTTGATCTCGATGGCTGGAGATCAAGCTCGACCTGTCGAGATCAATGCTCCTCAGTTCTCCGATGGAAAAGTGTGAATTGCTTCTTCTATTGCTTGCAAACACTGAGAAAATATAAATAAGCATCAGAAAGAAAAGAAGATTAATAGGAACCGAAGAAGAAGAAGAAACAAAGATGAAGAAAAACATTGAAACCCAAAATAGATAAAAAGCATAGCATAGAATGAAAGACCCAAACCGAGAAGTGAAGAAGGTGAAAAATCTCACCATTCCGCTATTCACATTATTTATTTCGACAGCCTGATTGTGATGGGTCTCCATGCTCCAATAGATAGGTGTCTTCAAGCTGTCGAGATCAAGCTCAACCTGTCGAGATCAGGCTTGATTGCGGCGACGAGGACCAACGGCTTGATCAGGTGTGAATAGCTGTCAGGTTGAGGAGCAACAGCTTGAGCGTGATCTCGACAGGTGTGAATAGCTGTCGAGATCAACAGCTTCGTGTCAAGCTCCACCTGTCGAGATCAGGCTTGATCTCGACAGGTTGATTACCAACGGCTTGAGCTTGATCTCGACAGGTGTGGATGGCTGTCGACATCAACAGCTTCATGTCAAGCTCAAATTGTCGAGATCAGGCTTGATTTCGACAGTGTCTTTATCTTCTCCAAGGATTCGAGGAAGATGGAGGTTGTGAACTGCTTGATTTCGACAGGTTGACGAGCAACAGCTTCAGCGTGATCTCGACAGGTGTGAATAGCTGTCGCGATCGACAGCTTCGTGTCAAGCTCAACCTGTCGAGATCAGGCTCGATTTCGACAGCTTGAGGACCAACGGCTTGAGTTTGATCTCGACGGCTGGAGATCAAGCTCAACCTGTCGAGATCAATGCTCCTCAGTTCTCCGATGGAAAAGTGTGAGTTGTGTAACACCTGAGGACGAGATCGACATCATATTAGGACGACGTATCGAGACCTCGACCAAGACCTTGTGTCGAGATCCCGTGACTAGATCGTTTGCCGAGATCATTTGTCGAGCTGATGAGACCACGTGCACTAGTCAGCCGAACCGAGGAGGTCGCGCGTGTCGAGTTGATGAAGTCGCTGCATCGAAATGATGAGGACGCAAGTCGAGCTGAGGAGACCGCGTTCACGAACTCGTGTTAGAACCTTGTACGCTTGCACGAGCACTCTTGTCGACATCGTGTCGAGATGACACCTCGTATTATTTCGAACGTTACTCAGCGTTATTATTATATTGTTTGTAATTATTACATTGTCGGCTTGCCGTTGACCGACAAAGTAGAGGGTAATTATGAGAGGAACGAGTTAACGGGTAGATGATTGATGGGATTGGCATCTTATAGCTGGAGTTACGTTTATACCCCTTTCTCGCCGTGTATACCACGGCCAGATTCCCTCACACTCATTCTTTCTTCTTTCTTCTTCCTTCCTTCTCGCTTCGTGTTTCGTGGTTTTCTTCAAAAACTTCCATCGACGAAACCGTGAGTTCCATCGAGATTCTGCACAAGCTTTCTTCATCAATTTTGTTCATCATCAACTTCTCGACCCATATCTCGTCTGATCGACCATCACCATTGAGGTATGAAGAACAGATTTTTGTCTTCTTCGTGCTACTGTTTAGCGCTAATTCTTCTTCCATTTTTAACCAGTTTTATGCTTCCAAATCATATCAAATTGATGGGTTTTCTTATTCATAATATTACCTATCTTTCTAACCGATTAATTGGGCTTGTAAAACAAATTTCTTTCTCTGCTTTTCTCGCAATCAGCGTGCCGAAACCTCCATTTTTGGTTCGCTTTGATTTCTTGTTTTTCATTCGTTGCTTCGATTATTGTTGTTGTCGATCTATCTGTTGAAGCATCGATAACTTTTTCATGAAATTTTGATCGAAATCCCTAACTTTGTGTTAGAGGAAAAATATATTTCAGTTCTTGAGTTTTATATTTTTCCTGGGTCAGGTTGAGTTTGGGGATGAGAGAGCTAGATGTATTGGAAACCATAGATCGATCTAAGTTGTGTTTGTTTTAGGAAGTCCGATTCCGAGATCGAGTGATTCAATCAAGGGTACGGAAAGCGAATCCAAGGACGCTGGCGCGGAATCCAGATCGAGGATCAGACGCGTGTCGAGGTCGACCGAAAGCGCACGTGTCGAAGTCGTTGTCGAGTTCGTTGAAGATAGCCGTGTCGAGATCGAAAAGAGAAGTCAGCCGCCGAGCTCTTAGAAGACACCGTGTCGAGGTCGTTGTCGGCAGCATTAACTTGGAGTTCTGGTAGTGGCAACTCCTAGATATCTCTAAGGCTTTATTTTATAAGTCCTTAAGTAAGGGCGCTTCACATTAATACTTTCGTAGTATGCTAGCATAAGGGCATTTCATATTCTACGTGGTTATGTTATTGTGTATGGATTTCCGATTTGTGTCGAAATGAAATGTTGTGATATGATTGAGTTTTTGCATGTATTTAATATGTGATTGAATATATGTCGTGAAGTGTGTATTGCATGTTGAATTATGCTTCTTCATGTGGAGCTTGCTGTTTTATTTGACATGGGGTTGAATATCTTGTGTTTAACTCTTTGAATATCGTATGCGGCGAATTGTTCATCGAGTGAGCGAGCTAGGTGAGTCGTATGACGTTTTTGAGCCGTGACCCGGATAACTGAGGGTGCTAGGTCCCCTTTTTGTTTACGGGAGATTGACTAGACGTCGCCACGCTACGGGACCTGAGTTGACTGGCCTAGGGAGAGCGAGGATCCCAAGGCTTCGGCTGGACTTTCCGACATACGGTACGGCGTGTGCATTCCGGAAAATTGTCGAGTCGAGAGAAAATGGATTTGTGAGTTGTGTCGAGTTTAGAGTGAGATGGTCGAGTCACGTCGGTGAATGTTATACTTTGTTGTTTGCTTATATCTTTTATGTCGAGCTTATCTTGAATTGTTGAGAAGTTGACCCTTTCCCGTGGTGCCTTCAATCCATGACGGTTACCCAGGCGATGTCGAAGTTCGCAGTAACTCGACAATGAGACGATGCCGAGGAGGAGCTCGACGAGGACCCGAGTGACGCACTCTATCCGCCGTGATTGTTTATTTGTTGGATGTTTGTTTTTCCGAGGACTGCACTGCTTTTTCTTTTGTGTTCGAGGTCGTGACCGTTGGGCGATGTTGTGTTGTTGTTACTGGGTAGATCGGTGGTCTTACTTTTGGAGCAGCCCTGCGTGGGAGTTCCGCTAAGTACCCGGTATGATGGCTCTTTTGAAGTTATCGTACCTTAGGTGTATTTTCTTTGCACATTTGCTACTCAGTATTTGTATACATTATTATTCGGGTGATATATATATGTATGTTATGCATGTATGTTTTATTTGAATTTAAGTCTTGTGTCTTAGTTGCACCATGTTTCAAAAGTCAGAATTACTCGATGTGCACGAGTTGGTTTTAGAAAAAAAAATATATCGTATTTTTAAAAGGCACAAGAGTCTTATTGTTAAAACACATCCCATATAAGATTATGTTGAGCTTGGGGTGATGAGCCTCAGTAACTCGAGTTCGGTATATTGAGCTCGGTAGCGGTCCTAAACGTCGTTACATTGTTGGTATCGAGCGCCGATTCGACCGAGCCGTGCATAGGATTTGACCGTCACTATGTCGGGTTATGTGTGTTGGGTACCTAGTTGTATTGTGTTGATTCTTTGTTTGATTAAGTGAAGCACTTATTGCTTGAGAAATTGTTTGAACTGTTTCTTGATTGAAGCAAAGGTGTTTTAACACATCCTTGTTGTGAGATTCTCGACAGGTTTTGAACTTTGTGGAATCTAATGCCACCTCGTAGGAATACGACATCCGCAACCGAGAACGCCGACATGGAACGAGCTATTCAAGCTATGACCGAGATGGCGGCAGCCATGGCTCAACAATCACCGCTGAACTCAACAGGCTAACGCGATGGCTCAACAGACGGCGGCGTTAACTCAAAGAACTTACAAAGAATAAAGAACGAGCGTAATCGAAATGTCAAACAAGAGGATCGCCGACTTCAGAAGCATGATCCAAGTTCTACGGTGAGCCAAATCCGGATAAAGTCGATCTTTGGATGCAAGAGATCGAGAAGATCTTTGAGGCACTTTACGTCTCTGACAACGTGAAGGTCGACTATGCCACCTACTTATTGCTAGGAGACGCAGAGTATTGGTGGAGAGGAGTGAAGCAACGTTTATAGCGTAACATCGCGAGATGACCTGGGAGCTTTTTCGTGAAAGGTTTTTGGACAAGTACTTCTGACATCGCACGAGCCGAGAAGGAGCAGGAATTTCTTCAATCGCAAAGAAGGCAACTCGACAGTGTCCGAGTATGCGCCAAGTTCGAATCGTTGGCGAGGTATTTCAGTCCATTTCGTGACCGAGTTGACTGCAGATGGTTAAGTGAAAGATTCCAACGGGATTGAGATTCGACATTCGGTCGGTAGTGTCGTTGAGGATCGAAATCTCCAAGAGCCGATTGATCGATGTGTCGAGGTAGAAGGAGTGAGGAGCCACAAGAAGAAGACTGCTAGGGCGGACGGTGAGACCCCGAGTGCGGGCGTAGATTTGCACGTAAAGGGAAACCACCGCAGAAGAGGCCTTACGACCGACCTCGTGGGAACAACAACAGGGACAAGATCGTCCGATGACCCAAGTACCTAGGAGTGGAGGTCGACCGATTGTCGAGGTGATTTGCTACCGATGTGGAAAGTCGGACATTACGCGAGTAATCATACTCGTAAGGAGGAGGTGTGTTTCAACCGCAAGAAGCCGTGGCATTTTGCTAAGGATTGTCCTACACCTAAAGTCGAACCGACGATGCTTATGCGGCAAAGGCCAAAGGAAAGCGCCAGTGGCTAAAGGCGAGTTTTCGCATGAGTGGTGAGGAAGTCGAACGAGCCGATGATCTTATCCAAGGTGAATGTGAGATCGAGGGTAAATCCTTATCCGTTTCTTTTGATTCGTGCAACCCATTCCTTTATTTCTTCCGATTGTGTGAACCATTTGAACTTGACTGTGGATCGCTTTACCGCTTAAATTAGTAGTTACAACCCCAAATGCTAAAACCTTAGTCACAAACACCGCATGTCTTAATTGTGTAGTGATTATTCGTAGTAGAAAGTTTGTGGTCAATTTGGTTTGTTTGCCTCTTGGGCTTAGATGTTATCCTCGGGATGGATTGGTTGTCACACCACCATGTCCTTTGACTGTGCCCGTGAAACCGTAATTTTTCCGCACCTTGGAGTCTCCAATTATCTTTCACGAACGTATTGGAGTTTCTTTGAAAGAAGGAACTAGGGAATACATGTATCTAGCTAGTTCTAAGTTTTCCAGCAGATCGATGTGAAGAATGTACCAGGTGTGTGATTTTGAGGACGCTTTTCTCGAAGACGCGTGCCAGATTACCACCAAGACGAGAGGTCGAGTTCTCCATCGACTGATTCCAGGAACAGGACCGATTTCCAAAGCGCCGCATGTGATGTCTCCGCCGAGATGAAAGAGTCAAGTCCCGGATCGAACACTTGGAGTCGAAGCAATTCATACGACCGAGCGTGTCACCGTGGGGAGCTCGGTGTTGTTGGTTAAGAAGAAGGATGGACGATCAAGGCCGGGCGTGGACTATCGTGAGCTCAACAAGGTTACCGTGAAGAACCGCTATCCGTTACCACGTATTGACGACTTGATGGACCAACTTCGTGGAGCGGCGATCTTTTCCAAGATAGACTTGAAGTCCGCTACCATCGATTCGCGTGAAGGAGGAAGATGTCGCCAAAACAAATTTTCAGACTAGATACCACCACTACGAGTACTTGGTGATGCCGCTTGAGTGACGAATGCGCCACCGTGTGTTTATGGACTACATGAACAGGATTTTCCATTCGCTTTTGGATCAGTTCGTTGTAGTGTTCATCGACGACATATTGATTTACTCGAGGAACCGAGAAGAGCACGCAGAACACCTATGTCGAGTACTACGGATATTACGAGATAAGCAACTCTATGCCAACCTCGTCGAAGTGTGAATTTTGGCTTGAAGAGGTGAATTTTCTTGGTCACGTGATTTCCGCAGAAGGGATAGTCAGTAGATCCAACTAAGATTGATGCGGTGATAGCATGGGAACAAACTAAGACGGTTCACGAGATCAGAGTTTTGTCGGCTTAGCGTGCTATTACCGAAGATTCATTGAAGGTTTCTCGAAGATTGTCGCGCCTCACACGATTGACGAGGAAGGATCAACCTTTGCTTGGGCGAGGAGTGCGAAGCCGCTTTTCAACGGCCCGGAAGGAGCTTTTGACGGCGGCCTTTGTCTTTGATTTTGCCTCAACCGTAAGAGCCTTTCGAGGTGTATTGTGATGCGTCACACCAGGGATCGGGATGCGTCTTTGATGCAACATCGGAAGGTGGTCGCGTATGCTTCTAGACAGCCTTAAGATTCACGAGGAACTACCCTACTCACGACTTGGAGCTAGCGGCAAACAGAGTTTTTGGCTGAAGATATGGAGGCACTACCTTTACGAGCACTCCCATCGCTTTCAGCGATCACAAGAGCTTGAAGTACCGTCGACCGTATGAACTCAACATGCGCCAACGTAGATGGACGTAATTTCTCAAGGACTACGACTTTACGTTGGAATACCATCCCTAAGGCTAACGTAGTAGCGCATGCGCTGAGCAGAAGAGCGCTTAACCCTCAGTAATGATGATCAAGGAGTTGGAGATGCTCGAGAAGTTCCGAGACTTGAAGTCGAGTGTCGAAGTTTCACCGGAAAGCCGAGATTTGGTATGCTTACCATTTCTAACAGATTGTTGGACGAGATCCGAGACCAAGTTCATGACGAGCTTCGCAAGAGAAGATCTCAATGATAGCGCAAGCGGAAGCGCGATGCATTTCAGGCCGGGCGGGCGACATCTTGAGGTGCAATGGCCGAGCGTGCGTGCATCTAACGATCCGAGCCGAGGAAGTTGATTCTCGACGGTTGCGCATAAGAGCAACTTTAGTATTCATCCCTGAGTTACGAAGATGTATCAAGACTTGAAGAAGCATTTTTGGTGGTCCTAATGAAGAAGCAAGTGGCCGAGCACGTAGCTTCATGTTTGGCGTGTCGGAAGCGAAGGTGGAGCACCAACGACCTGCAGAATGCTACAATCGCTTGACGTGCCAGATGGAAATGGGACAAGATTTCCATGGATTTCGTTGTAGGTTTGCCGAAGACGCAGAAGAAGAATGATTCGATTTGGGTGATCGTCGGACCGATTGACCAAATCTGCTCATTTCTTGCCGGTGAGGTCGACATACAACGTGGAAAAGTCGACCGAGATCTACATCGCGGAGATAGTACGACTTCATGGAATACCTCTTCGATCGTGTCGGACCGAGATCCGGTTCACGCCTCATTTTTGGAGGGAATTGCAAGGAGCGATGGGAACCGAGCTCAGGCTTAGCTCGGCATATCATCCACAGATCGACGGCCGATCGAGAGAACGATCCAATCGCTTGAAGATTTGTTGCGAGCTTCAGACGTTAGATCACCGAGGAAGTTGGGACGACGCCTTACCATTGTTGGAGTTCACATACAACAACGCTTCCATGCGAGTATTGGGATGGCACCTTTGAAGCAATCGTATGGACGTAAATGTCGACGCCTCTTTGTTGGTACCAGGACGGCGAGCTTAACCGTCAGAGGACCAGATATGATCCAAATAGATCACCGAGAAGATCCGCTTGATCGAGATCGGATGCGAACATCTCAAAGTCGATGTAAGAGTTATGCGCATCAACGACGCCGACCACTCGAAGTTCGAGGAAGGAGAACATGTATTTCTTAGAGTCACCCCACCATCGGAGTTGGTCGAGCGATCAAATCCAAGAAACTTACCCCTAAATTCATTGGACCATACCGCATTCTTCGTCAGATTGGTCCAAAGGGCATATCGATTGCCTTACCCCATTCTTGTCGAACATCCACGACGCCTTTCACGCCTCACAATTGCGGAAGTATGTTTCCGACCCTTCTCATGTCATCGAACCGGATGTGATTCAACCTGAAGGACGACCTATCTTTTGAAGCGTCACCGGAAGGATCGTTGATCGGAAAGCCAAACAAGATGAACAAAGAGATTCAACTTGTCAAAGTTGTGTGGGATCAAAAGACGGGAGATGCGACTTGGGAGCTGGAGGAGAAGATGAAGACTCAGTACCCTGAACTTTTCTGAGGTAAGAACCTTATTTGCAATTTCGAGGACGAAATTTTTTTAGAGGGAGAGATTGTAACACCTGAGGACGAGATCGACATCGTATTAGGACGACGGATCGAGACCTCGGCCAAGACCTTGTGTCGGGATCCCGTGACTAGATCGCTTCACGAGATCATTTGTCGAGCCGATGAGACCACGTGCACTAGTCAGCCGAATCGAGGAGGTCGCGTGTCGAGTTGATGAAGTCGCTGCATCGAAATGATGAGGACGCAAGTCGAGCTGAGGAGACCGCGTTCACGAACTCGTGTTAGAACCTTGTACGCTTGCACGAGCACTCTTGTCGACATCGTGTCGAGAAGACACCTCGTATTATTTCGAACGTTACTCAGCGTTATTATTATATTGTTTGTAATTATTACATTGTCGGCTTGCCGTTGACCGACAGAGTAGAGGGTAATTATGAGAGGAACGAGTTAACGGGTAGATGATTGATGGGATTGGCATCTTATAGCTGGAGTTACGTTTATACCCCTTTCTCTCCAGCGGTATACCACAACCGATTCCCTCACACTCATTCTTTCTTTTCTTTCTTCTTCCTTCCTTCGCTCTCGTGTTTCGTGGTTTTCTTCAAAACTCTCCATCGACGAATCCGTGAGTTCCATCGAGATTCTGCACAAGCTTTCTTCATCAATTTTGTTCATCATCAACTTCTCGACCCATATCTCGTCCGATCGACCATCACCATTGAGGTATGAAGAATGTATTTTTGTCTTCTTCGTACTCTTTGTTTAGCGCTAATTCTTCTTCCATTTTTAACCGCTTTTATGCTTCCAAATCATATCAAATTGATGGGTTTTCTTATTCATAATATTACCTATCTTTCTAACCGATTAATTGGGTTTGTAAAACAAATTTCTTTCTCTCGCTTTTTCTCGCAATCAGCGCCCGTAAAACCTCCATTTTTGGTTCGCTTCGATTTCTTGTTTTTCATTCGTTGCTTCGATTATTGTTGTTGTCGATCTATCTCATTGAAGCATCGATAACTTTTTCATGAAATTTTGATCGAAATCCCTAACTTTGTGTTAGAGGAAAAATATATTTCAGTTCTTGAGTTTTATATTTTTCCTGGGTCAGGTTGAAGTTTGGGATGAGAGCTAGATGTATTGGAAACCATAGATCGATCTAAGTTGTGTTTGTTTTAGGAAGTCCGATTCAGAGATCGAGTGATTCGAATCAAGGGTACGGAAAGCGAATCCAAGGACGCTGGCAGCGGAATCCAGATCGAGGATCAGACGTGTCGAGGTCGATCAAAGCGCACGTGTCGAAGTCGCTGTCGAGTTCGTTGAAGATAGCCGTGTCGAGATCGAAGAGAGAGAAGTCGCTGTCGAGCTCTTAGAAGACAGCTGTGTCGAGGTCGTTGTCGAGCAGCATTAACTTGGAGTTCGGTAAGGGCAACTCCTAGATATCTCTAAGGCTTTATTTTATAAGTCCTTAAGTAAGGGCGCTTCACATTAATACTTTCGTAGTATGCTAGCATAAGGGCATTTCATATTCTACGTGGTTATGTTATTGTGTATGGATTTCCTGATTTGTGTCGAGCTGAAATGTTGTGATATGATTGAGTTTTTGCATGTATTTAATATGTGATTGAATATATGTCGTGAAGTGTGTATTGCATGTTGAATTGCGTTTCTTCATGTCGAGCTTGCTCTTTTATTTGACATGCGGTTGAATATCTTGTGTTTAACTCTTTGAATATCGTGATGCGCTTAATTGTTCATCGAGTGAGCGAGCTAGGTGAGTCGTATGACGCTTTTGAGCCGTGACCCGGATAATCGAGGGTGCTAGGTCCCCTTTGTTTACGGGAGATTGACTAGACGCCGCCACGCCACTGACCTGAGTTGACCGGCCCTGGGGAGAGCGAGGATCCCAAGGCTTCGGCCGACTTTCCGACATACCAGACGGCAGCGTGTGCATTCCGGAAAATTGTCGAGTCGAGAAAATGGATTTGTGAGTTGTGTCGAGTTTAGAGTGAGATGGTCGAGTCACGTCGGTGAATGTTATACTTTGTTGCTTGCTTATATCTTTATGTCGAGCTTATCTTGAATTGTTGAGAAGTTGACCACTTTCCCGTGGTGCCTTCAATCCATGACTGTTACCCAGGCGATGTCGAAGTTCGCAGTAACTCGACAAAGAGACGATGCCGAGGAGGAGCTCGACGAGGACCCGAGTGACGACCTCTATCTGTCGTGATTGTTTATTTGTTGGATGTTAGTTTTTCCGAGGACTGCACTGTTTTCTTTTGTGTTCGAGGTCGTGACCAGCTGGGCGTATGTTGTGTTGTTGCTGTGGTAGATGGTGGTCTTACTTTTGGAGCAAATGCGTGGGAGTCTCTGCTAAGTACCCCAGGGTATGATGGCTCTTTTGAAGTTGTCGTACCTTAGGTGTATTTTCTTTGCACATTTGCTACTCAGTATTTGTATACATTATTATTTCGGTGATATATATATATGTATGTTATGCATGTATGTTTTATTTGAATTTAAGTCTTGTGTCTTAGTTGCACCATGTTTCAAAAGTCAGAATTACTCGATGTGCACGAGTTGGTTTATATAAAAAAATATATCGTATTTTTAAAAGGCACAAGAGTTTTGTTTTTAAAACACATCTCATATAGGTTTATGTTGAGCTTGGTGTGTTGAGCTCGGTAACTCGAGTTCGGTATATTGAGCTCGGTAGCGGTCCGGAAACGGGTCGTTACAAGTTGCTTCTTCTATTGCTTGCAAACACTGAGAAAATATAAATAAGCATCAGAAAGAAAAGAAGATTAATAGGAACCGAAGAAGAAGAAGAAACAAAGATGAAGAAAAACATTGAAACCCAAAATAGATAAAAAGCATAGAATAGAATGAAAGACCCAAACCGAGAAGTGAAGAAGGTGAAAAATCTCACCATTCCGCTATTCACATTATTTATTTCGACAGCCTGATTGTGATGGGTCTTCATGCTCCAATAGATAGGTGTCTTCAAGCTGTCGAGATCAAGCTCAACGGCTCGAGATCAGGCTTGATTGCGACAAACGAGGACCAACGGCTTGATCGGTGTGAATAGTCACGTAGAGGAGCAACAGCTTGAGCGTGATCTCGGCGGTGTGAATAGTCCGAGATCAACAGCCGTGTCAAGCTCAACCTGCCGAGATCGGGCTTGATTGCGGCGACGAGGACTAATCGCTGAGCTTGATCTCGGCAGTTGAGATCAAGCTCCGCCTGTCGAGATGAATGCTCCTCGCTCACATGGAAAAGTGTGAGTTGCTTCTCATATGGTGACGAAGCCGGAGGGAGAAGATGCATGTCTTTATCTTCTCCAAGGATTCGAGGAAGATGGAGGTTGCGAATCGCTGATCTCGACAGGTTGAGGACCAACGGCCGGAGCTTGATCTCGGCAGTGTGAATAGCCGTGGAGATCGCCCTCAACGGCTTGAGCTTGATCTCGACAGTGTGAATAGTCGCCGAGATCAACAGCCAGATGTCAAGCTCAACCCGTCGAGATCGCCGGATCTCGACAAATTGAGGAATCGATACTCGAGCTTGATCTCAAAGCTCGAGATCAAGCTCCACTGCCGAGATCAGCTTGATCTCGACAGTTGATTACCAACGGCTTGAGCTTGATCTCGACAGTGTGGATGGTCATGGTAACACCTGAGGGCGAGATCGACATCAGACAGGACGACGTATCGGAGACCTCGACCAAGACCTCGCGTCGAGATCCCGTGACTAGATCGTTCGCCGAGATCATTTGTCGGTGATGAGACCACGCGGCACTAGCCGGCCGAAATGGAGGTCGCGCGTGTCGAAGTTGATGAAGTCGCGTCTGAGCCGATGAGGACGCAAGTCGAAATGAGGAGACCACGTTCACGAACTCGTGTTAGAACCTTATGCGTTTGCACGAGCACTCTTGTCGACATCGTGTCGAGATGATACCTCGTATTATTTCAACGCGTTACTCAGCGTTATTATTATATTGTTGTAATTATTACATTGTCGGCTTGCCGTTGACCGACAGAGTAGAGGGTAATTATGAGAGGAACGAGTTAACGGGTAGATGATTGATGGGATTGGCATCTTATAGCTGGAGTTACGTTTATACCCCTTTCTCGCCAGCTGTATACCACGACCGATTCCCTCACACTCATTTCTCTTTTCTTCTTTCTTCTTCCTTCCTTCTGCTCTGTGTTTCGTTGTTTTCTTCAAAAATTTCCATCGATTTAAACCGTGAGTTCCATCGAGATTCTCGCAAGCTTTCTTCATCAATTTTGTTCATCATCAACTTCGACCCATATCTCGTCTGATCGACCATCACCATTGAGGTATGAAGAATGATTTTCTTTCATCCGTACTCATCGTTTAGCGCTAATTCTTCTTCCATTTTTAACCGCTTTATGCTTCCAAATCATGTCAAATTGATGGGTTTTCTTATTCACGATATTACCTATCTTTTAACCGATTAATTGGGCTTGTAAAACAAATTTCTTCCTCTGCTTTTCTCGCACCGGCAGCGTCTAAAACCTCCATTTTTGGTTCGCTTCGATTTCTTGTTTTTCATTCGTTGCTTCGATTATTGTTGTTGTCGATCTTTCCGCTGAAGCATCGGATAACTTTTTCATGAAATTTTGATCGAAATCCCTAACTTTGTGTTAGAGGAAAAATATATTTCAGTTCTTGAGTTTTATATTTTTCTCGGGTCAGGTTGAGTTTGGGGATGAGAGAGCTAGATGTATTGGAAACCATAGATCGATCTAAGTTGTGTTTGTTTTAGGAAGTCCGATTCCCGAGATCGAGTGATTCGAATCAAGGGTACGGAAAGCTAATCCAAGGACGCTGGAATGAATCCAGATCGAGGATCGTGCGTGTCGAGGTCGACCGAGAAGCGTGACGTGTCGGGTCGTTGTCGAGTTCGTTGAAGATAGCCGTGTCGAGATCGAGTAAGAGAAGTCGTTGTCGAAGCTCTTAGAAGACAAATTTGTCGAGGTCGTTGTCGGCAAAGCATTAACTTGGAGTTCTGGTAGTGGCAACTCCTAGATATCTCTAAGGCTTTATTTTATAAGTCCTTAAGTAAGGGCGCTTCACATTAATACTTTTGTAGTATGCTAGCATAAGGGCATTTCATATTCTACGTGGTTATGTTATTGTGTATGGATTTCCTGATTTGTGTCGAAATAAATGTTGTGATATGATTGAGTTTTTGCATGTATTTAATATGTGATTGAATATATGTCGTGAAGTGTGTATTGCATGTTGAATTGCGTTTCTTCATGTCGAGCTTGCTCTTTTATTTGACATGCGGTTGAATATCTTGTGTTTAACTCTTTGAATATCGTGATGCGCTTAATTGTTCATCGAGTGGCGAGCTAGGTGAGTCGTATGACGCTTTTGAGCCGTGACCCTGATAATCGAGGGTGCTAGGTCCCCTTTTTGTTTACGGAGATTGACTAGACGTCGCCACGCTACGGACCTGAGTTGACTGGCCCTAGGGAGAGCGAGGATCCCAAGGCTTTTGGACTTTCCGACATACTGACGGCGTGTGCATTCCGGAAAAATTGTCGGTCGAGAGAAAATGGATTTGTGAGTTGTGTCGAGTTTAGAGTGAGATGGTCGAGTCACGCCGGTGAATGTTATACTTTGTCGCTTGCTTATATTTTTATGTCGAGCTTATCTTGAATTGTTGAGAAGTTGACCTTTCCCGTGGTGCCTTCAATCCATGACGGTTACCCAGGCGATGTCGAAGTTCGCAGTAACTCGACAGTAGACGATGCCGAGGAGGAGCTCGACGAGGACCCGAGTGACGACCTCTATCTGTCGTGATTGTTGATTTGTTGGATGTTTGTTTTTCTGAGGACTGTACTTATTTTTCTTTTGTGTTCGAGGTCGTGACCAGTTTGGGCAGTGTGTTTTGTTGCTACAGGGTAGACTGGTGGTCTTACTTTTGGAGCAGCCCCCTGCGTGGGAGTCTGCAAGTACCCCTGTATGATTACTCTTTTGAAGTCGTCGTGCATTAGGTGTATTTTCTTTACACAATTGCTACTCAGTATTTTGTATACATTATTATTTCGAGTGATATATATATGTGTATGTTATGCATGTATGTTTTATTAGAATTTAAGTCTTGTGTCTTAGTTGCACCATGTTTCAAAAGTCAGAATTACTCTGATGTGCACGAGTTGGTTTTATAATAAAAAAATATATCGTATTTTTAAAAGGCACAAGAGTTTTGTTTTTAAAACACATCTCATATAGGTTTATGTTGAGCTTGGTGTGTTGAGCTCGGTAACTCGAGCTCGGTATATTGAGCTCGGTAGCGGTCCGGAAACGGGTCGTTACATTGTTGGTATCGTGAGCAGTCGGCTCGACCGAGCTGTGCATAGGAATTTGGACTGGTCACTATGTCGGGTTATGTGTGTTGGGTACCTAGTTGTATTGTGTTGATTGCTGTTTGATTAAGTGAAGCACTTATTGCTTGAGAAATTGTTTGAACTGTTTCTTGATTGAAGCAGTGTGTTTTAACACATCCTTGTTGTGAGATTCGGCGTGGTTTTGAACTTTGTGGAATCTAATGCCACCTCGTAGGAATACGACATCTGCAACCGAGAACGCCGACATGGAACGAGCTATTCAAGCTATGGCCGAGATGGCGGCAGCCATGGCTCAACAATCACCGCCAGAACTCAACAGCTAACGCGATGGCTCAACAGACGGCAGCGTTAACTCAGTAACTTGCAAAGAACAAAGAACGAGCGTAACGTAATGAAGCAAGAGGATTGGCCGACTTCAGAAGCATGATCCAATCGTTCTACTATGAGCCAAATCCGGATAAAGTCGATCTTTGGATGCAAGAGATCGAGAAGATCTTTGAGGCACTTCATTGCCTGACAACGTGAAGGTCGACTATGCCACCTACTTATTGCTAGGAGACGCAGAGTATTGGTGGAGAGGAGTGAAGCAACGTTTATAGCGTAACATCGCGAGATGACCTGGGAGCTTTTTCGTGAAAGGTTTTTGGACAAGTACTTCCGGATCTCGCACGAGCCGAGAAGGAGCAGGAATTTCTTCATCGGCAAAGGCAACTCGGCGGTGTCCGAGTATGCGCCAAGTTCGAATCATTGGCGAGGTATTTCAGTCCATTTCGTGACCGAGTTGACCGAGAGATGGTTAAGTGAGAGATTCCAACTGGATTGAGATTCGACATTAGTCGATGGTGTCATTGAGGATCGAAATCTCCAAGAGCTGATTGATCGATGTGTCGAGGTAGAAGGAGTGAGGAGCCACAAGAAGAAGACTGCTGTGGGCGGACCGGTGAGACCCCGAGTGCGGGGCGAGATTTGCACAAAAAGGGAAACCACCGCAGAAGAGGCCTTACGACCAGACCTCGTGGGAACAACAACAGGACAAGATCGTCCGATGACCCAAGTACCTAGGAGTGGAGGTCGGACGGTGTCGAGGTGATTTGCTACCGATGTGGAAAGCCGACATTACGCGAGTAATCAGACTCGTAAGGAGGAGGTGTGTTTCAACCGCAAGAAGCCAGGGCATTTTGCTAAGGATTGTCCTACACCTAAAGTCGAACCGACGATGCTTGGCGCAAAGGCCAAAGGAAAGCGTCAAGTGGCTAAAGGCGAGTTTTCTCGCATGAGTGGTGAGGAAGTCGAACGAGCCGATGATCTTATCCAAGGTGAATGTGAGATCGAGGGTAAATCCTTATCCGTTCTTTTTGATTCTGTGCAACCCATTCCTTTATTTCTTCCGATCAGTGTGAACCATTTGAACTTGACCGTGATCGCTACCGCTTAAATTAGTAGTTACAACCCCAAATGCTAAAACCTTAGTCACAAACACCGCATGTCTTAATTGTGTAGTGATTATTCGTAGTAGAAAGTTTGTGGTCAATTTGGTTTGTTTGCCTCTTAAGGGCTTAGATGTTATCCTCGGGATGGATTGGTTGTCACACCACCATGTCCTTTTGACTGTGCCGTAAAAGCGTAATTTTTCCAGACCTTGGAGTCTCCAATTATCTTTCTGCCAACGTATTGGAGTTTCTTTGAAAGAAGGAACTAGGGAATACATGTATCTAGCTAGTTCGGAAGTTTTCCAAATAGATCGACGTGAAGAATGTACCAGGTGGTGTGTGATTTTGAGGACGTTTTCCAAGACGTGCCGGGATTACCACCAAGACGAGAGGTCGAGTTCTCCATCGACCGATTCCAGGAACAGACCGATTTCCAAAGCGCCAGACAGGATGTCTCCCCGCCGAGATGAAAGAGTCAAGTCCCGGATCGAACACTTGGAGTCGAAGCAATTCATACGACCGAGCCGTGTCACCGTGGGGAGCTCCGGTGTTGTTGGTTAAGAAGAAGGATGGACGATCAAGGTCGTGCGTGGACTATCGTGAGCTTAACAAGGTTACCGTGAAGAACCGCTATCCGTTACCACGTATTGGCGACTTGATGGACCAACTTCATGGAGCGGCGATCTTTTCCAAGATAGACTTGAAGTCGGGCTACCATCGATTCGCGTGAAGGAGGAAGATGTCGCCAAAACAGCTTTCAGACTAGATACGGTCACTACGAGTACTTGGTGATGCCGCTTGGAGTGGCGAATCGCGCCACCGTGTTTATGGACTACATGAACATGATTTTCCATTCGCTTTTGGATCAGTTCGTTGTAGTGTTCATCGACGACATATTGATTTACTCGAGGAACCGAGAAGAGCACGCAGAACACCTATGTCGAGTACTACGGATATTACGAGATAAGCAACTCTATGCCAACTGGTCAAGTGTGAATTTTGGCTTGAAGAGGTGAATTTTCTTGGTCACGTGATTTTCCAGAAGGGATAGTGGATCCAATTAAGATCGAGGCGGTGATAGCATGGGAACACTAAGACTAAGCATCGAGATCAGGAGTTTTGTCGGCTTAGCGTGCTATTACCGAAGATTCATTGAAGGTTTCTCGAAGATTGTCGCGCCTCTTACACGATTGACGAGGAAGGATCAACCTTTGCTTGGGCCGAGGAGTGCGGCCGTTCAACGACCGGAAGGAGCTTTTGACGGCAGCGCTTTGTCGATTTTGCCTCAACCGTAAGAGCCTTTCGAGGTGTATTGTGATGCGTCACACCAGGGATTGGGATGCGTCGATGCAACATCGGAAGGTGGTCGCGTATGCTTCTAGACAACTTAAGATTCACGAGAGGAACTACCCTACTCACGACTTGGAGCTAGCCCCAGAGTTTTTGCGTGAAGATATGGAGGCACTACCTTTACGGAGCACTCTTACCGCTTTCAGCGATCACAAGAGCATGAAGTACTGTTCGACCGTAGGAACTCAACATGCGTCAACGTAGATGGACGTAATTTCTCAAGGACTACGACTTTACGCTGGAATACCATCCCTGTAAGGCTAACGTAGTAGCAGATGCGCTGAGCAGAAGAGCGCTTTAACCTCGGTAATGATGATCAAGGAGTTGGAGATGCTCGAGAAGTTCCGAGACTTGAAGTCGAGTGTCGGGTTTCACCGAAAGCCGAGATTTGGTATGCTTACCATTTCTAATGATTGTTGGACGAGATCCGAGACCAGCAAGTTCATGACGAGCTTCGCAAGAGAAGATTCATTGATAAGCGCAAGGAAGGCGATGCACTTCAGGCCCGAGCGGACGACATCTTGAGGTGCAATGGCCGAGTGTGCGCATCTAACGATCCGAAGCCGAGGAAGTTGATTCTCGACGGCGCATAAGAGCAACTTTAGTATTCATCCCGAGTTACGAAGATGTATCAAGACTTGAAGAAGCATTTTTGGTGGTCCTGAATGAAGAAGCAAGTGGCGAGCACGTAGCTTCATGTTTGGCGTGTCGAAGCGAAGGTGGAGCACCAACGACCTGCAGAATGCTACAATCGCTGACGCATCAAAGATGGAAATGGGACAAGATTTCCATGGATTTCGTTGTAGGTTTGCCAAGACGCAGAAGAAGAATGATTCGATTTGGGTGATCGTCGACCGATTGACCAAATCTGCCATTTCTTGCCAAAGGAGGTCGACATACAACGTGGAAAAGTCGACCGAGATCTACATCACGGAGATAGTACGACTTCATGGAATACCCTCTTCGATCGTGTCGGACCGAGATCCGAGTTCACGCCTCATTTTTGGAGGAATTGCAAGGAGCGATGGGAACCGAGCTCGAGGCTTAGCTCGGCATATCATCCACGCATCGACGGTCGACCGAGAGAACGATCCAATCGCTTGAAGATTTGTTACGAGCTTATGCGTTAGATCACCGAGGAAGTTGGGACGACGCCTTACCATTGTTGGAGTTCACATACAACAACAGCTTCCATGCGAGTATTGGGATGGCACCTTTTGAAGCCTTGTATGGACGTAAATGTCGACGCCTCTTTGTTGTTGGTACCAGGACGGCGAGCGAACCGTCAGAGGACCAGATATGATCCAAACAGACTACCGAGAAGATCCGCTTGATCGAGAGATCGGATGCGAACATCTCAAAGTCGATGTAAGAGTTATGCGCACCAACGACGTCGACCACCGAGTTCGAGGAAGGAGAACATGTATTTCTTAGAGTCACCCCCACTACCGAGTTGGTCGAGCGATCAAATCCAAGAAACTTACCCCTAAATTCATTGGACCATACCGCATTCTTCGTCAGATTGGTCCAAAGTGGCATATCGATTGCCTTACCCCATTCTTGTCGAACATCCACGACGTCTTTCACGCCTCACAATTGCGAAGTATGTTTCCGACCCTTCTCATGTCATCGAACCGGATGTGATTCAATCAAGGACGACCTATCTTTGAAGCGCCACCAAAGCAAGGATCGTTGATCGGAAAGCCAAACAAATATGAACAAAGAGATCCAACTTGTCAAAGTTGTGTGGGATCAAAAGACGGAGATGCGACTTGGGAGCCGGAGGAGAAGATGAAGATTCAAGACTCAACTTTTCTCGAGGTAAGAACCTTATTTGCAATTTCGAGGACGAAATTTTTTTAGAGGAGAGATTGTAACACCTGAGGACGAGATCGACATCGTATTAGACGACGATCGAGACCTCGTACCAAGACCTTGGGTCGAGATCCCGTGACTAGAGCGTTTGCGGAGATCATTTGTCGAGCTGATGAGACCACGGGCACTAGTCAGCCGAATCGAGGAGGTCGCGTGTCGAGTTGATGAAGTCGCGTACCGAGCTGATGAGGACGCAAGTCGAGCTGAGGAGACCGCGTTCACGAACTCGTGTTAGAACCTTGTACGCTTGCACGAGCACTCTTGTCGACATCGTGTCGAGATGACACCTCGTATTATTTCGAACGTTACTCAGCGTTATTATTATATTGTTTGTAATTATTACATTGTCGGCTTGCCGTTGACCGACAGAGTAGAGGGTAATTATGAGAGGAACGAGTTAACGGGTAGATGATTGATGGGATTGGCATCTTATAGCTGGAGTTACGTTTATACCCCTTTCTCGCCAGCTGTATACCACGACCGATTCCCTCACACTCATTCTTTCTCTTTTCTTCTTTCTTCCTTCCTTCTGCTCTGTGTTTCGTGGTTTTCTTCAAAAACTTCCATCGACGAAACCGTGAGTTCCATCGAGATTCTGCACAAGCTTTCTTCATCAATTTTGTTCATCATCAACTTCTCGACCCATATCTCGTCTGATCGACCATCACCATTGAGGTATGAAGAACAGATTTTTATCTTCTTCGTGCTACTGTTTAGCGCTAATTCTTCTTCCATTTTTAACCAGTTTTATGCTTCCAAATCATATCAAATTGATGGGTTTTCTTATTCATAATATTACCTATCTTTCTAACCGATTAATTGGGCTTGTAAAACAAATTTCTTTCTCTGTTTTTCTGCAATCGGCAGTGCCCAGAAACCTCCATTTTTGGTTCGTTTCGATTTCTTGTTTTTCATTCGTTGCTTCTGATTATTGTTGTTGTCGATCTATCTGTTGAAGCATCAGATAACTTTTTCATGAAATTTTGATCGAAATCCCTAACTTTGTGTTAGAGGAAAAATATATTTCAGTTCTTGAGTTTTATATTTTTCTGGGTTGTGGTTGAGTTTGGGATGAGAGCTAGATGTATTGGAAACCATAGATCGATCTAAGTTGTGTTTGTTTTAGGAAGTCTGATTCCCGAGATCGAGTGATTTCCGAATCAAGGGTACGGGAAAGCGAATCCAAGGACGCCAAGCAATGAATCCAGATCGAGGATCAGACGCGTGTCGAGGTCGATCGAAGCGCACGATCAGTCGCTGTCGAAGTTCGTTGAAGATAGCCGTGTCGAGATCGAAAAGAGAAGTCGTTGTCGAGCTCTTAGAAGACAAATGTGTCGAGGTCGTTGTCGGCAAAGATTAACTTGGAGTTCGGTAAGTGGCAACTCCTAGATATCTCTAAGGCTTTATTTTATAAGTCCTTAAGTAAGAGGCGCTTCACATTAATACTTTCGTAGTATGCTAGCATAAGGGCATTTCATATTCTACGTGGTTATGTTATTGTGTATGGATTTCTGATTTGTGTCGAAATGAAATGTTGTGATATGATTGAGTTTTTGCATGTATTTAATATGTGATTGAATATATGTCGTGAAGTGTGTATTGCATGTTGAATTATGCGTTTCTTCATGTCGAGCTTGCTCTTTTATTTGACATGCGGTTGAATATCTTGTGTTTAACTCTTTGAATATCGTATGCTTAATTGTTCATCGAGTGAAGCGAGCTAGGTGAGT
This sequence comes from Calophaca sinica, assembly GCA_037113605.1. Taxonomy (NCBI): domain Eukaryota; kingdom Viridiplantae; phylum Streptophyta; class Magnoliopsida; order Fabales; family Fabaceae; genus Calophaca; species Calophaca sinica. The sequence goes on from CM073737.1 coordinate 4,685,229, forward strand.
CGTATGATGTTTTTGAGCCGTGACCGGATAATCGAGGGTGCTAGGTCCCCTTTTTGTTTACGGAGATTGACTAGACGCCGCCACGCTACGGACCTGAGTTGACCGCCCTAGGGAGAGCGAGGATCCCAAGGCTTCGGCCGACTTTCCGACATACCAGATGCAGCGTGTGCATTCCGGAAAATTGTCGAGTCGAGAGAAAATGGATTTGTGAGTTGTGTCGAGTTTAGAGTGAGATGGTCGAGTCACGTCGGTGAATGTTATACTTTGTTGTTTGCTTATATCTTTTATGTCGAGCTTATCTTGAATTGTTGAGAAGTTGACCTTTCCCGTGGTGCCTTCAATCCATGACGGTTACCCAGGCGATGTCGAAGTTCGCAGTAACTCGGCAAAGAGACGATGCCGAGGAGGAGCTCGACGAGGACCCGGGTGCCGCCCTCTATCTGTCGTGATTGTTTATTTGTTGGATGTTAGTTTTTCTGAGGACTGTACCTGTTTTTCTTTTGTGTTCGAGGTCGTGACCAGTTTGGGCAGTGTTGTGTTGTTGCTCTGAGGGTAGACTGGTGGTCTTACTTTTGAGCAAACAAGGTGGGAGTCTCCGGAAGTACCCCTGTGGTATGATGGCTCTTTTGAAGTTGTCGTACCTTAGGTGTATTTTCTTTGCACATTTGCTACTCTGTATTTGTATACATTATTATTCGGGTGATATATATATATGTATGTTATGCATGTATGTTTTATTTGAATTTAAGTCTTGTGTCTTAGTTGCACCATGTTTCAAAAGTCAGAATTACTCGATGTGCACGAGTTGGTTTTATAAAAAAATATATCGTATTTTTAAAAGGCACAAGAGTTTTGTTTTTAAAACACATCTCATATAGGTTTATGTTGAGCTTGGTGTGTTGAGCTCGGTAACTCGAGTTCGGTATATTGAGCTCTCAGAAGCGGTCCTAAACGGTCGTTCTGTTGCCGACATCAACAGCTTCATGTCAAGCTCAAATTGTCGAGATCAGGCTTGATTTCGACAGTGTCTTTATCTTCTCCGAGGATTCAAGGAAGATGGAGGTTGTGAACTGCTTGATTTCGACAGGGTTGGACGAAGCAACAGCTTCTGGCCGTGATCTCGGCCAGTGAATAGTGTCGCGATCGACAAATGTCAAGCTCAACCTGTCGAGATCAGCTCGATTTCGACAGCGAGGACCAACGGCTGAGCTTGATCTCGACTTTGGAGATCAAGCTCGACCTGTCGAGATCGATGCTCCTCACCCGATGGAAAAGTGTGAGTTGCTTCTTCTATTGCTTGCAAACACTGAGAAAATATAAATAAGCATCAGAAAGAAAAGAAGATTAATAGGAACCGAAGAAGAAGAAGAAACAAAGATGAAGAAAAACATTGAAACCCAAAATAGATAAAAAGCATAGAATAGAATGAAAGACCCAAACCGAGAAGTGAAGAAGGTGAAAAATCTCACCATTCCGCTATTCACATTATTTATTTCGACAGCCTGATTGTGATGGGTCTTCATGCTCCGATAGATAGGTGTCTTCAAGCTGTCGAGATCAAGCTCAACGGCTCGAGATCAGGCTTGATTGCGACAGCTTGAGGACCAACGGCTTGATCAGGTGTGAATAGCTGTCAGGTAGAGGAGCAACAGCTTGAGCGTGATCTCGACAGGTGTGAATAGCTGTCGAGATCAACAGTCAAGCTCAACCTGTCGAGATCAGGCTTGATTGCGACAGCTTGAGGACCAACTGCTTGAGCTTGATCTCGACAGATTGAGATCAAGCTCGCCCTGTCGAGATGAATGCTCCTCAGTTCTCACATGGAAAAGTGTGAGTTGCTTCTCATATGGTGACGAAGCTGGAGGGAGAAGATGCATGTCTTTATCTTCTCCAAGGATTCGAGGAAGATGGAGGTTGCGAACTGCTTGATCTCGACAGGTTGAGGACCAACGGCTGGAGCTTGATCTCGACAGGTGTGAATAGCTGTGGAGATCGTCCTCAACGGCTTGAGCTTGATCTCGACAGGTGTGAATAGCTGTCGAGATCAACAGCTTCGTGTCAAGCTCAACCTGTCGAGATCAAGCCGGATCTCGACAGCTTGAGGAATCGACAGCTCGAGCTTGATCTCGAAAGCTCGAGATCAAGCTCCACCTGTCGAGATCAGGCTTGATCTCGACAGGTTGATTACCAACGGCTTGAGCTTGATCTCGACAGGTGTGGATGGCTGTTGTAACACCTGAGGACGAGATCGACATCGTATTAGGACGACGTATCGAGACCTCGACCAAGACCTTGTGTCGAGATCCCGTGACTAGATCGTTTGCCGAGATCATTTGTCGAGCTGATGAGACCACGCGGCACTAGTCTGAAATGGTGAGGAGGTCGCGTGTCGAGTTGATGAAGTCGCTGCATCGAAATGATGAGGTCGCAAGCCGAGCTGAGGAGACCGCGCTCACGAACTCGTGTTAGAACCTTGTACGTTTGCACGAGCACTCTTGTCGACATCGTGTCGAGATGATACCTCGTATTATTTCGAACGCGTTACTCAGCGTTATTATTATATTGTTTGTAATTATTACATTGTCGACTTGCCGTTGGACCAAGAGTGAGGGTAATTATGAGAGGAACGAGTTAACGGGTAGATGATTGATGGGATTGGCATCTTATAGCTGGAGTTACGTTTATACCCCTTTCTCGCCAATTTGTATACCACGACCGATTCCCTCACACTCATTTCTCTTTTCTTCTTTCTTCTTCCTTCCTTCGCCTGTGTTTCGTTGTTTTCTTCAAAATCTCCATCGACGAAACCGTGAGTTCCATCGAGATTCGCATGCTTTCTTCATCAATTTTGTTCATCATCAACTTCTCCACCCAAATCTCGTCTGATCGACCATCACCATTGAAGTATGAAGAACAATTTTTCTTTCATCCGTACTCTTGTTTAGCGCTAATTCTTCTTCCATTTTTAACCGCTTTATGCTTCCAAATCATGTCAAATTGATGGGTTTTCTTATTCACGATATTACCTATCTTTTAACCGATTAATTGGGCTTGTAAAACAAATTTCTTCCTCTCGTTTTTCTGCAATCGGGTGCCCGAAACCTCCATTTTTGGTTCGTTTGATTTCTTGTTTTTCATTCGTTGCTTCGATTATTGTTGTTGTCGATCTTTCTCAAGAAGCATCGATAACTTTTTCATGAAATTTTGATCGAAATCCCTAACTTTGTGTTAGAGGAAAAATATATTTCGCTTCTTGAGTTTTATATTTTCCTGGGTCAGGGTTGAAGCTGGGGATGAGAGAGCTAGATGTATTGGAAACCATAGATCGATCTAAGTTGTGTTTGTTTTAGGAAGTCTGATTCCCGAGATCGAGTGATTCCGAATCAAGGGTACGGGAAAGCGAATCCAAGGACGCGGAAGCAGCGGAATCCAGATCGAGGACTGTACGTGTCGAGGTCGACTGAAAGCGTACGTATCGAAGTCGTTGTCGAGTTCGTTGAAGATAGCCGTGTCGAGATCGAGTAAGAGAAGTCGCTGTCGAGCTCTTAGAAGACAGCTGTGTCGAGGTCGTTGTCGAGCAGCATTAACTTGGAGTTCGGTAAGGGCAACTCCTAGATATCTCTAAGGCTTTATTTTATAAGTCCTTAAGTAAGGGCGCTTCACATTAATACTTTCGTAGTATGCTAGCATAAGGGCATTTCATATTCTACGTGGTTATGTTATTGTGTATGGATTTCCTGATTTGTGTCGAGCTGAAATGTTGTGATATGATTGAGTTTTTGCATGTATTTAATATGTGATTGAATATATGTCGTGAAGTGTGTATTGCATGTTGAATTGCGTTTCTTCATGTCGAGCTTGCTCTTTTATTTGACATGCGGTTGAATATCTTGTGTTTAACTCTTTGAATATCGTGATGCTAATTGTTCATCGAGTGAGCGAGCTAGGTGAGTCGTATGACGCTTTTGAGCCGTGACCCTGATAATCGAGGGTGCTAGGTCCCCTTGTTTACTGAGATTGACTAGACGTCGCCATGCTACGGACCTGAGCCGACCGCCCTAGGGAGAGCGAGGATCCCAAGGCTTCGCTGGACTTTCCGACATACCAGACGGCGTGTGCATTCCGGAAAAATTGTCGAGTCGAGAGAAAATGGATTTGTGAGTTGTGTCGAGTTTAGAGTGAGATGGTCGAGTCACGCTTGAATGTTATACTTTGCTGTTTGCTTATATTTTTATGTCGAGCTTATCTTGAATTGTTGAGAAGTTGACCCTTTCCCGTGGTGCCTTCAATCCATGACGGTTACCCAGGCGATGTCGAGTTCGCAGGTAACTCGACAGTAGACGATGCCGAGGAGGAGCTCGACGAGGACCCGAGTGACGACCTCTATCTGTCGTGATTGTTGATTTGTTGGATGTTTGTTTTTCTGAGGACTGTACTTATTTTTCTTTTGTGTTCGAGGTCGTGACCAGTTTGGGCAGTGTGTTTTGTTGCTACAGGGTAGACTGGTGGTCTTACTTTTGGAGCAGCCCCCTGCGTGGGAGTCTGCCGGAAGTACCCCCAGGGTATGATTACTCTTTTGAAGTCGTCGTACCTTAGGTGTATTTTCTTTACACAATTGCTACTCTGTATTTTGTATACATTATTATTTCGAGTGATATATATATGTGTATGTTATGCATGTATGTTTTATTAGAATTTAAGTCTTGTGTCTTAGTTGCACCATGTTTCGAAAAGCTGTAATTACTCTGATGTGCACGAGTTGGTTTTATAAAAAAAAAATATATCGTATTTTTAAAAGGCACAAGAGTTTTGTTTTTAAAACACATCTCATATAGGTTTATGTTGGGCTTGGTGTGTTGAGCTCGGTAACTCGAGCTCGGTATATTGAGCTCGGTAGCGGTCCGGAAACGGGTCGTTACAGCTGTCGACATCAACAGCTTCATGTCAAGCTCAAATTGTCGAGATCAGGCTTGATTTCGACAGTGTCTTTATCTTCTCCGAGGATTCGAGGAAGATGGAGGTCAGGAATCGCTTGATTTTCGACAGTTGACGAAAGCAACAAACAGCCGGGTGATCTCGACAGTGTGAATAGCTATCGCGATCGACAAACCGTGTCAAGCTCAACCTGGCCGAGATCAGGCTCGATTTCGACAACTGAGGACCAACGGCTTGAGCTTGATCTCGACTACCGAGATCAAGCTCGACTGGCCGAGATCAATGCTCCTCAATTCTCCGATGGAAAAGTGTGAGTTGCTTCTTCTATTGCTTGCAAACACTGAGAAAATATAAATAAGCATCAGAAAGAAAAGAAGATTAATAGGAACCGAAGAAGAAGAAGAAACAAAGATGAAGAAAAACATTGAAACCCAAAATAGATAAAAAGCATAGCATAGAATGAAAGACCCAAACCGAGAAGTGAAGAAGGTGAAAAATCTCACCATTCCACTATTCACATTATTTATTTCGACAGCCTGATTGTGATGGGTCTCCATGCTCCAATAGATAGGTGTCTTCAAGCTGTCGAGATCAAGCTCAACCTGTCGAGATCAGGCTTGATTGCGACAGCTTGAGGACCAACGGCTTGATCAGGTGTGAATAGTCAAAGTCCAGGTTGAGGAGCAACAGCTTGAGCGTGATCTCGACAGGTGTGAATAGCTGTCGAGATCAACAGCTTCGTGTCAAGCTCAACCTGTCGAGATCACATGGAAAAGTGTGAGTTGCTTCTCATATGGTGACGAAGCTGGAGGAGGAAGATGCATGTCTTTATCTTCTCCAAGGATTCGAGGAAGATGGAGGTTGTGAACTGCTTGATCTCGACAGGTTGAGGACCAACGGCTTGAGCTTGATCTCGACAGGTGTGAATAGCGGTCGAGATCATCCTCAACGGCTTGAGCTTGATCTCGACAGGTGTGAATAGCTGTCGAGATCAACAGCTTCGTGTCAAGCTCAACCTGTCGAGATCAAGCCGGATCTCGACAGCTTGAGGAATCGACAGCTCGAGCTTGATCTCGAAAGCTCGAGATCAAGTTTCCACCGCCGAGATCAGCTTGATCTCGACAAAGTTGATTACCAACGGCCGAGCTTGATCTCGACAGCGTGGATGGTCATCGACATCAACACCTTCATGTCAAGCTCAAATTGTCGAGATCAGGCTTGATTTCGACAAAGGTCTTTATCTTCCAAGGATTCGAGGAAGATAGAGGTTGTGAATCGCTGATTTCGACAGGTTCGACGAGCAAATGCCTTCAAGTGATCTCGACAGGTGTGAATAGCTGTCGCGATCGACAGCTTCGTGTCAAGCTCAACCTGTCGAGATCAGGCTCGATTTCGACAGCTTGAGGACCAACGGCTTGAGCTTGATCTCGACTACCGAGATCAAGCTCGACTGTCGAGATCAATGCTCCTCAGTTCTCCGATGGAAAAGTGTGAGTTGCTTCTTCTATTGCTTGCAAACACCGAGAAAATATAAATAAGCATCGTAAAGAAAAGAAGATTAATAGGAACCAAGAAGAAGAAGAAACAAAGATGAAGAAAAACATTGAAACCCAAAATAGATAAAAAGCATAGAATAGAATGAAAGACCCAAACCGAGAAGTGAAGAAGGTGAAAATCTCACCATTCCGCTTATTCACATTATTTATTTCGACAAACCGATTGTGATGGGTCTTCATGCTCCAATGGATAGGTGTCTTCGTCGCCGAGATCAAGCTCAACGGCTCGAGATCAGCTTGATTACTGGCAAATTGAGGACCAACGGCTTGATCAGGTGTGAATAGCTGTCAGGTTGAGGAGCAACAGCTTGAGCGTGATCTCGACAGGTGTGAATAGCTGTCGAGATCAACAGCTTCGTGTCAAGCTCAACCTGTCGAGATCAGGCTTGATTGCGACAGCTTGAGGACCAACTGCTTGAGCTTGATCTCGACAGATTGAGATCAAGCTCGCCCTGTCGAGATGAATGCTCCTCAGAGTTCACATGGAAAAGTGTGAGTTGCTTCTCATATGGTGACGAAGTCGAGGGAGACGATGCATGTCTTTATCTTCCGCAAGGATTCGAGGAAGATGGAGGTGGTGAACTGCTTGATCTCGACAGGTTGAGGACCAACGGGTGGAGCTTGATCTCGACAGGTGTGAATAGTCAGCCGAGATCGCCCTCAACGGCTGAGCTTGATCTCGACAGTGTGAATAGTCAGCCGAGATCAACAGCCTTCGTGTCAAGCTCAACCCGCCGAGATCAGCCGGATCTCGATACTGAGGAATCGGCAGATCGAGCTTGATCTCGAAGCTCGAGATCGTTTCCACTGCCGAGATCGGGCTTGATCTCGACAAAGTTGATTACCAACGGCTTGAGCTTGATCTCGACAGTGTGGATGGTCAGCGACATCAACAAATTTTCATGTCATGCTCAAATTGTCGAGATCAGGCTTGATTTCGACAAAGGTCTTTATCTTCCAAGGATTCGAGGAAGATGGAGGTCAGAATCGCTTGATTTCGACAGTTGACGAGCAACAAATTTTCAGCCGTGATCTCGACAGTGTGAATAGTCGCCGCGATCGATACCAGGTCAAGCTCAACCTCGCCGAGATCAGGCTCGATTTCGATACCGAGGACCAACGGCTGAGCTTGATCTCGACGGTCGAGATCAAGCTCGACTCTGCCGAGATCAATGCTCCTCGCCCGATGGAAAAGTGTGAGTTGCTTCTTCTATTGCTTGCAAACACCGAAAATATAAATAAGCATCAGAAAGAAAAGAAGATTAATAGGAACCGAAGAAGAAGAAGAAACAAAGATGAAGAAAAACATTGAAACCCAAAATAGATAAAAAGCATAGCATAGAATGAAAGACCCAAACCGAGAAGTGAAGAAGGTGAAAAATCTCACCATTCCGCTATTCACATTATTTATTTCGACAGCCTGATTGTGATGGGTCTCCATGCTCCAATAGATAGGTGTCTTCAAGCTGTCGAGATCAAGCTCAACCTCGCCGAGATCAGGCTTGATTATGCGACTGAGGACCAACGGCTTGATCAGGTGTGAATAGTCAGGTTGAGGAGCAACAATGAGCGTGATCTCGACAGTGTGAATAGTCGCCGAGATCAACAGCTTCGTGTCAAGCTCAACCTGTCGAGATTACATGGAAAAGTGTGAGTTGCTTCTCATATGGTGACGAAGCTGGAGGGAGAAGATGCATGTCTTTATCTTCTCCAAGGATTCGAGGAAGATGGAGGTTGTGAACTGCTTGATCTCGACAGGTTGAGGACCAACGGCTTGAGCTTGATCTCGACAGGTGTGAATAGCGGTCGAGATCATCCTCAACGGCTTGAGCTTGATCTCGACAGGTGTGAATAGCTGTCGAGATCAACAGCTTCGTGTCAAGCTCAACCTGTCGAGATCAAGCCGGATCTCGACAGCTTGAGGAATCGACAGCTCGAGCTTGATCTCGAAAGCTCGAGATCAAGCTCCACCTGTCGAGATCAGGCTTGATCTCGACAGGTTGATTACCAACGGCTTGAGCTTGATCTCGACAGGTGTGGATGGCTGTCGACATCAACAGCTTCATGTCAAGCTCAAATTGTCGAGATCAGGCTTGATTTCGACAGTGTCTTTATCTTCTCCAAGGATTCGAGGAAGATGGAGGTCAGAATCGCTTGATTTCGACAGTTGGACGAGCAACAGCCTTCAGCGTGATCTCGACAGTGTGAATAGTCAGCCGCGATCGACTTTCGCGGTCAAGCTCAACCTGGCCGAGATCAGGCCCGATTTCGACAACTGAGGACCAACGGCTTGAGCTTGATCTCGACTACTGAGATCAAGCTCGACTGTCGAGATCAATGCTCCTCGATTCTCCGATGGAAAAGTGTGAGTTGCTTCTTCTATTGCTTGCAAACACCGAGAAAATATAAATAAGCATCGTAAAGAAAAGAAGATTAATAGGAACCAAGAAGAAGAAGAAACAAAGATGAAGAAAACATTGAAACCCAAAATAGATAAAAAGCATAGAATAGAATGAAAGACCCAAACCGAGAAGTGAAGAAGGTGAAAAATCTCACCATTCCGCTTATTCACATTATTTATTTCGACACTGATTGTGATGGGTCTTCATGCTCCAATAGATAGGTGTCTTCAAGTCAGCCGAGATCAACCTCAACGGCTCGAGATCGTGCTTGATTGGCGATACTGAGGACCAACGGCTTGATCAGGTGTGAATAGTCGTCAGGTTGAGGAGCAACGGCTTGAGCGTGATCTCGACAGTGTGAATAGTCACGAGATCAACAGCCTTCGTGTCAAGCTCAACCTGTCGAGATCAGCTTGATTGCGATAAACTTGAGGACTAATCGCTGAGCTTGATCTCGACAGATTGAGATCAAGCTCGCCTGTCGAGATGAATGCTCTCGCCTCACATGGAAATGTGAGTTGCTTCTCATATGGTGATGAAGCCGAGGAGAAGATGCATGTCTTTATCTTCTCCAAGGATTCGAGGAAGATGGAGGTTGTGAACTGCTGATCTCGATAAAGTTGAGGACCAACGGCCGGAGCTTGATCTCGACAGTGTGAATAGTCAGCCGAGATCGCCCTCAACGGCTTGAGCTTGATCTCGACAGTGTGAATAGTCAGCCGAGATCAACAAATCGTGTCAAGCTCAACTCGTCGAGATCAGCCGGATCTCGGACAAATTGAGGAATCGGATACTTCGAGCTTGATCTCGAAAGCTCGAGATCAAGTTTCACCCGCCGAGATCGAGCTTGATCTCGACAGTTGATTACCAACGGCTGAGCTTGATCTCGACAGTGTGGATGGTCATCGACATCAACACTCCATGTCAAGCTCAAATTGTCGAGATCAGGCTTGATTTCGACAAAGGTCTTTATCTTCCAAGGATTCGAGGAAGATGGAGGTCAGGTAATCGCTTGATTTCGACAGTTGACGAGCAACAGCTTCAGTGATCTCGACAGTGTGAATAGTCGCCGCGATCGACCTTCGTCAAGCTCAACCTGTCGAGATCAGGCTCGATTTCGACAAATTGAGGACCAACGGGCAGAGCTTGATCTCGACTACTGGAGATCAAGCTCGACCCGCCGAGATCAATGCTCCTCGCCCCGATGGAAAAGTGTGAGTTGCTTCTCATATGGTGACGAAGCTGGAAGGAGAAGATGCATGTCTTTATCTTCTCCAAGGATTCGAGGAAGATGGAGGTTGTGAACTGCTTGATCTCGACAGGTTGAGGACCAACGGCTTGAGCTTGATCTCGACAGGTGTGAATAGCTGTCGAGATCATCCTCAACTTCTTGAGCTTGATCTCGACAGGTGTGAATAGCTGTCGAGATCGTCCTCAACGGCTTGAGCTTGATCTCGACAGGTGTGAATAGCTGTCGAGATCAACAGCTTCATGTCAAGCTCAACCTGTCGAGATCAAGCCGGATCTCGACAGATTGATGAATCGACAGCTCGACCTTGATCTCGAAAGCTCGAGATCAAGCTCCACCTGTCGAGATCAGGCTTGATTTCGACAGCTTGAGGACCAACGGCTTGAGCTTGATCTCGACGGCTGGAGATCAAGCTCGACCTGTCGAGATCAATGCTCCTCAGTTCTCCGATGGAAAAGTGTGAGTTGCTTCTTCTATTGCTTGCAAACACTGAGAAAATATAAATAAACATCAGAAAGAAAAGAAGATTAATAGGAACCGAAGAAGAAGAAGAAACAAAGATGAAGAAAAACATTGAAACCCAAAATAGATAAAAAGCATAGCATAGAATGAAAGACCCAAACCGAGAAGTGAAGAAGGTGAAAAATCTCACCATTCCGCTATTCACATTATTTATTTCGACAGCCTGATTGTGATGGGTCTCCATGCTCCAATAGATAGGTGTCTTCAAGCTGTCGAGATCAAGCTCAACCTGTCGAGATCAGGCTTGATTGCGACAGCTTGAGGACCAACGGCTTGATCAGGTGTGAATAGCTGTCAGGTTGAGGAGCAACAGCTTGAGCGTGATCTCGACAGGTGTGAATAGCTGTCGAGATCAACAGCTTCGTGTCAAGCTCAACCTGTCGAGATCACATGGAAAAGTGTGAGTTGCTTCTCATATGGTGACGAAGCTGGAGGGAGAAGATGCATGTCTTTATCTTCTCCAAGGATTCGAGGAAGATGGAGGTTGTGAACTGCTTGATCTCGACAGGTTGAGGACCAACGGCTGGAGCTTGATCTCGACAGGTGTGAATAGCTGTCGAGATCGTCCTCAACGGCTTGAGCTTGATCTCGACAGGTGTGAATAGCTGTCGAGATCAACAGCTTCGTGTCAAGCTCAACCTGTCGAGATCAGGCTCGATTTCGACAGCTTGAGGACCAACGGCTTGAGCTTGATCTCGACGGCTATAGATCAAGCTCGACCTGTCGAGATCAATGCTCCTCAGTTCTCCGATGGAAAAGTGTGAGTTGCTTCTTCTATTGCTTGCAAACACTGAGAAAATATAAATAAGCATCAGAAAGAAAAGAAGATTAATAGGAACCGAAGAAGAAGAAGAAACAAAGATGAAGAAAAACATTGAAACCCAAAATAGATAAAAAGCATAGAATAGAATGAAAGACCCAAACCGAGAAGTGAAGAAGGTGAAAAATCTCACCATTCCGCTATTCACATTATTTATTTTGATAGCCTGATTGTGATGGGTCTTCATGCTCCAATAGATAGGTGTCTTCAAGCTGTCGAGATCAAGCTCAACGGCTCGAGATCAGGCTTGATTGCGACAGCTTGAGGACCAACGGCTTGATCAGGTGTGAATAGTCAAGCCGGGTTGAGGAGCAACAACTGAGCGTGATCTCGACAGTGTGAATAGTCATCGAGATCAACAGCCAGTGTCAAGCTCAACCTGCCGAGATCAGCTCTTGATTACATACGAGGACTAATCGCTGAGCTTGATCTCGACAGATTGAGATCAAGCTCGCCCTGTCGAGATGAATGCTCCTCAGTTCTCACATGGAAATGGGTGAGTTGCTTCTCATATGGTGACGAAGCTGGAGGGAGAAGATGCATGTCTTTATCTTCTCCAAGGATTCGAGGAAGATGGAGGTTGTGAACTGCTTGATCTCGACAGGTTGAGGACCAACGGCTGGAGCTTGATCTCGACAGGTGTGAATAGATGTCGAGATCGTCCTCAACGGCTTGAGCTTGATCTCGACAGGTGTGAATAGCTGTCGAGATCAACAGCTTCGTGTCAAGCTCAACCTGGCGAGATCAAGCCGATCTCGGCAAATTGAGAATCGGCGGCTCGAGCTTGCTCTCGAAAGCCCGAGACCAAGCCCCACGTGTCGAGATCAGGCTTGATCTCGACAGGTTGATTACCAACGGCTTGAGCTTGATCTCGACAGGTGTGGATGGCTGTCGACATCAACAGCTTCATGTCAAGCTCAAATTGTCGAGATCGTGCTTGATTTCGACAAAGGTCTTTATCTTCCAAGGATTCGAGGAAGATGGAGGTCAGCACCGCTTGATTTCGACAGTTGACGAGCAACATCACAGCGTGATCTCGACAGTGTGAATAGTCGCCGCGATCGACAAACCAGGTCAAGCTCAACCCGTCGAGATCAGGCTCGATTTCGACTGAGGACCAACGGCTGAGCTTGATCTCGACGGCCGAGATCAAGCTCGACCGCCGAGATCAATGCTCCTCGCCTCGATGGAAAAGTGTGAGTTGCTTCTCATATGGTGACGAAGCTGGAGGGAGAAGATGCATGTCTTTATCTTCTCCAAGGATTCGAGGAAGATGGGGGTTGTGAACTGCTTGATCTCGACAGGTTGAGGACCAACGGCTTGAGCTTGATCTCGACAGGTGTGAATAGCTGTCGAGATCATCCTCAACTTCTTGAGCTTGATCTCGACAGGTGTGAATAGCCGTCGAGATCGTCCTCAACGGCTTGAGCTTGATCTCGACAGGTGTGAATAGCTGTCGAGATCAACAGCTTCATGTCAAGCTCAACCTGTCGAGATCAAGCCGGATCTCGACAGATTGATGAATCGACAGCTCGACCTTGATCTCGAAAGCTCGAGATCAAGCTCCACCTGTCGAGATCAGGCTTGATTTCGACAGCTTGAGGACCAACGGCTTGAGCTTGATCTCGACGGCTGGAGATCAAGCTCGACCTGTCGAGATCAATGCTCCTCAGTTCTCCGATGGAAAAGTGTGAGTTGCTTCTTCTATTGCTTGCAAACACCGAAAATATAAATAAACATCGTAAAGAAAAGAAGATTAATAGGAACCGAAGAAGAAGAAGAAACAAAGATGAAGAAAAACATTGAAACCCAAAATAGATAAAAAGCATAGCATAGAATGAAAGACCCAAACCGAGAAATGAAGAAGGTGAAAAATCTCACCATTCCGCTATTCACATTATTTATTTCGACAGCCTGATTGTGATGGGTCTCCATGCTCCAATAGATAGGTGTCTTCAAGCTGTCGAGATCAAGCTCAACCTGTCGAGATCAGGCTTGATTGCGACAGCCTGTGGGCCAACGGCTTGATCAGGTGTGAATAGTCGCTGAGGAGCAACAGCTTGAGCGTGATCTCGACAGGTGTGAATAGCTGTCGAGATCAACAGCTTCGTGTCAAGCTCAACCTGTCGAGATCACATGGAAAAGTGTGAGTTGCTTCTCATATGGTGACGAAGCTGGAGGGAGAAGATGCATGTCTTTATCTTCTCCAAGGATTCGAGGAAGATGGAGGTTGTGAACTGCTTGATCTCGACAGGTTGAGGACCAACGGCTGGAGCTTGATCTCGACAGGTGTGAATAGCTGTCGAGATCGTCCTCAACGGCTTGAGCTTGATCTCGACAGGTGTGAATAGCTGTCGAGATCAACAGCTTCGTGTCAAGCTCAACCTGTCGAGATCAGGCTCGATTTCGACAGCTTGAGGACCAACGGCTTGAGCTTGATCTTGACGGCTATAGATCAAGCTCGACCTGTCGAGATCAATGCTCCTCAGTTCTCCGATGGAAAAGTGAGTTGCTTCTTCTATTGCTTACAAACACTGAGAAAATATAAATAAGCATCAGAAAGAAAAGAAGATTAATAGGAACCGAAGAAGAAGAAGAAACAAAGATGAAGAAAAACATTGAAACCCAAAATAGATAAAAAGCATAGAATAGAATGAAAGACCCAAACCGAGAAGTGAAGAAGGTGAAAAATCTCACCATTCCGCTATTCACATTATTTATTTCGACAGCCTGATTGTGATGGGTCTTCATGCCCCAATAGATAGGTGTCTTCGTCGCCGAGATCAAGCTCAACTCGCCGAGATCAGGCTTGATTGCGATACTGAGGACCAACGGCTTGATCAGGTGTGAATAGCTGTCAGGTTGAGGAGCAACAGCTTGAGCGTGATCTCGACAGGTGTGAATAGCTGTCGAGATCAACAGCTTCGTGTCAAGCTTAACCTGTCGAGATCAAGCCGGATCTCGACAGCTTGAGGAATCGACAGCTCGAGCTTGATCTCGAAAGCTCGAGATCAAGCTCCACCTGTCGATATCAGGCTTGATCTCGACAGGTTGATTACCAACGGCTTGAGCTTGATCTCGACAGGTGTGGATGGTCAGCCGACATCAACAGCCTTCATGTCAAGCTCAAATTGTCGAGATCAGGCTTGATTTCGACAGTGTCTTTATCTTCTCCAAGGATTCGAGGAAGATGGAGGTCAGGAATCGCTTGATTTCGACAGTTGACGAGCAAATGCCTTCAGGCTTGATCTCGACAGTGTGAATAGTCGTCGCGATCAACCAGTCAAGCTCAACCTGTCGAGATCAGCCTTGATTGCGGCGAGGACCAACCGCTGAAGCTTGATCTCGACTACCGAGATCAAGCTCGACCTGCCGAGATCAATGCTCCTCGCCCCGATGGAAAAGTGTGAGTTGCTTCTCATATGGTGACGAAGCCGAAGGAGAAGATGCATGTCTTTATCTTCTCCAAGGATTCGAGGAAGATGGAGGTTGTGAACCGCTGATCTCGACAGTTGAGGACCAACGGCTGAGCTTGATCTCGACAGGTGTGAATAGCTGTCGAGATCGCCCTCAACGGCTTGAGCTTGATCTCGACAGGTGTGAATAGCTGTCGAGATCAACAGCTTCGTGTCAAGCTCAACCTGTCGAGATCAAGCCGGATCTCGACAGATTGAGGAATCGACAGCTCGACCTTGATCTCGAAAGCTCGAGATCAAGCTCCACCTGTCGAGAACAGGCTTGATTTCGATACTGAGGACCAACGGCTTGAGCTTGATCTCGACAATTGAGATCAAGCTCGACTGCCGAGATCAATGCTCCTCGCCCGATGGAAAAGTGTGAGTTGCTTCTTCTATTGCTTGCAAACACTGAGAAAATATAAATAAGCATCAGAAAGAAAAGAAGATTAATAGGAACCGAAGAAGAAGAAGAAACAAAGATGAAGAAAAACATTGAAACCCAAAATAGATAAAAAGCATAGCATAGAATGAAAGACCCAAACCGAGAAGTGAAGAAGGTGAAAAATCTCACCATTCTGCTATTCACATTATTTATTTCGACAGCCTGATTGTGATGGGTCTCCTTGCTCCAATAGATAGGTGTCTTCAAGCTGTCGAGATCAAGCTCAACCTGTCGAGATCAGGCTTGATTGCGATACGAGGACCAACGGCTTGATCAGTGTGAATAGTCAGGTTGAGGAGCAACAGCTGAGCGTGATCTCGGCAGTGTGAATAGTCACGAGATCAACAGCTGCGTGTCAAGCTCAACCCGCCGAGATCACATGGAAAAGTGTGAGTTGCTTCTCATATGGTGACGGCCGAGGGAGAAGATGCATGTCTTTATCTTCCAAGGATTCGAGGAAGATGGAGGTTGTGAATCGCTGATCTCGACAGTTGAGGACCAACGGGTGGAGCTTGATCTCGATAGGTTTGAATAGCTATCGAGATCGCCCTCAACGGGCAGCTTGATCTCGACAGTGTGAATAGTCCGAGATCAACAGCCGTGTCAAGCTCAACTCGCCGAGATCAGCCGGATCTCGACAAATTGAGGAATCGATACCGAGCTTGATCTCGGCTCGAGATCGCTCCACCTGCCGAGATCAGCCTTGATCTCGGCGGGTTGATTACCAACGGCTGAGCTTGATCTCGACAGTGTGGATGGTCATCGACATCAACAGCCTTCATGTCAAGCTCAAATTGTAGAGATCAGGCTTGATTTCGACAAAGGTCTTTATCTTCTCCAAGGATTCGAGGAAGATGGAGGTCAGAATCGCTTGATTTCGACAGTTGACGAGCAACAATGTCAACCGTGATCTCGACAGTGTGAATAGTCGCCGCGATCGACACCTTCAGTCAAGCTCAACTGCCGAGATCGGGCTCGATTTCGACAGCCGAGGACCAACGACTTGAGCTTGATCTCGACTACTGAGATCAAGCTCGACTGTCGAGATCAATGCTCCTCGCTCCGATGGAAAAGTGTGAGTTGCTTCTTCTATTGCTTGCAAACACCGAGAAAATATAAATAAGCATCGTAAAGAAAAGAAGATTAATAGGAACCAAGAAGAAGAAGAAACAAAGATGAAGAAAAACATTGAAACCCAAAATAGATAAAAAGCATAGCATAGAATGAAAGACCCAAACCGAGAAGTGAAGAAGGTGAAAAATCTCACCATTCCGCTTATTCACATTATTTATTTTGACACTGATTGTGATGGGTCTCCATGCTCCAATAGATAGGTGTCTTCAAGTTGCCGAGATCAAGCTCAACTGCCGAGATCGGGCTTGATTGGCGATACCGAGGACCAACGGCTTGATCAGGTGTGAATAGTCACAGGTTGAGGAGCAACACTGAGCGTGATCTCGACAGTGTGAATAAATTGTCGAGATCAACAGCCGTGTCAGCTCCACCTGCCGAGATCAAAGCTTGATCTCGACAAAGTTGATTACCAACGGCTTGAGCTTGATCTCGACAGGTGTGGATGGCTGTCGACATCAACAGCTTCATGTCAAGCTCAAATTGTCGAGATCAGGCTTGATTTCGACAGTGTCTTTATCTTCTCCAAGGATTCGAGGAAGATGGAGGTTGTGAACTGCTTGATCTCGACAGGTTGAGGACCAACGGCTTGAGCTTGATCTCGACAGGTGTGAATAGTCGCCGCGATCGACAAATGTCGGCTCAACCTGCCGAGATCAGGCTCGATTTCGGCGACTTGAGGACCAACGGCAGAGCTTGATCTCGACGGCCGAGATCAAGCTCAACCTGCCGAGATCAATGCTCCTCGGTTCTCCGATGGAAAAGTGTGAGTTGCTTCTTCTATTGCTTGCAAACACCGAGAAAATATAAATAAGCATCGTAAAGAAAAGAAGATTAATAGGAACCGGAAGAAGAAGAAACAAAGATGAAGAAAAACATTGAAACCCAAAATAGATAAAAAGCATAGAATAGAATGAAAGACCCAAACCGAGAAGTGAAGAAGGTGAAAAATCTCACCATTCCGCTTATTCACATTATTTATTTCGACAAATGATTGTGATGGGTCTTCATGCTCCAATAGATAGGTGTCTTCGTCGCCGAGATCAAGCTCAACGGCTCGAGATCGTGCTTGATTATGACGACGAGGACCAACGGCTTGATCAGGTGTGAATAGTCGCCAGGTAGAGGAGCAACAGCTTGAGCGTGATCTCGACAGTGTGAATAGTCATCGAGATCAACAAATTTCGTGTCAAGCTCAACCTCGCCGAGATCGTGCTTGATTGGCGATACTGAGGACCAATCGCTGAGCTTGATCTCGACAGATTGAGATCAAGCTCGCCTCGCCGAGATGAATGCTCCTCGCCTCACATGGAAAAGTGTGAGTTGCTTCTCATATGGTGACGAAGGCCGGAGGGAGAAGATGCATGTCTTTATCTTCTCCAAGGATTCGAGGAAGATGGAGGTTGCGAATCGCTGATCTCGACAAAGTTGAGGACCAACGGCCGGAGCTTGATCTCGACAGTGTGAATAGTCTGTCGAGATCGCCCTCAACGGCTTGAGCTTGATCTCGACAGTGTGAATAGTCACGAGATCAACACCAGGTCAAGCTCAACCTGTCGAGATCAAGCCGGATCTCGACAGCTTGAGGAATCGACAGCTCGAGCTTGATCTCGAAAGCTCGAGATCAAGCTCCACCTGTCGAGATCAGGCTTGATCTCGACAGGTTGATTACCAATGGCTTGAGCTTGATCTCGACAGGTGTGGATGGCTGTCGACATCAACAGCTTCATGTCAAGCTCAAATTGTCGAGATCAGGCTTGATTTCGACAGTGTCTTTATCTTCTCCGAGGATTCGAGGAAGATGGAGGTCAGAATCGCTTGATTTCGACAGTTGGCGAGCAACAGGCAGCGTGATCTCGGACAGTGTGAATAGCTGTCGCGATCGACAGCTTCGTGTCAAGCTCAACCTGTCGAGATCAGGCTCGATTTCGACAGCTTGAGGACCAACGGCTTGAGCTTGATCTCGACGGCTGGAGAACAAGCTCGACCTGTCGAGATCAATGCTCCTCAATTCTCCGATGGAAAAGTGTGAGTTGCTTCTTCTATTGCTTGCAAACACTGAGAAAATATAAATAAGCATCAGAAAGAAAAGAAGATTAATAGGAACCGAAGAAGAAGAAACAAAGATGAAAAAAAACATTGAAACCCAAAATAGATAAAAAGCATAGCATAGAATGAAAGACCCAAACCGAGAAGTGAAGAAGGTGAAAAATCTCACCATTCCACTATTCACATTATTTATTTCGACAGCCTGATTGTGATGGGTCTCCATGCTCCAATAGATAGGTGTCTTCAAGCTGTCGAGATCAAGCTCAACCTGTCGAGATCAGGCTTGATTGCGGCGACGAGGACCAACGGCTTGATCAGGTGTGAATAGTCAAAGTTGAGGAGCAACAGCTTGAGCGTGATCTCGACAGGTGTGAATAGCTGTCGAGATCAACAGCTTCGTGTCAAGCTCAATCTGTCGAGATCACATGGAAAAGTGTGAGTTGCTTCTCATATGGTGATGAAGCTGGAGGAGGAAGATGCATGTCTTTATCTTCTCCAAGGATTCGAGGAAGATGGAGGTTGTGAACTGCTTGATCTCGACAGGTTGAGGACCAACGGCTTGAGCTTGATCTCGACAGGTGTGAATAGCGGTCGAGATCATCCTCAACGGCCAGCTTGATCTCGACAGTGTGAATAGTCACGAGATCAACAGCCGTGTCAAGCTCAACTCGCCGAGATCGCCGGATCTCGACAAATTGAGGAATCGATGAGCTTGATCTCGAAAGCTCGAGATCAAGTTTCACCCGCCGAGATCAGCTTGATCTCGACAGGTTGATTACTAACGGCTGAGCTTGATCTCGACAGTGTGGATGGTCAGCCGACATCAACAGCCTTCATGTCAAGCTCAAATTGTCGAGATCAGGCTTGATTTCGACAAAGGTGTCTTTATCTTCTCCAAGGATTCGAGGAAGATAGAGGTTGTGAATCGCTGATTTCGACAGTTGACGAGCAACAGCCAGCGTGATCTCGACAGTGTGAATAGTCATCGCGATCGACAGCCGTGTCAAGCTCAACTCGCCGAGATCGGGCTCGATTTCGGCAAATTTGAGGACCAACGGCTTGAGCTTGATCTCGACTTACCGAGATCAAGCTCGACTGTCGAGATCAATGCTCCTCGCTCCGATGGAAAAGTGTGAGTTGCTTCTTCTATTGCTTGCAAACACCGAAAATATAAATAAGCATCAGAAAGAAAAGAAGATTAATAGGAACCGAAGAAGAAGAAGAAACAAAGATGAAGAAAAACATTGAAACCCAAAATAGATAAAAAGCATAGAATAGAATGAAAGACCCAAACCGAGAAGTGAAGAAGGTGAAAAATCTCACCATTCCGCTATTCACATTATTTATTTCGACAGCCTGATTGTGATGGGTCTTCATGCTCCAATAGATAGGTGTCTTCAAGCTGTCGAGATCAAGCTCAACGGCTCGAGATCAGGCTTGATTGCGACAGCTTGAGGACCAACGGCTTGATCAGGTGTGAATAGCTGTCAGGTTGAGGAGCAACAGCTTGAGCGTGATCTCGACAGGTGTGAATAGCTGTCGAGATCAACAGCTTCGTGTCAAGCTCAACCTGTCGAGATCAGGCTTGATTGCGACAGCTTGAGGACCAACTGCTTGAGCTTGATCTCGACAGATTGAGATCAAGCTCGCCCTGTCGAGATGAATGCTCCTCAGTTCTCACATGGAAAAGTGTGAGTTGCTTCTCATATGGTGACGAAGCTGGAGGGAGAAGATGCATGTCTTTATCTTCTCCAAGGATTCGAGGAAGATGGAGGTTGTGAACTGCTTGATCTCGACAGGTTGAGGACCAACGGCTGGAGCTTGATCTCGACAGGTGTGAATAGCTGTCGAGATCGTCCTCAACGGCTTGAGCTTGATCTCGACAGGTGTGAATAGTCATCGAGATCAGCGGCTTCGATCAAGCTCAACTGTCGAGATCAAGCCGATCTCGACAGCTTGAGGAATCGACCGAGAGAGCTCGCTCTCGAACGCTGGGGCTCAAGCTCCCCCTGTCGAGATCAGGCTTGATCTCGACAGGTTGATTACCAACGCCTTGAGCTTGCTCTCGCCAGGTGTGGATGGCTGTCGACATCAACAACTTCATGTCAAGCTCAAATTGTCGAGATCGGGCTTGATTTCGACAAAGGTCTTTATCTTCTCCAAGGATTCGAGGAAGATGGAGGTTGTGAATCGCTTGATTTCGACAAAGTTGGCGAGCAACAGCTTCAGATCTCGGACAGTGTGAATAGTCGCCGCGATCGGACAGCCGTGTCAAGCTCAACCTGTCGAGATCAGGCTCGATTTCGGCGGCGAGGACCAACGGCTTGAGCTTGATCTCGACTACCGAGATCAAGCTCGACTGTCGAGATCAATGCTCCTCATTCTCCGATGGAAAAGTGTGAGTTGCTTCTTCTATTGCTTGCAAACGCCGAGAAAATATAAATAAGCATCGTAAAGAAAAAGAAGATTAATAGGAACCGAAGAAGAAGAAGAAACAAAGATGAAGAAAAACATTGAAACCCAAAATAGATAAAAAGCATAGCATAGAATGAAAGACCCAAACCGAGAAGTGAAGAAGGTGAAAAATCTCACCATTCCGCTATTCACATTATTTATTTCGACAGCCTGATTGTGATGGGTCTCCATGCTCCAATAGATAGGTGTCTTCAAGCTGTCGAGATCAAGCTCAACTCGCCGAGATCGGGCTTGATTGCGATGTAGAGGACCAACGGCTTGATCAGGTGTGAATAGCTGTCAGGTTGAGGAGCAACAGCTTGAGCGTGATCTCGACAGGTGTGAATAGCTGTCGAGATCAACAGCTTCGTGTCAAGCTCAACCTGTCGAGATTACATGGAAAAGTGTGAGTTGCTTCTCATATGGTGACGAAGCTGGAGGGAGAAGATGCATGTCTTTATCTTCTCCAAGGATTCGAGGAAGATGGAGGTTGTGAACTGCTTGATCTCGACAGGTTGAGGACCAACGGCTTGAGCTTGATCTCGACAGGTGTGAATAGCGGTCGAGATCATCCTCAACGGCTTGAGCTTGATCTCGACAGGTGTGAATAGCTGTCGAGATCAACAGCTTCGTGTCAAGCTCAACCTGTCGAGATCAAGCCGGATCTCGCCAGCTTGATGAATCCACAGCCCGAGCTTGATCGCGAAAGCTCGAGACCAGGCTCCCCCTGTCGAGATCAGGCTTGATCTCGACAGGTTGATTACCAACGGCTTGAGCTTGATCTCGACAGGTGTGGATGGTCATTCGACATCAACAGCTTCATGTCAAGCTCAAATTGTCGAGATCAGGCTTGATTTCGACAGTGTCTTTATCTTCTCCAAGGATTCGAGGAAGATGGAGGTTGTGAACTGCTTGATTTCGACAGGTTGACGAGCAATAGCTTCAGCGTGATCACGACAGGTGTGAATAGCTGTCGCGATCGACAGCTTCGTGTCAAGCTCAACCTGTCGAGATCAGGCTCGATTTCGACGGCTTGAGGACCAACGGCTTGAGCTTGATCTCGACGGCTGGAGATCAAGCTCGACCTGTCGAGATCAATGCTCCTCAATTCTCCGATGGAAAAGTGTGAGTTGCTTCTTCTATTGCTTGCAAACACTGAGAAAATATAAATAAGCATCAGAAAGAAAAGAAGATTAATAGGAACCGAAGAAGAAGAAGAAACAAAGATGAAGAAAAACATTGAAACCCAAAATAGATAAAAAGCATAGCATAGAATGAAAGACCCAAACCGAGAAGTGAAGAAGGTGAAAAATCTCACCATTCCGCTATTCACATTATTTATTTCGACAGCCTGATTGTGATGGGTCTCCATGCTCCAATAGATAGGTGTCTTCAAGCTGTCGAGATCAAGCTCAACGGCTCGAGATCAGGCTTGATTGCGACAGCTTGAGGACCAACGGCTTGATCAGGTGTGAATAGCTGTCAGGTTGAGGAGCAACAGCTTGAGCGTGATCTCGACAGGTGAATAGTCACGAGATCAACAGCCTTCGTGTCAAGCTCAACTCGCCGAGATCACATGGAAAAGTGTGAGTTGCTTCTCATATGGTGACGGCCGAGGGAGAAAATGCATGTCTTTATCTTCTCCAAGGATTCGAGGAAGATGGAGGTTGTGAACCGCTTGATCTCGACGGGTTGAGGACCAACGGCAGAGCTTGATCTCGGCGGTGTGAATAGCGGTCGAGATCATCCTCAACGGCTTCAGCTTGATCTCGACAGTGTGAATAGTCACAAGATCAACAACCAGAAATCAAGCTCAACCTGTCGAGATCAAGCCGGATCTCGACAGCTTGAGGAATCGACAGCTCGAGCTTGATCTCGAAAGCTCGAGATCAAGCTCCACCTGTCGAGATCAGGCTTGATCTCGACAGGTTGATTACCAACGGCTTGAGCTTGATCTCGACAGGTGTGGATGGCTGTCGACATCAACAGCTTCATGTCAAGCTCAAATTGTCGAGATCAGGCTTGATTTCGACAGTGTCTTTATCTTCTCCAAGGATTCGAGGAAGATAGAGGTTGTGAACTGCTTGATTTCGACAGGTTGACGAGCAACAGCTTCAGCGTGATCTCGACAGGTGTGAATAGCTGTCGCGATCGACAGCTTCGTGTCAAGCTCAACCTGTCGAGATCAGGCTCGATTTCGACAGCTTGAGGACCAACGGCTTGAGCTTGATCTCGACGGCTGGAGATCAAGCTCGACCTGTCGAGATCAATGCTCCTCAATTCTCCGATGGAAAAGTGTGAGTTGCTTCTTCTATTGCTTGCAAACACTGAGAAAATATAAATAAGCATCAGAAAGAAAAGAAGATTAATAGGAACCGAAGAAGAAGAAGAAACAAAGATGAAGAAAAACATTGAAACCCAAAATAGATAAAAAGCATAGAATAGAATGAAAGACCCAAACCGAGAAGTGAAGAAGGTGAAAAATCTCACCATTCCGCTATTCACATTATTTATTTCGACACCGATTGTGATGGGTCTTCATGCTCCAATAGATAGGTGTCTTCGTCGCCGAGATCAAGCTCAACGGCTCGAGATCGGGCTTGATTATGCGATAACTTGAGGACCAACGGCTTGATCAGGTGTGAATAGTCACAGGTTGAGGAGCAACAACAGCGTGATCTCGACAGTGTGAATAGTCGTCGAGATCAACAGCCGTGTCAAGCTCAACCTGCCGAGATCAGGCTTGATTGCGGCGACGAGGACTAATCGCTGAGCTTGATCTCGACAGATTGAGATCAAGCTCGCCTCGCCGAGATGAATGCTCCTCGCCTCACATGGAAAGTGTGAGTTGCTTCTCATATGGTGACGAAGTCGAGGGAGAAGATGCATGTCTTTATCTTCTCCAAGGATTCGAGGAAGATGGAGGTTGTGAACCGCTTGATCTCGACAAAGTTGAGGACCAACGGGTGGAGCTTGATCTCGACAGTGTGAATAGGCCGCCGAGATCATCCTCAACGGCTTGAGCTTGATCTCGACAGGTGTGAATAGCTGTCGAGATCAACAGGTTTGTGTCAAGCTCAACCTGTCGAGAGCAAGCCGGATCTCGACAGCTTGAGGAATCGATAGCTCGAGCTTGATCTCAAAGCTTCGAGATCAAGTTTCCACTGTCGAGATCAGGCTTGATCTCGACAAAGTTGATTACCAACGGCTTGAGCTTGATCTCGACAGTGTGGATGGTCAGCCGACATCAACAGCTTCATGTCAAGCTCAAATTGTCGAGATCAGGCTTGATTTCGACAGTGTCTTTATCTTCTCCAAGGATTCGAGGAAGATGGAGGTCAGAATCGCTTGATTTCGACAGTTGACGAGCAATGCCTTCAGCCGTGATCTCGACAGTGTGAATAGTCGCCGCGATCGATGCCTTCGCGGTCAAGCTCAACCTGTCGAGATCAGGCTCGATTTCGACAGCTTGAGGACCAACGGCTTGAGCTTGATCTCGACGGCTGGAGATCAAGCTCGACCTGTCGAGATCAATGCTCCTCAATTCTCCGATGGAAAAGTGTGAGTTGCTTCTTCTATTGCTTGCAAACACTGAGAAAATATAAATAAGCATCAGAAAGAAAAGAAGATTAATAGGAACCGAAGAAGAAGAAGAAGAAACAAAGATGAAGAAAAACATTGATACGCAAAATAGATAAAAAGCATAGCATAGAATGAAAGACCCAAACCGAGAAGTGAAGAAGGTGAAAAATCTCACCATTCCGCTATTCACATTATTTATTTCGACAGCCTGATTGTGATGGGTCTCCATGCTCCAATAGATAGGTGTCTTCAAGCTGTCGAGATCAAGCTCAACCTCGCCGAGATCGGGCTTGATTGGCGATACTGAGGACCAACGGCTTGATCAGGTGTGAATAGGCATCGGGTTGAGGAAGCAACTTGAGCGTGATCTCGACAGGTGTGAATAGCTGTCGAGATCAACAGCTTCGTGTCAAGCTCAACCTGTCGAGATCACATGGAAAAGTGTGAGTTACTTCTCATATGGTGACGAAGATGGAGGGAGAAGATGCATGTCTTTATCTTCTCCAAGGATTCGAGGAAGATGGAGGTTGTGAACTGCTTGATCTCGACAGGTTGAGGACCAACGGCTTGAGCTTGATCTCGACAGGTGTGAATAGTGGTAGAGATCATCCTCAACGGCTTGAGCTTGATCTCGACAGGTGTGAATAGCTGTCGAGATCAACAGCTTCGTGTTAAGCTCAACCTGTCGAGATCAAGCCGGATCGGCGACACTGAGGAATCGACGGCTCGAGCTTGATCTCGGCTTCGAGATCGTTTCCACCTGTCGAGATCGGATTGATCTCGGCAAAGTTGATTACCAACGGCAGAGCTTGATCTCGACAGTGTGGATGGTCACGACATCAACAGCTTCATGTCAAGCTCAAATTGTCGAGATCGGGCTTGATTTCGACAAAGGTCTTTATCTTCTCAAGGATTCGAGGAAGATGGAGGTTGTGAATCGCTTGATTTCGACAGTTGGACGAGCAAATTCAGCGTGATCTCGACAGTGTGAATAGTCGCCGCGATCGGCCTTCGTGTCAAGCTCAACCTGTCGAGATCAGGCTCGATTTCGACTTGAGGACCAACGGCAGGCTTGATCTCGACTACGGAGATCAAGCTCGACTGCCGAGATCAATGCTCCTCACCTCCGATGGAAAAGTGTGAGTTGCTTCTTCTATTGCTTGCAAACACTGAGAAAATATAAATAAGCATCAGAAAGAAAAGAAGATTAATAGGAACCGAAGAAGAAGAAGAAACAAAGATGAAGAAAAACATTGAAACCCAAAATAGATAAAAAGCATAGCATAGAATGAAAGACCCAAACCGAGAAGTGAAGAAGGTGAAAAATCTCACCATTCCGCTATTCACATTATTTATTTCGACAGCCTGATTGTGATGGGTCTCCATGCTCCAATAGATAGGTGTCTTCAAGCTGTCGAGATCAAGCTCAACCTGTCGAGATCAGGCTTGATTGCGACAGCTTGAGGACCAACGGCTTGATCAGGTGTGAATAGTCGGGTTGAGGAGCAACAGCTGAGCGTGATCTCGGCAGTGTGAATAGGGCCGAGATCAACAGCCTTGTCAAGCTCAACTGTCGAGATCACATGGAAAAGTGTGAGTTACTTCTCATATGGTGACGAAGATGGAGGAGAAGATGCATGTCTTTATCTTCCAAGGATTCGAGGAAGATGGAGGTTGTGAATCGCTTGATCTCGACAGTTGAGGACCAACGGCTTGAGCTTGATCTCGACAGGTGTGAATAGTGGTCGAGATCATCCTCAACGGCTTGAGCTTGATCTCGACAGGTGTGAAGAGCTGTCGAGATCAACAGCTTTGTGTCAAGCTCAACGTCGAGATCGCCGGATCTCGACGGCTTGAGGAATCGGCGGCTCGAGCTTGATCTCGAAGCTCGAGATCGCTCCACCTGCCGAGATCAGGCTTGATCCCGACAGGTTGATTACCAACGGCTTGAGCTTGATCTCGACAGGTGTGGATGGCTGTCGACATCAACAGCTTCATGTCAAGCTCAAATTGTCGAGATCAGGCTTGATTTCGACAGTGTCTTTATCTTCTCCAAGGATTCGAGGAAGATAGAGGTTGTGAACTGCTTGATTTCGACAGTTGGCGAGCAACGGCTTCGTGATCTCGACAGTGTGAATAGTCGTCGCGATCGGCCTTCGCGGTCAAGCTCAACCTGCCGAGATCGGCTCGATTTCGGCAAATTGAGGACCAACGGCAGGCTTGATCTCGACGGCGGGAGACCAAGCTCGCCCTGTCGAGATCAATGCTCCTCAGTTCTCCGATGGAAAAGTGTGAGTTGCTTCTTCTATTGCTTGCAAACACTGAGAAAATATAAATAAGCATCAGAAAGAAAAGAAGATTAATAGGAACCAAGAAGAAGAAGAAACAAAGATGAAGAAAAACATTGAAACCCAAAATAGATAAAAAGCATAGAATAGAATGAAAGACCAAACCGAAGTGAAGAAGGTGAAAAATCTCACCATTCCGCTTATTCACATTATTTATTTCGACGGCTGATTGTGATGGGTCTTCATGCTCCAATAGATAGGTGTCTTCAAGTCGCCGAGATCAAGCTCAACGGCTCGAGATCGTGCTTGATTGCGATGACGAGGACCAACGGCTTGATCAGTGTGAATAGTGTCGGGTTGAGGAGCAACAGCTGAGCGTGATCTCGACAGTGTGAATAGTCCGAGATCAACAGCTTCGTGTCAAGCTCAACCTGTCGAGATCAGGCTTGATTGCGACAGCTTGAGGACCAACTGCTTGAGCTTGATCTCGACAGATTGAGATCAAGCTCGCCCTGTCGAGATGAATGCTCCTCAGTTCTCACATGGAAAAGTGTGAGTTGCTTCTCATATGGTGACGAAGCTGGAGGGAGAAGATGCATGTCTTTATCTTCTCCAAGGATTCGAGGAAGATGGAGGTTGTGAACTGCTTGATCTCGACAGGTTGAGGACCAACGGCTGGAGCTTGATCTCGACAGGTGTGAATAGCTGTCGAGATCGTCCTCAACGGCTTGAGCTTGATCTCGACAGGTGTGAATAGCTGTCGAGATCAACAGCTTCGTGTCAAGCTCAACCTGTCGAGATCAAGCCGGATCTCGACAGCTTGAGGAATCGACAGCTCGAGCTTGATCTCGAAAGCTCGAGATCAAGCTCCACCTGTCGAGATCAGGCTTGATCTCAAAAGGTTGATTACCAACGGTTTGAGCTTGATCTCGACAGGTGTGGATAGCTGTCGACATCAACAGCTTCATGTCAAGCTCAAATTGTCGAGATCAGGCTTGATTTCGACAGTGTCTTTATCTTCTCCAAGGATTCGAGGAAGATGGAGGTTGTGAACTGCTTGATTTCGACAGGTTGACGAGCAACAGCTTCAGCGTGATCTCGACAGGTGTGAATAGCTGTCGCGATCAACAGCTTCGTGTCAAGCTCAACCTGTCGAGATCAGGCTTGATTTCTTCTATTGCTTGCAAACACTGAGAAAATATAAATAAGCATCAGAAAGAAAAGAAGATTAATAGGAACCGAAGAAGAAGAAGAAACAAAGATGAAGAAAAACATTCAAACCCAAAATAGATAAAAAGCATAGCATAGAATGAAAGACCCAAACCGAGAAGTGAAGAAGGTGAAAAATCTCACCATTCCGCAATTCACATTATTTATTTCGACAGCCTGATTGTGATGGGTCTCCATGCTCCAATAGATAGGTGTCTTCAAGCTATCGAGATCAAGCTCAACCTGTCGAGATCAGGCTTGATTGCGACAGCTTGAGGACCAACGGCTTGATCAGGTGTGAATAGCTGTCAGGTTGAGCAACAGCGGCTAACGTGATCTCGACAGTGTGAATAGTCACGAGATCAACAGCTTCTGTCAATCTCAACTCGTCGAGATCAGCTTGATTACGGCGACTTGAGGACCAACGGCTGATCAGTGTGAATAGGCCGCGATCAACGGCCAGTGTCAAGCTCAACCCGCCGAGATCAGGCTTGATTGCGATACGAGGACCAACTGCTTGAGCTTGATCTCGACGGCTGGAGATCAAGCTCGACCTGTCGAGATCAATGCTCCTCAGTTCTCCGATGGAAAAGTGTGAGTTGCTTCTCATATGGTGACGAAGCTGGAGGGAGAAGATGCATGTCTTTATCTTCTCCAAGGATTCGAGGAAGATGGAGGTTGTGAACTGCTTGATCTCGACAGGTTGAGGACCAACGGCTTGAGCTTGATCTCGACAGGTGTGAATAGCTGTCGAGATCGTCCTCAACGGCTTGAGCTTGGTCCTCAAACTGTCGCAATCAAGCCTGATCTCGACAGGTTGAGCTTGACACGAAGCTGTTGATCGCGACAGCTATTCACACCTGATCAAGCCGTTGGTCCTCAGGCTGTCGCAATCAAGCCTGATCTCGACAGGTTGAGATTGACAGGAAGCTGTTGATCTCGACAGCTATTCACACCTGTCGAGATCATGCTCAAGCTGTTGCTCCTCAACCTGACAGCTATTCACACCTGATCAAGCCGTTGGTCCTCAAGCTATCGCAATAAAGCCTGATCTCGACAGGTTGAGCTTGATCTCAACAGCTTGAAGACACCTATCTATTGGAGCATGGAGACCCATCACAATCAGGCTGTCGAAATAAATAATGTGAATAGCGGAATGGTGAGGTTTTTCACCTTCTTCACTTCTCGGTTTGGGTCTTTCATTCTATGCTATGCTTTTTATCTATTTTGGGTTTCAATGTTTTTCTTCATCTTTGTTTCTTCTTCTTCTTCGGTTCCTATTAATCTTCTTTTCTTTCTGATGCTTATTTATATTTTCTCAGTGTTTGCAAGCAATAGAAGAAGCAACTCACACTTTTCCATCGGAGAACTGAGGAGCATTGATCTCGACAAGTCGAAGCTTGATCTCCACCGCCGAGATCAAGCTCGTCCGTTGTCCTCAAGTCGCCGAAATCAAGCCCGATCTCGACAGTTGAGCTTGACACGAAAGCCGCTGATCTCGATGCCTATTCACACTGCCGAGATCAAGCTCAAGCCGCTTAGGACGATCTCGACTATTCACACCGCCGAGATCAAGCTCCAGCCGTTGGTCCTCAACCTCGCCGAGATCAAGCAGTTCACAACCTCCCTCTTCCTCGAACCCTTGGAGAAGATAAACTCATGCATCTTCTCCCTCCACCTTCGACACCATATGAGAAGCAACTCACACTTTTCCATGTGAGAACTGAGGAGCATTCATCTCGACAGGGCGAGCTTGATCTCAATCTGTCGAGATCAAGCTCAAGCAGTTGGTCCTCAAGCTGTCGCAATCAAGCCTGATCTCGACAGGTTGAGCTTGACACGGTCGCTGATCTCGGCAGCCTATTCACACCTGTCGAGATCACGCTCAAGCTGTTGCTCCTCAACCTGACAGCTATTCACACCTGATCAAGCCGTTGGTCCTCAAGCTGTCGCAATCAAGCATGATCTCGAGCCGTTGAGCTTGATCTCGACAGCTTGAAGACACCTATCCTATTCACACCTGATCAAGCCGTTGGTCCTCAAGCTGTCGCAATCAAGCCTGATCGACAGGTTGAGATTGACAGGAAGCTATTGATCTCGACAACTATTCACACCTGTCGAGATCACGCTCAAGCTGTTGCTCCTCAACCTGACAGCTATTCACACCTGATCAAGCCGTTGGTCCTCAAGCTGTCGTAATCAAGCCTGATCTCGACAGGTTGAGCTTGATCTCGACAGCTTGAAGACACCTATCTATTGGAGCATGGAGACCCATCACAATCAGGCTGTCGAAATAAATAATGTGAATAGCGGAATGGTGAGATTTTTCACCTTCTTCACTTCTCGGTTTGGGTCTTTCATTCTATGCTATGCTTTTTATCTATTTTGGGTTTCAATGTTTTTCTTCATCTTTGTTTCTTCTTCTTCTTCGGTTCCTATTAATCTTCTTTTCTTTCTGATGCTTATTTATATTTTCTCAGTGTTTGCAAGCAATAGAAGAAGCAACTCACACTTTTCCATCGGAGAACTGAGGAGCATTGATCTCGACAGGTCGAGCTTGATCTCCAGCCGTCGAGATCAAGCTCAAGCCGTTGGTCCTCAAGCTGTCGAAATCGAGCCTGATCTCGACAGGTTGAGCTTGACACGGTCGCCGATCGCGACAGCCTATTCACACTGCCGAGATCACGCCAAGCCGCTGCTCGTCAGCCCGTCGAAATCAAGCAGTTCACAACCTCCATCTTCCTCGAATCCTTGGAGAAGATAAAGACACTGTCGAAATCAAGCCTGATCTCGACAATTTGAGCTTGACATGAAGCTGTTGATGTCGACAGCCATCCACACCTGTCGAGATCAAGCTCTGCCGTTGTAATCAACCCGCCGAGATCAAGCCCGATCTCGACAGTGGAGCTTGATCTCGAAGCTTTGAGATCAAGCTCGAGCCGCCGATTCCTCGCCGCCGAGATCCGGCCGATCTCGACAAAGTTGAGCTTGACACGAGCCGCTGATCTCGGCGCCTATTCACACTGCCGAGATCAAGCTCAAGCCGTTGAGGACGATCTCGACAGCCTATTCACACCGCCGAGATCAAGCTCCAGCCGCTGGTCCTCAACCCGCCGAGATCAAGCGGTTCACAACCTCCATCTTCCTCGAATCCTGGAGAAGATAAAGACATGCATCTTCTCCCTCCAGCTTCGCCTCCATGTGAGAACCACCTCACACTTTTCCATGTGAGAACTGAGGAGCATTCATCTCGACAGGGCGAGCTTGATCTCAATCTGTCGAGATCAAGCTCAAGCAGTTGGTCCTCAAGCTGTCGCAATCAAGCCTGATCTCGACAGGTTGAGCTTGACACGAAGCTGTTGATCTCGACAGCTATTCACACCTGTCGAGATCACGCTCAAGCTGTTGCTCCTCAACCTGACAGCTATTCACACCGATCAAGCCGCTGGTCCTCGTCGCCGCAATCAAGCCTGATCTCGAGCCGTTGAGCTTGATCTCGACAGCTTGAAGACACCTATCTATTGGAGCATGGAGACCCATCACAATCAGGCTGTCGAAATAAATAATGTGAATAGCGGAATGGTGAGATTTTTCACCTTCTTCACTTCTCGGTTTGGGTCTTTCATTCTATGCTATGCTTTTTATCTATTTTGGGTTTCAATGTTTTTCTTCATCTTTGTTTCTTCTTCTTCTTCGGTTCCTATTAATCTTCTTTTCTTTCTGATGCTTATTTATATTTTCTCAGTGTTTGCAAGCAATAGAAGAAGCAACTCACACTTTTCCATCGGAGAACTGAGGAGCATTGATCTCGACAGGTCGAGCTTGATCTCCAGCCGTCGAGATCAAGCTCAAGCCGTTGGTCCTCAAGCTGTCGAAATCGAGCCTGATCTCGACAGGTTGAGCTTGACACGAAGCTGTCGATCGCGACAGCTATTCACACCTGTCGAGATCACGCTGAAGCTGTTGCTCGTCAACCTGTCGAAATCAAGCAGTTCACAACCTCCATCTTCCTCGAATCCTTGGAGAAGATAAAGACACTGTCGAAATCAAGCCTGATCTCGACAATTTGAGCTTGACATGAAGCTGTTGATGTCGACAGCCATCCACACCTGTCGAGATCAAGCTCAAGCCGTTGGTCCTCAACCTGTCGAGATCAAGCCCGATCTCGACAGTGGAGCTTGATCTCGAGCTTTCGAGCTCAACCTCGACCTGTCGATTCCTCAAGCTGCCGAGATCCGGCTTGATCTCGCCAGGTTGAGCTTGACACGAAGCTGTTGATCTCGACAGCTATTCACACTGCCGAGATCAAGCTCAGCCGTTGAGGACGATCTCGGCGCCTATTCACACTGCCGAGATCAAGCTCCGGCCGCTGGTCCTCAACCTGTCAAGATCAAGCAGTTCACAACCTCTATCTTCCTCGAATCCTTGGAGAAGATAAAGACATGCATCTTCTCCCTCCAGCTTCGTTACCATATGAGAAGCAACTCACACTTTTCCATGTGAACTCTGAGGAGCATTCATCTCGACAGGGCGAGCTTGATCTCAATCTGTCGAGATCAAGCTCAAGCAGTTGGTCCTCAAGCTGTCGCAATCAAGCCTGATCTCGACAGGTTGAGCTTGACACGAGTCGCTGATCTCGACAATTATTCACACCTGTCGAGATCACGCCTGTTACTCCTCAACCTGGACAGCCTATTCACACTGATCAAGCCGTTGGTCCTCGTCGCCGCAATCAAGCCTGATCTCGAGCCGTTGAGCTTGATCTCGGCAAATAAGACACCTATCTATTGGAGCATGAAGACCCATCACAATCAGTCAATCGAAATAAATAATGTGAATAGCGGAATGGTGAGATTTTTCACCTTCTTCACTTCTCGGTTTGGAGTCTTTCATTCTATGCTATGCTTTATCTATTTTGGGTTTCAATGTTTTTCTTCATCTTTGTTTCTTCTTCTTCTTCGGTTCCTATTAATCTTCTTTTCTTCTCGATGCTTATTTATATTTTCTCGGTGTTTGCAAGCAATAGAAGAAGCAACTCACACTTTTCCATCGAGAATCGAGGAGCATTGATCTCGACAGTCGAGCTTGATCTCCACCGCCGAGATCAAGCTCGCCGCTGGTCCTCAAGCTGCCGAAATCAAGCCCGATCTCGACAGTTGAGCTTGACACGGCCGCTGATCGCGATAGCTATTCACACTGTCGAGATCACGCCTTCAAGCCGTGCTCGCCAACCCGCTGTCGAAATCAAGCGAGCTCATAACCTCCATCTTCCTCGAATCCTTGGAGAAGATAAAGACATCGCCGAAATCAAGCCCGATCTCGACAGTTGAGCTTGACATGAAGCCGCTGATCTCGGCGCCTATTCACACTGTCGAGATCACGCTCGCCATTGGTCCTCAACCCGCCGAGATCAAGCTTGATCTCGGCAGTGGAGCTTGATCTCGAGCCGCCGAGATCAAGCTCGAAGCCGCCGAAGTCCTCGCCGCCGAAATCAGCGTGATCTCGACAGTTGAGCTTGACATGGCCGCTGATCTCGATAACTATTCACACCTGGCGAGATCAAGCTCAGTCGTTGGTCCTGCCGCCGAGATCAAGCTTGATCTCGACAGTTGAGCTTGATCTCAACAAATTGAAGACAACTCTCTATTGGAGCATGAAGACCCATCACAATCAGGCTGTCGAAATAAATAATGTGAATAGCGGAATGGTGAGATTTTTCACCTTCTTCACTTCTCGGTTTGGGTCTTTCATTCTATGGTATGCTTTTTATCTATTTTGGGTTTCAATGTTTTTCTTCATCTTTGTTTCTTCTTCTTCTTCGGTTCATCTTTGGTCCTCAAGCTGTCGAAATCAAGCTTGATCTCGACAGGTTGAGCTTGATCTCGATAGCTTGATTGTGATGGGTCTTCATGCTCCAATAGATAGTTGTCTTCAAGCTGTCGAGATCAAGCTCAAGCTGTCAAGATCAAGCTCAAGCTGTCGAGATCAAGCTTGATTTGGCGACGAGGACCAACGGAGCTTGATCTCGACAGCTTGAGCTTGATCTCGACAAGCTTGATTTCTCAAGATATGTGAGATACACTTAAAACTCATTGGTGTTATTTTGTTATAAACATGAACCATTTCAGATCCTTCATCCAATGTTCTTATAGTGATATTAAAGATTAACAACTCTTCCTGAATGTGTTTGGTTTTTTTTTTTTACCAATTGTTATGGACCGGTCCCGAGCCGAGTACTAGTACGCCACGACTGGTGATCAGCCTGCCTCGCTACCCGAGCTCGATTTAATTGCCACCGACTTGAAACGCGCCAGACCCGACTTCCGGTACAATTTTCCCGATGATGACGTCGAGCTGCGGAGGGGGCGAGCTGACTCAGGTCTCATGAACCTTCTAGAAAGAGGCGTGCCTAGGGTAACACGTGGGGCCGCTGTAGCTATAGCGCCGCGCAACTCCACTATAGCGCCGCACAACTCCACTATATCCGCGCAACTCCACTATAGCCGCGCAACTCCACTATAGCGCCGCGCAACTCCACTATATAAAGAGGGCTAGGCCCCCAGGTTTGCATACGCTCTACTCTCTCTCGACTCTCGACAGTCTACTCTCTCAAAACCCTAAACTCATCTCTACGATGCGAGCTCTACGCTCACCCTAAAAGCCCTATCTAACTTAGGCATCGGAGTGCCTTTTGCAGGTACCCCACCCGCCGGTCTGAAGAAGGAAGGACGTCACGCCCGGAGGAGGAGTGCTCACCACGGAGTTCATCGCCCAACTACCAGGCAGAAGAGCAAAGGTACGACCTTGCACCATTTCGTGCATTAACATTGGCGCCCACCATTTCGTGCCTCAAGAAAACCCCTAGCTGGATGGTGCGCACCAGGAGCACGGCGAATCACAGATCGCCACCGCGGAGTCACCATTCGGCCAGTCAGAACGAACACCCACCACCAGACCCCGCTTTGGAGCTTCTCAGGGCGGAAAACGAGGAGTTAAGATGCCAGATCGCGGAAGCCCGCGATCGCGAGGAAAGACAGGGCCACGAGACACCCTCGCGGACTAAAAGAAATGATCGGGACTCGTCCAGGTCGGACGCATCCAGCGCCTCGGAGAGCCCAAGGCGAGAGGGTCACATCCGGCCGACGCTGCAGCGAGAGAACCGATCCTCCGAAATCGGGCTAACCTTGCTCCCCTTTGACGAGAGGGTCATGGCCGATCCGGTCCCGAGGCGGTTCCAAATCCCCAACATGGACGCTTACGAGGGTAAGACCGACCCCGAAGAGCACATTACCTCCTTCAACGCGCGGATGCTACTGATCGACGCATCCGAGGACTTGAAGTGTCGGACCTTTCCCTGTACCCTGAAGGGACCAGCCATGATGTGGTTCTCTAACCTCCCACAGCGCTCGATCCACTCATTCAGGCAACTCGCCGAGCAATTCGTGGCCAGGTTCACCACGAGCCGAGCCTTCCGGAAAAACTCCACTTGCCTGGTCGGGCTCAAACAGAGGTTGGACGAGACGCTGAAGTCCTTCATAGAGCGTTTCAACAACGAAACGGCTCAAATCAGAAATCTCAGCACCGATGTGGCGCTTCACGCCATAGTGTCAGCACTAAAACCTGGTCCCTTTTCGGACTCCCTCGCTCGCCGACCTGCAGGATCTTTGGACGAGCTGAGACGCCGAGCAGTGGGGTATATCGACATGGAAGAAGTTGCTGCCGCCAAAAGGGAAACCCAGAGTCGGCAAGACAGGAGTAGGGATCCGCCTCGAGAGAAGACAGAGAGAAGAAACGAGCGCCAAGGATGGCAAGACTACAGAGGACGGTTCACTCCCTTGACCGTGGGTAGGGACCGAGTCTTGAAGGAGGCCTACACGGGCAACCTCATTACCTTGCCCCCTCGGAAGGACTCCCCACAGGATGCGGATCGCCAGAGGTTTTGCGAATACCACCGGATCTACGGGCACACCACCAATGAATGTCAGGTGCTGAAGATAAAAATTGAAAAACTCATACAGGCAGGACATTTAGCAAAGTACGTGGACAAAGGGAATGGGGCGACCCCCAGGGAGAACGAAACAAATCGTAGAAGATCCCGTTCACCCGAGCGCATGCGCAACCGATCGCCGGCTCGGAGAGGGCGAGAAAGACGTTCACCCGCCCGTCAACACAGGCAGGGTCGAGACGGAGGTACCCCCTCACTCAATTTAATTGCAGGTGGTTTTGCAGGTGGGGGCGAATCTAGCAACGGTCGGAGGAGGCACCTGAGATCCGTCAATAGCTCGACGTCAACAGCGGCCCCGCCCGAGGCCTTACCGACCATATCCTTCTCGGAGAGGGATTATCTGGGAATAGATCGCCGCCAAGATGACCCAATGGTGATCACAGTGCACCTCGCTGGATTTAACGTCAGGAGAGTGCTCGTCGACCAAGGAAGCTCGGCGGACGTGATCTACAAAGAAGCCTTCGACCGACTCAAGTTACCAAGCTCGATTATCAGACCCTATCGAGGTACGTTAGTCGGTTTTTCAGGTGCTAAAGCTCGGGTGACTGGGTACTTCGACGTCTTGCTCACTTTCAAGGCGGACGTCGGGGTCAAGACGATCGAAGCCCACCTCCTGGTAATAGAAGCCGATTCAGCCGCGGACACCGCCTACAATATGATAATCGGCAGAACCGTCATCAATGGGATCGGGGCCATTGTCTCCACCCCCCATTTGGCGATGAAGTTCCCCCTATCCGATGGGCAGATTGCTACGATACACGCCGACCAGAAGGAGGCGAGACAGTGTTATGTCAACAGCCTAAGGGATGACAGGAGAAGAGATCAGCCCAAGTCGAACTGCATGATTGAGCTCGACCCGAGGGGGGAGAGTGATTTTCGGCCGGTACCGGTCGATGACATCAAAGAGATCGAAGTAAGAGGACCAGGCAAGAGCATACGACCAGACGCAAGCTGCCTGCCAGAGCGGCGATCCCTCGAAGGTCCCGCCAAAACGCGGATCTGTTCGCATGGGGCCCGGAGGACATGCCCGGAATAGACCTCCGAGTGGCCTGTCACAAGCTAGCCATAGAACACGGCGCTCGCCCCGTTGCCCAGCGCAAAAGAAGACTTGCAGGGGAAAAGAAGCAGGCAGCCAGAGAAGAGACCTCAAAGCTCTTGAAGGCCGGGTTTATCAAGGAGGTCAAGTACCCGACTTGGCTTTCCAACGTCGTATTAGTCAAGAAGAGCAACGGTAAGTGGAGGATGTGCACCGACTTCACCGACCTAAACAAAGTATGCCCTAAAGACCCATATCCCCTTCCTAGCATCGACGCTCTGGTGGACGACACGTCAGGGTACCAGGTGTTCAGTTTCATGGATGCGTACTGTAACACCTGAGGACGAGATCGACATCTTATTAGGACGACGTATCGAGACCTCGACCAAGACCTTGTGTCGAGATCCCGTGCCAAGGTCGTTTGCCGAGGTCATTTGCCGAGCTGAGGAGACCGCGTGCACTAGCTGTCGAACTGAGGAGGCCGCGTTCACGAACTCGTGTTAGAGCCTTGTGCGCTTGCACGAGCACCCTAGTCGACATCGTGTCGAGATGATGATAACTCGTATTCTTTCGAACGTTATTCAGCGCTATTATTATATTGTTTGTAATAATTATATTGTCGGCTTGCCGTTCTCGTCGTGTGTCTAGATCGTTGACCGACAGAGTAGAGGGTAATTATGAGAGGAACGATTAGATGGGTAGAATGATTGATGGGATTGGCATCTTATAGCTGGAGTTACTATTTTACCCCTTCTCTCACCAGCTGTATACCACGACCGATTCCCTCAGATACTCATTTCTCTTTTCTTCTTTCTTCTTCCTTCCTTCTGCTCTGAGTTCCTTGTTTTTCTCCAGAACTTCCATCGACGAAACCTTGAGTTCCATCGAGATTCTACATCAACTTTCTTCATCAACCTTGTTCCTCATTATCTTCTCGACATATCTCGCCTGCTCGACCATCACCATTGAGGTATGAAGAACAGATTTTTCTTTTCCTCTGTGCTACTGTCTAGCGCTATTTCTTCCTTCCATTTTTAGCTAGTTTTATGCTTCCAAATCATGTCAAACTGATGGGTTTTCTTCTTCACGATATTACCTATCTTTCTAACCGATTAATTGGGCTTGTAAAACAAATTTTCTTCCTCTGTTTTTCTACAATCGGCAGTGCCCAGAAACCCCCCATTTTTGGTTTGTTTCGATTTCTTGTTTTTCGTTTGTTGCTTCTGGTTATTGTTGTTGTCGATCTATCTGTTGAAGCATCAGATAACCTTTTTCATGAACTTTTGATCGAAAACCCTAACTTTGTGTTAGAGGAAAAATATATTTCAGTTCTTGAGTTTTATATTTTCTGGGTTGTGGTTAAGTTTGGGATGAGAGCTAAGTGTATTAGAACCCATAGATCGAACTGAGTTGTGTTTGTTTTAGGAAGTCGATTCAGAGATCGTGTGATTTCCGAATCGAGGTGTACGGAAAGCGAATCCAAGGGCGTGGAAGCGCGGAATCGGATCGAGAACTGACGTGTCGAGGTCGATCGAGAAGTGTACGTGTCGAGGTCGATTGAGGACTGATGCGTGTCGAAGTCGTTGTCGAGCTCATTTGAAGACAAATTGTCGAGGTCGTTGTCGGCGGCATTAACTTGGAGTTCGGTAGCGCGCTTCACATTAATACTTTCATAGTATGCTAGCGTAAGCGGCAACTCTTAGACATTATTAAGACTTTATTTTTATTGTTATATTTATGTATGGACTCCTTGATTGGTGTCGAAATTGGAATGTTGTGATATGAGTGGGTTTTTGCATGTTTTTGATATGGGATTGAATATATGTTGTGAATGGTGTATTCTTTGTCAGTGCGTTTCTTCATGCGAGAATGTTTTATTGCTTAAATGTCGAATTGCGTTTCTTCATGTTAAGCATGCTCTCTTTATTTGATATGTGATCAAGTAAGTTGTGTTACTCTTTGACATGCGGCGAGCTAATCATCGAGTGAGAGAGCTAGGGAGTCGTATGACGTTTTGAGCCGGACCCAGATAACTGAGGGTGCTAGGTCCCCTTTTTGTTTATGGTGGATTGGCTAGGCGTTGTAGCATTATCAGTTTGGGGATGGACCTGCTGATTAATGTATGGAATTCGGTTTGGGGATGGACCTGCCGTTTACCTATTACGTCAGTTTGGGGATGGACCTGCTGACGATATTCCGGAATAAGAGTCGAGTCGAGTCTAGAGTGAGATGGTCGAGTCACGTGTGGTGATTGAGATACATTATTGTATTGCTTATTCTTTATGTCGAGCTTATCTTGAATTGTTGAGAATTTGACCCTTTCCCGTGGTGCCTTCAATCCATGACGGTTACCCAAAGCGTGTCGAGGGCGCAGGAACTCGGCGATGAGACGATGCCGAGGAGGAGCTCGACGAGGACCCGAATGACGACCTCTACTTGTCGTGATTGATTATGTTGTTGGATGTTTGTTTTTCTGATGACTGTACTTGTTTTTCTTTTGTGTTCGGAGGTCGTGACCAGTTTGGGCTGGGTATGTTTTATTGCTACAGGATAGACTGGCGGTTTACTTTTGGAGCAGCCCCCTGCGTGGGAGTCTGCCGGAAGTACCCCAGGGTATGATTGCTCTTTTGAAGTCGTCATACCTTAGGTGTATTTTCTTTATACATTTGCTACTCTGTATTTTGTATACATGATTATTTAGAGTGATATATATATGTATGTTATGCATGTATGTTTTATTAGAATTTAAGTCTTGTGTCTTAGTTGCACCATGTTTCGAAAAGCTGTAATTACTCTGATGTGCACGAGTTGGTTTTATAAAAAAAAAAATATATCGTATTTTTAAAAGGCACAAGAGTTTCGTTTTAAAACACATCTCATACAGGTTTATGTTGAGCTCGGTGTGTTGAGCTCGGTAACTCGAGCTCGGTATATTGAGCTCGGTAGCGGTCCGGAAACGGGTCGTTACATTGTTGGTATCAGAGCAGTTCGGTTCTGACCGAGCTGTGCATAGGAGATTTGGACTGGTCACTATGTCGGGTTATGTGTGTTGGGTACCTAGTTGTATTATGTTGATTACTGTTTGATTAAGTGAAGCACTTATTGCTTGAGAAATTGTTTGAACTGTTTCTTGATTGAAGCAGTGTGTTTTAACACATCCTTGTTGTGAGATTCTGACAGGGTTTGAACTTTGTGGAATCTAATGCCACCTCGTAGGAATACGACAGC
Organism: Calophaca sinica; assembly: GCA_037113605.1. Classification (NCBI taxonomy): domain Eukaryota; kingdom Viridiplantae; phylum Streptophyta; class Magnoliopsida; order Fabales; family Fabaceae; genus Calophaca; species Calophaca sinica. The sequence continues at coordinate 4,725,595 of CM073737.1, forward strand.
TGCAACCGAGAACGTCGACATGGAACGAGCAATTCAAGCTATGACCGAGATGGCGGCAGCCATGGCTCAACAATCAGCTGCTGCAACTCAACAGGCTAACGCGATGGCTCAACAGACGGCAGCGGTAACTCAGCAGAACTTGCAGCAACAGCAACGAGCAGAACGAAATCTTTGTCAAGCGAGAGGATTAGCAGACTTCAGGAAGCATGATCCACCGAAGTTCTATGGTGAGCCAAATCCAGATAAAGCTGATCTTTGGATGCAAGAGATCGAGAAGATCTTTGAGGCACTTCATTGCCCGGACAACGTGAAGGTCGACTATGCCACCTACTTACTGCTAGGAGACGCAGAGTATTGGTGGAGAGGAGTGAAGCAAACGTTTATAGCGGAACGTCGCGAGATGACCTGGGAGCTTTTTCGTGAAAGGTTCTTGGACAAGTACTTCCCAGATACTGCACGAGCCGAGAAGGAGCAAGAATTTCTTCAATTGCAGCAAGGCAACTCGACAGTGTCCGAGTATGCGGCCAAGTTCGAGTCGTTGGCGAGGTATTTCAGTCCATTCCGTGATCGAGTTGACCAAAGATGGTTAAGTGAGAGATTCCAACGGGGATTGAGATTCGACATTCAGAAGTCAGTGGTGTCGTTGAGGATCCGAAACCTCCAAGAGCTGATAGATCGCTGTGTCGAGGTAGAAGGAGTGAGGAGCCACAAGAAGAAGACTGTTGTAGGCGGACCGGTGAGACCCCAGAGTGCGGGGCAGAGATTTGCACAGAAAGGGAAACAACCGCAGAAGAAGCCTTACGACCGACCTCAGGGGAACGACAACAGGGGACAATATCGTCCGATGACCCAGGTACCGAGAAGCGGAGGACAGACCGGTGTCGAGGTGACTTGTTTCCGTTGTGGAAAGACGGGACATTACGCCAATAACTGTACTCAGAAGGAGGGGGTGTGCTACAACTGTAAGAAGCCAGGGCATTTTGCCAAGGATTGTCCTACACCTAAAGCTGAACCGACGATGCTTGCGGCAAAGGCCAAAGGGAAGCGTCAAGTGGCTAAAGGCAGAGTTTTCTGCATGAGTGGCGAGGAAGCAGATCGAGCTGAAGATCTTATCCAAGGTGAATGTGAGATCGAGGGTAAATCCTTATCCGTTCTTTTTGATTCGGGTGCAACACATTCCTTTATTTCTTCTGATTGTGTGAACCATTTGAACTTGAATGTGATCGCTGACCGTTTAAATTAGTAGTTACAACCCCACCGCTAAAACCTTAGTCACAAATCGCATGTCTTAATTGTGTAGTGGTTATTGAGTAGAAAGTTTGTGGTCAATTTGGTTTGTTTGCCTCTTAAGGGCTTAGATGTCATTCTCGGGATGGATTGGTTGTCACACCACCATGTCCTTTGGACTGCGTCTGTAAAGCTGTAATTTTTCCAGACGTTGGAGTCTCCAATTATCTTTCTGCCGAACGTATTGGAGTTTCTTTGAAAGAAGGAACTAGGGAATACATGTATCTGGCTAGTTCGGAAGTTTTCCAGCAGGTCAACGTGACGAATGTTCCAATGGTGTGTGACTTTGAGGACGTTTTCAAGGCGTGCCAGGGTTACCACCAAGACGAGAGGTCGAGTTCTCCATCGACTGATTCGAGGAATGTGACCGATTTCCAAAGCGCCATACAGGATGTCTCCTGCCGAGATGAAAGAGCTGAAGTCCCAGATCGAACACTTGGAGTCGAAGCAATTCATACGACCGAGCGTGTCACCGTGGGGAGCTCCAGTGTTGTTGGTTAAGAAGAAGGATGGATGATCAAGGCTGTGCGTGGATTATCGCGAGCTCAACAAGGTTACCGTGAAGAACCGTTATCCGTTACCACGTATTGACGACTTGATGGATCAACTTCGTGGAGCGGCGATCTTTTCCAAGATAGACTTGAAGTCGGGCTACCATCAGATTCGCGTGAAGGAGGAAGATATTCCCAAAACAGCTTTCAGGACTAGATACGGTCACTACGAGTACTTGGTGATGCCGTTTGGGTAACGAATCGCCACCGTGTGTTTATGGACTACATGAATAGGATTTTCCATTCGTTCTTGGATCAGTTTGTTGTAGTGTTCATCGACGACATATTGATCTACTCGAGGAACCGAGAAGAGCACGCAGAACACTTATGTCGAGTACTGCAGATATTACGAGATAAGCAACTCTATGCCAACCTGTCGAAGTGTGAATTTTGGCTTGAAGAGGTGAATTTTCTTGGTCACGTGATTTCCAAAGAAGGGATAGCTGTGGATCCAACTAAGATTGAAGCTGTGCTAGCGTGGGAACAGCCGAAAATGGTTACCGAGATCAAGAGTTTTGTCGGCTTAGCAGGATATTACCGAAGATTCATTGAAGGTTTCTCGAAGATTGTCGCGCCTCTTACACGACTGACGAGGAAGGATCAACCTTTTGCCTGGACCGAGGAGTGTGAAGCCAGTTTTCAAAGACTGAAGGAGCTTTTGGCGGCAGCGCCTGTGCTGGTCTTGCCTCAACCCGAAGAGCCTTTCGAGGTGTATTGTGATGCGTCACACCAGGGGATTGGGATGCGTCGATGCAACATCGGAAGGTGGTCGCGTATGCTTCAAGACAACCTTAAGATTCACGAGAGGAACTACCCTACTCACGACTTGAGCCGGGCAGCAGAGTTTTTGGCGCTGAAGATATGGAGACACTACCTTTATGGGAGCACTCTTCGCTTTCAGCGATCACAAGAGCTTGAAGTACTGTTCGACCGTAAAGAGCTCAACATGCGTCGGCGTAGATGGACGAAATTTCTCAAGGACTACGACTTTACGTTGGAATACCATCCCGTAAGGCTAACGTAGTAGCGGATGCATTGAGCAGAAGAGCGTTTTAACCTCGGTATTGATGATCAAGGAGTTGGAGATGCTCGAGAAGTTCGAGACTTGAAGTTGAGTGTCGAAGTTTCACCGGGAAGCCGAGATTTGGTATGCTTACCATCTCTAACAGATTGTTGGGCGAGATCCGAGACCAGCAAGTTCATGACGAGCTTCGCAAGAGAAGATTGATTGATAAGCGCAAGGGAAGGCGTGAGAATTTCACGTCGGGCGGACGACATCTTGAGGTGCAATGGCCGAGTGTGCGTACCTAACGTATCCGAGCCGAGGAAGTTGATTCTCGACAAGCGCATAAGAGCAACTTTAGTATTCACCCAGGAGTTACGAAGATGTATCAAGACTTGAAGAAGCATTTTTGGTGGTCCTAATGAAGAAGCAAGTGGCCGAGCACGTAACTTCGTGTTTAACGCGTGTCGAAGCGAAGGTGGAGCACCAACGACTGCGGGAATGCTACAATCGCTTGATGTACCAAGATGGAAATGGGATAGTATTTCCATGGATTTTGTTGTAGGTTTGCCGAAGACGCAGAAGAAGAATGATTCGATTTGGGTGATCGTCGACCGATTGACCAAATCTGCTCATTTCTTACCAGTGAGGTCGACATACAACGTGGAAAGGCTGACTGAGATCTACATCGTGGATATAGTACGACTTCATGGTATCCGAAGTTCACATCTCATTTTTGGAGGGAATTGCAAGGAGCGATGGGAACCGAGCTCAGGCTTAGCTCGGCATATCATCCTCAGACTGACGGTCAGACTGAGAGAACGATCCAATCGCTTGAAGATTTGTTGCGAGCTTGTACGTTAGATCACCGAGGAAGTTGGGACGACGTCTTACCATTGGTGGAGTTCACCTACAATAACAATTTCCATGTGAGTATTGGAATGGCACCTTTTGAAGCACTGTATGGACGGAAATGTCAGACGCCTCTTTGTTGGTACCAGGACGGCGAACGTTCTGTTGTCGGACCAGATATGATCCAGCAGACTACTGAGAAGATCTGTTTGATCAGAGATCGGATGCGAACATCTCAAAGTCGACAGAAGAGTTATGCAGACCAACGACGTCGACCACTCGAGTTCGAGGAAGGAGAACATGTATTTCTTAGAGTCACCCCCACTACCGGAGTTGGTCGAGCGATCAAATCCAAGAAACTTACCCCTAAATTCATTGGACCTTACCGGATTCTTCGTCGTATTGGTCCGGTGGCATATCGATTGCCTTGCCACCAATCTTGTCGAACATCCACGGCGTCTTCCACGTCTCACAATTGCGGAAGTATGTTTCCGACCCCTCTCATGTCATCGAACCGGATGTGATTCAACTGAAGGACGACCTATCTTTCGAAGCATTACCAGCAAGGATCGTTGATCGGAAAGCCAAACAGTTGCGGAACAAAGAGATTCAACTCGTCAAAGTTGTGTGGGATCAGAAGACGGGAGATACGACTTAGGAGCTGGAGGAGAAGATGAAGACTCAGTACCCTGAACTTTTCCGAGGTAAGAATCTTATTTGCAATTTCGAGGACAAAATTTTTTTTTAGAGGGAGAGATTGTAACACCTGAGGACGAGATCGACATCGTATTAGGACGACGTATCGAGACCTCGACCAAGACCTTGTGTCGAGATCCCGTGCCAAGATCGTTTGCCGAGGTCATTTACCGAGCTGAGGAGACCGCGTGCACTAGCTGTCGAACTGAGGAGGCCGCGTTCACGAACTCGTGTTAGAGCCTTGTGCGCTTGCACGAGCACCCTAGTCGACATCGTGTCGAGATGATGATAACTCGTATTCTTTTGAACGTTATTCAGCGCTATTATTATATTGTTTGTATTAATTATATTGTCGGCTTGCCGTTCTCGTCGTGTGTCTAGATCGTTGACCGACAGAGTAGAGGGTAATTATGAGAGGAACGATTAGATGGGTAGAATGATTGATGGGATTGGCATCTTATAGCTGGAGTTACGATTTTACCCCTTCTCTCACCAGCTGTATACCACGACCGATTCCCTCAGATACTCATTTCTCTTTTCTTCTTTCTTCTTCCTTCCTTCTGCTCTGAGTTCCTTGTTTTTCTCCAGAACTTCCATCGACGAAACCTTGAGTTCCATCGAGATTCTACATCAACTTTCTTCATCAACCTTGTTCCTCATTATCTTCTCGACATATCTCGCCTGCTCGACCATCACCATTGAGGTATGAAGAACAGATTTTTCTTTTCCTCTGTGCTACTGTTTAGCGCTATTTCTTCCTTCCATTTTTAGCCAGTTTTATGCTTCCAAATCATGTCAAACTGATGGGTTTTCTTCTTCACGATATTACCTATCTTTCTAACCGATTAATTGGGCTTGTAAAACAAATTTTCTTCCTCTGTTTTTCTGCAATCGGCAGTGCCCAGAAACCCCCATTTTTGGTTTGTTTCGATTTCTTGTTTTTCGTTTGTTGCTTCTGGTTATTGTTGTTGTCGATCTATCTGTTGAAGCATCAGATAACCTTTTTCATGAACTTTTGATCGAAAACCCTAACTTTGTGTTAGAGGAAAAATATATTTCAGTTCTTGAGTTTTATATTTTCTGGGTTGTGGTTAAGTTTGGGATGAGAGCTAAGTGTATTAGAACCCATAGATCGAATCGAGTTGTGTTTGTTTTAGGAAGTCGATTCGAGATCGTGTGATTTCGAATCGAGGTGTACGGAAAGCGAATCCAAGGGCGTGGAAGCAGCGGAATCCGGATCGAGAAGCATGCGTGTCGAGGTCGATTGAGAAGTGCGTGTCGAGGTCGATTGAGGGCGATGCGTGTCGAAGTCGTTGTCGAGCTCATTTGAAGACAAATTTGTGTCAAGGTCGTTGTCGGCAAAGATTAACTTGGAGTTCGGTAAGGCGCTTCACATTAATACTTTCATAGTATGCTAGCGTAAAGGCAACTCTTAGACATTATTAAGACTTTATTTTTATTGTTATATTTATGTATGGACTCCTTGATTGGTGTCGAGATTGGAATGTTGTGATATGATTGGGTTTTGCATGTATTTGATATGTGATTGAATATATGTTGTGAATGGTGTATTCTTTGTCAGTGCGTTTCTTCATGCGAGAATGTTTTATTGCTTAAATGTCGAATTGTGTTTCTTCATGTTAAGCATGCTCTCTTTATTTGATATGTGATCAAGTAAGTTGTGTTACTCTTTGTCATGCGGCGAGCTAATCATCGAGTGAGAGAGCTAGGAGTCGTATGACGTTTTGAGCCGGACCCGGATAATCGAGGTGCTAGGTTCCACTTTTTGTTTATGGTGGATTGGCTAGGCGTTGTAGCATTATCAGTTTGGGGATGGACCTCCGATTAATGTATGGAATTCGGTTTGGGGATGGACCTGCCGTTTACCTATTACGTCGGTTTGGGGATGGACTCTTGGCGATATTCTAATAAGAGTCGAGTCGAGTCTAGAGTGAGATGGTCGAGTCACGTGTGGTGATTGAGATACATTATTGTGTTGCTTATTCTTTATGTCGAGCTTATCTTGAATTGTTGAGAAGTTGACCCTTTCCCGTGGTGCCTTCAATCCATGACGGTTACCCAGGCGGTGTCGAGGGCGCAGGAACTTCGGCGATGAGACGATGCCGAGGAGGAGCTCGACGAGGACCCGAGTGACGACCTCTACTTGTCGTGATTGATTATGTTGTTGGATGTTTGTTTTTCTGATGACTGTACTTGTTTTTCTTTTGTGTTCGGAGGTCGTGACCAGTTTGGGCCGGGTATGTTTTATTGCTACAGGGTAGACTGGCGGTTTACTTTTGGAGCAGCCCCCTGCGTGGGAGTCTGCCGGAAGTACCCCCAGGGTATGATTGCTCTTTTGAAGTCGTCATACCTTAGGTGTATTTTCTTTATACATTTGCTACTCTGTATTTTGTATACATGATTATTTAGAGTGATATATATATGTATGTTATGCATGTATGTTTTATTAGAATTTAAGTCTTGTGTCTTAGTTGCACCATGTTTCGAAAAGCTGTAATTACTCTGATGTGCACGAGTTGGTTTTATAAAAAAAAATATATCGTATTTTTAAAAGGCACAAGAGTTTCGTTTTAAAACACATCTCATACAGGTTTATGTTGAGCTCGGTGTGTTGAGCTCGGTAACTCGAGCTCGGTATATTGAGCTCGGTAGCGGTCCTAAACGGTCGTTACATTGTTGGTATCAGGCTTGATTCAGTTCTGACCAGAAATTTGTGCATAGGAGATTTGGACTGGTCACTGTGTCGGGTTATGTGTGTTGTGTACCTAGTTGTATTATGTTGATTGCTGTTTGATTAAGTGAAGCACTTATTGCTTGAGAAATTGTTTGAACTGTTTCTTGATTGAAGCAGTGTGTTTTAACACATCCTTGTTACGAGATTCTCGACGGGGTTTTGAACTTTGTGGAATCTAATGCCACCTCGTAGGAATACGATACCGCAACCGAGAACGCCGACATGGAACGAGCAATTCAAGCTATGACCGAGATGGCGGCAACCATGGCTCAACAATCACCGCTGCAACTCAACGAGGCTAACGCGATGGCTCAACAGACGGCGTTAACTCGCCAGAACTTGCGCAAAGAATAAAGAACGAGCGTAACTAAATGCAAGCGGAGAGGATCGCGCATTTCGTGAAGCATGATCCACCGAAGTTTTATGGTGAGCCAAATCCAGATAAAGCTGATCTTTGGATGCAAGAGATCGAGAAGATCTTTGAGGCACTTCATTGCCCGGACAACGTGAAGGTCGACTATGCCACCTACTTACTGCTAGGAGACGCAGAGTATTGGTGGAGAGGAGTGAAGCAAACGTTTATAGCGGAACGTCGCGAGATGACCTGGGAGCTTTTTCGTGAAAAGTTCTTGGACAAGTACTTCCCAGATACTGCACGAGCCGAGAAGGAGCAAGAATTTCTTCAATTGCGGAAGGCAACTCGGCGGTGTCCGAGTATGCAGCCAAGTTCGAAGTCGTTGGCGAGGTATTTCACCATTCCGTGATCGAGTTGACCAAAGATGGTTAAGTGAGAGATTCCAACGAGGATTGAGATTCGACATTGAAGTCGATGGTGTCGTTGAGGATCCGAAACCTCCAAGAGTCGATAGATCGCCGTGTCGAGGTAGAAGGAGTGAGGAGCCACAAGAAGAAGACTCACAGTAAGCGGACCGGTGAGACCCCCAGTGCGGCGTAGATTTGCACGTAGCGGAAACAACCGCGAAGAAGCCTTACGACCGAAAAGCTGTAATTACTCTGATGTGCACGAGTTGGTTTTATAAAAAAAAATATATCGTATTTTTAAAAGGCACAAGAGTTTCGTTTTAAAACACATCTCATGCAGGTTTATGTTGAGCTCGGTGTGTTGAGCTCGGTAACTCGAGCTCGGTATATTGAGCTCGGTAGCGGTCCGGAAACGGGTCGTTACACGTACTCCGGGTATAATCAGATCAAGATGCATCCACTCGACGCGCTGAAGACGGCTTTCATGACGGAGACCTCCAACTTCTACAGCGTCACTATGCCCTTTGGACTGAAGAACGCGGGGTCTACTTACCAGAGGATGATGGACGAGGTCTTCGCCGAGCAGATCGGGAAGACGATCGAGGTATATATGGACGACATGGTGGTCAAGACCTCCAGCTTCGAGGCACACTACCGAGACCTCCAGGAAGTATTTGACATTATGAGAAAATATGACATCAGACTTAACCCCGAGAAGTGCTCGTTCGGGGTGCTCGGAGGCAAATTCCTGGGGTTCATGATCACCCACAGAGGCATTGAGGCCAACCCCGACAAGTGCCGAGCAGTGTTGGAGATGCGCAGCCCGAGTTCTATCAAGGAAGTGCAAAGACTCGCTGGTCGCATCGCAGCCCTTTCCAGGTTCGTAATCCGTTCCGCTGACAAATCACTTCCCTTCTACCAGGTGCTCCAGAAACCAACTCGGTTCGAATGGACCGACGAATGCAAAACGGCTTTCCAGAGGCTCAAGGAATTTCTGGCCTCACCACCGGTCCTTACACGGCCCTCCAAAGGAGCCCCTCTCTTCCTCTACCTGGCGGCCACCGACACCTCGATCAGCTCGGCCTTGATAGAAGAGAAAGAAACCGAGCAGCGTCCAGTTTACTTCGTGAGCAAAGTCCTCCACGGGGCAGAGCTAAGATACCAAGGTAGAGAAACTGGCGCTCCTGATAGTAACTTCCGCGAGGAGACTAAGGCCTTACTTTCAAGCGCACACGGTGGTGATCAAAACGGACTACCCGATCAAAAGGATCCTGCAGAAGCCCGAACTCTCGGGGCGCATGGTGGCGTGGTCGGTAGAACTCTCCGAATTCCAGATCAGGTATGAGCCCAGAGGACCCATAAAATCACAAGTTTTGGCTGACTTTATTGCAGAACTAACACCGACCCTCGAGGTCGAGTACTGGACTCTCTATGTGGACGGCTCCTCCAATTCCAAAGGCAGCGGAGCAGGAGTCATCGTCGAAAGCCCTGCTGGAATCAGCGTCGAACAGGCACTCAGGTTCCTATTCAAAGCTAGCAACAACCAAGCCGAGTATGAGGCTTTATTACTCGGTCTCAAGCTCGCATGGAGCCGGAGCCCAAACGCCCGAGTCAAGAGCGACTCCCAACCGATGATCAACCAGGTCAAGGGCGAATACGGTGTCGAGGACGACGTACTTGCCCAGTATGCTCAGAAAGTCAACGCCATGATTCAGAACTTCCAAGAGGTCCAACTCGAGCACATCCCTCGAGGACAAAACAACAAAGGCGGTCTGGCTGGCAAAGTTGGCTAGTATGAAGACCGAGGACTGACTCCATACGGTGGTCGTCCAAACTTTAGAGGCACCAAGCATCGCGGCAGAAACTAAACTACGCAGTGATCAGCTCGGATTCTTGGATGAAGGATATCGTTGAGTACATGAAACAGGGAAGACTGCCCGAGGACCAGGCAGAATCACGCAGGGTCCAACGGCAGTCCGCACATTACACTCTAATTGGAGACAGACTCTACAGGAGAGGTTTCTCACAACCACTACTCACCTGCCTAGAGAAGTCAGATTCTGAGTACGTCATGAGAGAACTACATGAGGGTATTTGTGGGAACCACTGTGGAACTCGGACCCTGGCAGCTAAAATCCTACGAGCAGGCTACTACTGGCCGATGCTCAGGTCGGACTGCCTGGAATACGTAAGGAGGTGCGACAAGTGCCAAAGGTTCGCCAAATAAGACCATCTTCCACCGGAAGTCCTGCATGAAGTCGTCGCCCCTTGGCCTTTCAATACCTGGGGGCTCGACATACTTGGCCCCTTCCCCTTGCTCCGGGCCAGCTTAAGTTCATCGTAGTCGCCATAGACTACTTCTCCAAGTGGATAGAGGCGTGTCCACTGGCGACCATCACTTCCGAGAGGATCAAAAAATTTGTCTGGAAAAGCGTGGTTTGCCGCCATGGCCTACCCCACACAATCGTCACGGACAACGGCACACAATTCACCAGCACAGCGTTCAAGGACTTCTGCAAAGATCTAGGAATCCGACTCGTCTACGCCTCCGTCGAGCATCCACAAACCAATGGTCAGGTCGAAGCCGCTAACAGGATCATCCTCAATGGCCTCCGTAAACGACTGGAGAGGGCCAAGGGCGACTGGGCAGAAGAACTCTGCGGGGTGCTGTGGGCATACCACACCACCCCCCAGTCGGCAACGGATGAAACACCATTCCGGCTGACATATGGAATGGAGGCCATGGTGCCAGTAGAGCTCGGTTCCACCTCAGCGAGAAGAGAGCACATTCAGGCGTTGACGCCAGAGGAGGCCAGAGTCGAGCTCGATCTCCTAGAAGAAACTCGGGAACTTGCTGATCAGCGGTCGTACGCGGGTCAAAATAATTAAACAGTAAATATAGTAACAAGGCAATAGACCTTGGTCGTCTCACGAAGACCTCTAACACCAAAATTACCAAATTCAGGAAATAAGAAAATTGACAATAACGAAAAAGGGGGGTTTTGTGAAAACAGTTTCTGTTGAGAGAATTATCAGATTATAGAGACAATTGATTCACCGGTTTCCGGGTGCACGTATTGGATTTATCACAGGTTCTAAATAACAACAATTCAATTAATTTTGAATTCACAGTTGACATAAACTAACTAAACAAGCGTTAATCAGTTTATACGACCACACCGTTCGAGCAAGCGCCAAACAATGGGTTCAATCGGTCACGAGGCGGACAAGCGCCGTTAAAACGCAACCAATATCATAACAGAATTCTAATCAACCTCTATCAATTTCTACTCGAATCAATTAATCTTAAGCGATCAAGCAATTCAAAATATTAACAAGCATTAAACAGATGCATACAATCAAGCATTCATACACAATCAATCGCGTTTTGCAATGAAGACAGAACAATTAACTAAGCGAAAACGAATCGATAGATTGCAAATATTTAAACCAAATTCGAAATTGATAGAGATGGAATTTAAGAAATTAAAACGAAATTGTATCAAACATTAAGCACCGAACCTCAAAATCTGTAACGACAACCTTTCACCGATGAATCAACTTAGGAACTTAGGCTTCCATGGAGGCTAGGGTACGCAAGTGAATAATAAAACGTAAGATAATGAAAGAAAACGGCTGATCCTCTATCTAATAGTCTCAGCTTAATGAAAACCTAATTCCCTAAACGGGTTATAAGATAAAAGCCCGATAACAAACTAAAAATATGCCCAAAACTCGTAGTGCAGCTCGTCAGCTTCAGTAAAGTGGCATTTCGGCCTTCAAAACGGCAGAACTAGGCTTCGGTCCTAACATAAGAATTGTAGCTCTGTTTCTTAGCTTTCCAACGCCATAAAGAACACTGAAATCGGACAAGTATAGCCCAAGTTATGGCCTGCAAAAGCAACATGGGTCAGGATATAACAAAATCCGAAAATTAGCAAATAATTCCACTAAAGCCCAATCATGACCCAAAGATATAAAACCATGCTAAAAAGTAGTTGCTGGGTAAAATAAATATTTAAGAACACTAAGTGCACTGCTATAAAAGATGCATTAAAATGCATTGATCAAATTCCCCCACACTTAAGCTTTTGCACTCCGGGCAAAACACACAAAACAAAGCAAAGATGCATTTCCAATGAATTCCAAGGATACAAAGTGGCAAGCTAAATGCTCATTCAAGGTTTCAAGGACTCATGGCAATCATGAACAACATCTAATTACCTTCAAAGCAACCAAAGAGTGCATCAAAAGTGATAGAATCCTCACAAGAAAGCATTTCTCTCAAACTCTCAAGTGTCTAGGCTAGTGTTTACACTCAAAGCACATCATGAAAGCTAGCACTACCATAGGCTTGACAAGACTCTAACATCCACACTTGAAACACATGCACACAAAGATCAACAGGTCTTTATTAAGGTTATAATGGGGCCAAGGTCAAGGTGGGATAATTGAAAGGGGAACTAGGCTATAAAATCAAAGAGGATAGAGGAGAAATAGAAAACAATTACCAAATAATCATGGGGGGACAATTCAACCACAATTCAATCCATTATTTTTTTTCGAGAAATGATATGCTCCACTACTCTTTTGTTTTGTTTTTTTTTTTTGTTTATTTCTTTTTCTTCTCTTTTTTTTATTTTCTTTTGCCAAAATCCCAATGAAGCAATGAAGCACAACAATACCACAATTCTGAGCCCCCCACACTTTGCAAATTTATTCTCATTTTTTTTAAAGCTCCTTAATCCCCTAAGATTGGGTCATAACATTGTTTTTCACTTTTAGGCTTGTAATGAGCTATATAACAAAGAATGGGATAAATAGGCTCAAAGGGGCTAAACAAAGGGATAATTGTAAGGTAGGCTTATTTGGCTAGTGGCTAAAAGAACAAAAATTGCCTAGATCATTTCAATGCATGCATGTGAACAAGAGTTTCAACAAGAGTCAAGTCAAGTTCTAGAGTAACCAACAATCATGAGTGAAATCACTCAAGAAAGAAAGAGAATGGCAAAATGTATTCCATCCATTATAAGGCCCAAAACTCACAAAGGAAAATATCTATCACAAAAGATGCACAATTTAATACTCCAAACCAACTTATCACACTGAGAATGCAAGGAAGTCATCCATATCATGCCACAAGACCTATAGTCCTAGAATAGTGAAATCACTCCCCACTCATACACCAAGAAATCCAATGAAAATGCAATTTTTTTTTAAACAAAAAACTCAAAACAAAAACAAAACAGCAGAAACAAAACTACTAAGCTACTAAAAGATACCCCCCCACACTTAAATCATACATTGTCCTCAATGAAAACAACAAGCATAAAATAAGAGTAAGGAGGAGTGAAAGAAAACTCCCTCTTCAAGGCGGCTTTTTCAAGTGGAGCTCTTCTACAGTCTCCTCTTCAAGCGCGGGGCTCTCATGGAAAAGCTTGGAACCATTGACTTTGAAGGTTTCACTGGTGACTTCACTTTTTATTCCCTTTGCATCATAAAGAAAAGTGCTAGCTGCAACAAAAGGGTCAATCCACTTGGGTCGAAGCTTACCTGCTATGATTTTGAGGCGAGAATGGAACACATGGAAGTGTTTGATTTTTTCTTCTTCACGCCTTCCTTCTTGATTGGGTTGGGTTTTCTTTGTGATTGCTCGATGGAGGAAGTATCTTGGTGCATGGAGTTGCATCGAAGCTTGCGGTGTAGCAACATCATTTGTAACATTAACACGCATGACCATGCAATGAGTATCTTCAACTAAGTCCGCAAGTACTTCTATTTGAAAAGAGAATGCTCTTCCACGGGATGTTTCATAGCAGCATTAAAGATGTCAAATTGAACTATGTTATCCCCAAATTCCATGGAAAGAGTTCCGAATACACATCAATCTTGGTTCTTGCTGTTCTCAAGAATGGTCTCGCCTAGGATGATCGGTGCTCACTGGACTGTGTCTCTCCTCCATGTCCGTAATGTAAAAATCTGCAGGAAAAACCAAGTTATTAACTTTAACGAGCACGTCCTCCACAAGTCCAAAGAGGTGAGCATTGCTCTGTTTGCCAACCGAATAATAACACCTATATTCTCGCAAAGGTCCAAGAGCCGTAGAGTTAAAGATGGATGTAGGCATCACATTAATGGAAGCACCCAAATCCAGCATGGCATTTTCAAATTTACTCTCGCCTATGGTACATGGAATAGTAAAAATTCCTGGATCCTTGCACTTTTGGGCTGCATGAGTGCAGACACATTGCGACTCACATTGACCTTTTCATTTCCCTTCAGCCTTCGCCTCCTTTTGTGTGTGCACAGCTCCTTAAGGAACTTAGCATATCTTGGAATCTGCTTAATTGCTTCGAGGAGAGGTATATTAACTTCAACCTTCCTAAATGTATCCAAGACTTCGCTATCTTTATCTGCCTCATCCATCTTCTTGGTTATCACACCCTTTGAGGGAAGGGAGTGGTATAGGCAGTGCATCATCATCTTCTTCAATTGGGGAGGTAGGTGCGTAAATTGGCTTATCACTTTTTCTCGCCACTTGAATTTTCTGGCCGGAGGAGGTTCTCGAGTGTCAGCGGCCTTGCCGGATCTTAGAGTGATTGCACTAACATTTGCACCGGCATTTGGATTTACTACGGTTGGGCAGAAGTTGGCTTGCCCCGCTTGCATCCGATTAATTGTGGTAGCCATCTGTCCCATTTGTGTGTGCAAATTCTGAATTGAGGCATCATTCTCTGTTGGGCGGAGATTTTGGGCAGCCATCTCGCTTAACTAGATCCTCTAATGAAGGTTCAGCCTGACAATGACTGTGGTGGATTATTTTGCTGCACTGGCTGTTGTCAGGCCTTGATTTCCCCATCTAAGGTTAGGATGGTTCCTCCAGTTTGGGTGGTACTGTTGGAAGACAAATCAACATTGGCTTGAGGGTTAAAGATGTTAGCCGCATATACCTGAGGGTATCGGCATTAGGGTCCTCTTGCGGTGTAGGACATGCATCCGTGGGGTGCTCTGCAGAGGTACAAATACCACAAACCCTTGTCGACTGTTGCCAATTTTTTACCAAAGCCGTGAGTTCTTCCAACCTGTGTTCCAAGTTCTTCTCACTAGTAGCCTTAGCTCAGTATCTCATTCACTCCCTTGTTAGAATCGCGAATTGCTTACGGTTGTGAATTGTTGGGAGTTGATGGACATATTTTCTATTAAAGCTCTTGCATCTGTTGGGGTTTTGTCTACAAGTGCCCTCCACTAGCGAGATCCATAATATTTACGTCCATGGGCACTAAACCCTCGTAGAAATCTTTGGATGAGTAGGCTGCTCAGAGATTTGATGATGAGGGCAGCTTGCACACAACTTCTTAAATCTCTCCCGAGATTCATGTAAAGACTCGGTGGGTTCTCGCACGATGCCACATATCTCTTTTTCGATTGAGGCAAATTTGACGCAGAAAGAACTTCTAGGAACAATTTTCAAAGCATTCCAATTTTCAACGAGAACCTGGTTGAAGGTAATACAACCAATCCTTGGTCGCATCTTGGAGTGAGAAGGGAAGGCCCTCAGTTTAATGTGCTCCTGGAATTCCTTGGGGCTTCATGGTCGAGCACACAATGTGGAACTCCTTAAGATGTTTGTGTGGATCATCACCGCAAGACCACTAAACTTTGGCAACAAGTGTATTAAACCAGATTTTTAATTCAAAAGGGACAACAAGTTCGATAATTAATACACGAGCATTGTAAGTAACATCAGTGCAGCAAGTTCCCTAAGTGTTCTATCACCATATTAATGTAATCGAATCAAAATTAAAATCGTAATCGAGATTAGAATCGGGATCGTAATCAAATAGATTATGGCTAAAGATGCTGTCACTATCACTATCACTAACTTCTATATGATCCCTAAGTCTATGATGCAATGTTCTCTCAATTTCAGGGTCAAAAGGATGCAAGTTAATAGTATTGGACCTAGTCATGCACTGTATATAGCAAGGGATAGGAAAATGCAACAATTCTAGAAATACCAACTATGTCCCTACCCTAAAATGAATGCAAAAATTGGAAAACGACCAAAATCTAACCTAAAAATTGTAAAAATACCACGAAAAATCTAATTAAATCAAAAGAAAGATATGCAAATTTTTTTGGATTTTTTCGGAGATATGAAAAATTAAAAAAATTAATTAAAAATAGAAAACAAAGGAATTTGGGATTTTGAGCCTGTTGTCCCGTTGATCCTGGATTTTTTTCGAATTTTTCAGCTGTGGTTTCGGAGCAATCTGACGAAATTGCCCGAAAACTGATTTTTTTATTATTTTCGCCTACAGAATTTGACGAAGCAATCCTAGAATCACCAGTCTCAGCGCCTGGAAACCTGAAAACACAACAAGAACTAAGCAAGAAACGTAAGTATTGTTAGTGGGTCCTGAGGTTGGTAATCTCTAATTAGAGGTCCCCGGCAACGGCGCCAATTTGATCAGCGGTCGTACGCGGGTCAAAATAATTAAACAGTAAATATAGTAACAAGGCAATAGACCTTGGTCGTCTCACGAAGACCTCTAACACCAAAATTACCAAATTCAGGAAATAAGAAAATTGACAATAACGAAAAGGGGGTTTTGTGAAAGCAGTTTACGTTGAGAGAATTATCAGATTATAGAGACAATTGATTCACCGGTTTTAGGGTGCGTATTGGATTTATCACGGGTTCTAAATAACAACAATTCAATTAATTCGAATTCACAGCTGACATAAACTAACTAAACAAGCGTTAATCGGTTTATACGAATTCACACCGCTCCGAGCAAGCGGCAAAGCAATGGGTTCAATCGGTCACGGAGGCGGACAAAGCGGCAGTTAAAAAGCGCAACCAATATCATAACGAAATTCTAATCAACCCTCTATCAATTTCTACTCGAATCAATTAATCTTAAGCGATCAAGCAATTGAAATATTAATGATTCTGAAAGCAGATGCATACAATCAAGCATTCATACACAATCAATCGCGTTTTTGCAATGAAGACAGAACAATTAACTAAGCGAAACGAATCGATAGATTGCAAACATTTAAACCAAATTGAAATTGATAGAGATGGAATTTAAGAAATTAAAACGAAATTGTATTAAACATTAAGCAGAACCTCAAAATGCAGAACGACAACCTTTCACCGATGAATCAACTTAGGAACTTAGGCTTCCATGGAGGCTAGGGTACGCAAGTGAATAATAAAACGTAAGATAATGAAAGAAAACGGCTGATCCTCTATCTAATAGTCTCAGCTTAACGAAAACCTAATTCCCTAAACGGGTTATAAGATAAAAGCCCGATAACAAACTAAAAATATGCCCAAAACTCGTAGTGCAGCTCGTCAGCTTCAGTAAAGTGGCATTGCGGCCTTCAAAACGGCAGAACTAGGCTTCGGTCCTAACATAAGAATTGTAGCTCTGTTTCTTAGCTTTCCAACGCCACAAAGAACACTGAAATCGGACAAGTATAGCCCAAGTTATGGCCTGCAAAAGCAACATGGGTCAGGATATAACAAAATCCGAAAATTAGCAAATAATTCCACTAAAGCCCAATCATGACCCAAAGATATAAAACCATGCTAAAAAGTAGTTGCTGGGTAAAATAAATATTTAAGAACACTAAGTGCACTGCTATAAAAGATGCATTAAAATGCATTGATCACTTGCCCGTGTACAAAACTTTGCAACTAAGCAGCGCGTCGCCAAGCACTACAACTCCCGAGTCCGACCAAGGACGTTCAAAGAAGGAGACCTGGTCCTTCGGAAAATTGAAATGGCTCGAAAAGAAACCAAGCAGGGCAAGCTGGGGCCGACATGGGAAGGGCCATACCGCATCAGGTCGGAACACCGACACGGCGCATACGGACTAGAAGAACTATCCGGGAAGGCAATACCGAGGACTTGGAATGCTACGCACCTCAAGCTTTACTTCAGTTGAACACTTGTAAACGAATGGCGTACTCTTTCCTTTACAAACCCTTTTTCCCACTGGGTTTTTGGTTTGCAAAGGTTTTAACGGGGCGCATCTTTCTGGCGGCGCTTGTCAGCATAAAAATTAATACTAACTTTATTACATCAAGTTGTTGCAAGTTGTCTATACTTTGGTAGGAACAGTGCCCCAAAACCAAAGGTCGAGCCCGCCACGGAGCTCGGCACCCAGCGTCGGATGAACCTCGACCTCGACACGACCCCTGTGGACCTAAACCCAAGTCAGCATAGAGGCTTGGTGGGCTCACTCGCAGCCGACCCCCGTGGTCCCGAAGACCCCAAGTCAGCATAAAGGCTTGGTAAGCTCGTTCGCAGCTCGACCCCTGTGGTCCTAAACCCAAGTCAGCATAGAGGCTTGGTGGGCTCACTCGCAGCTCGACCCCCGTGGTCCCGAAGACCCCAAGTCAGCATAAAGGCTTGGTAAGCTCGCTCGCAGCTCGACCCCTGTGGTCCTAAACCCAAGTCAGCATAGAGGCTTGGTGGGCTCATTCGCAGCTCGACCCCTGTGGTCCTAAACCCAAGTCAGCATAAAGGCTTGGTGGGCTCGCTCGCAGCTCGACCCCTGTGGTCCTAAACCCAAGTCAGCATCGAGGCTTGGTGGGCTCACTCGCAGCTCGACCCCTGTGGTCCTAAACCCAAGTCAGCATAGAGGCTTGGTGGGCTCGCTCGCAGCTCGACCCCCGTGGTCCCGAAGACCCCAAGTCAGCATAAAGGCTTGGTAAGCTCGTTCGCAGCTCGACCCTGTGGTCCTAAACCCAAGTCAGCATAGAGGCTTGGTGGGCTCACTCGCAGCTCGACCCCTGTGGTCCTAAACCCAAGTCAGCATAGAGGCTTGGTGGGCTCATTCGCATCTCGACAACCCAAGTCAGCATAGAGGCTTGGTGTGCTCATTCGCATCTCGACAACCCAAGTCAGCATAGAGGCTTGGTGTGCTCATTCGCATCTCGACAACCCAAGTCAGCATAGAGGCTTGGTGTGCTCATTCGCATCTCGACAACCCAAGTCAGCATAGAGGTTTGGTGTGCTCATCCGCATCTTGGCCCTTGTGGCCCCAAACTCGTTCACGGCTCGAGGCTCGGAACGTCTTACGAAACCGAGTAAAGATCTGGTGATCCGGGTCGCACTAGACAATCAACGGTGAGGAGAGGAACGGTTGAGTAAACGTCTCATCTGAGTCCCATCATGTGGCAGAAAACCGAGTAAAAGTGCGACACGTGGAGCGTGGCTCCCCAGACGCACAAGCTTCGGGGACACGCCCCCGACCTTGATGACTCGACTCGGATACCGACCCAAGGACATTGGATAGACCCTCCGCCCTTTCGTACGAAGAGTCTAGGGGGCTTGTGTTATGGACCGGTCCCGAGCCGAGTACTAGTACGCTCGCCGACCTGGTGCAGATCAGCTCGGTTCCTGCTTACCCGAGCTCGACGAATTGCCACCGACCTGAAACGCGCCAGACCCGACTTCCGGTACAACTTTCCCGATGATAACGTCGAGCTGCGGAGGGGGCGAGCTGACTCAAGTCTCATGAACCTTCTAGAAAGAGGCGTGCCTAGGGTAACACGTGGGGCTGTTGTAGCTATAGCGCCGCGCAACTCCACTATAGCACCGCGCAACTCCACTATAGCGCCGCGCAACTCCACTATATAAAGAGGGCTAGGCCCCCAGGTTTGCATACGCTCTACTCTCTCTCGACTCTCGACAGTCTACTCTCTCAAAACCCTAAACTCATCTCTACGATGCGAGCTCTACGCTCACCCTAAAAGCCCTATCTAACTTAGGCATCGGAGTGCCTTTTGCAGGTACCCCACCCGCCGGTCTGAAGAAGGAAGGACGTCACGCCCAGAGGAGGAGTACTCACCACGGAGTTCATCGCCCAACTACCAGACAGAAGAGCAAAGGTACGACCTTGCACCATTTCGTGCATTAACACCAATTAAAATATTCACATGCAATTTTGGCTTTGTATTTTCTTTAAAAAATCAATTTGTCAAGATCCATGATCCCTACCCGTGCGTATGCACAGGTATGTTACTAGTGTTTAAAAAAATTAAACAAACATTCATGGAAGGAAAACATAAATTAAAAGCTAAAGCACATAAAACCTTAGCCTATGTTTATGAAATCAAAAGACAACACCTTATGATCCATAGCAACAAAGAATTGAACACAGTAAATAAAAGGGGGGAAATAAAGAACTAATTTTTTTTTTTCACTTCACTTGGTGGTAAGTCCATAGTATATTTTTTTAGCAACCCCTCATTCTCACCTCCCTCCGTCTCTTCTCTTTCAGCAACCCCTCCCTCCGTCAACCACCTCCTTCCGTCTTCCACCTCCCTCCATCCCATCTTCCCCCGTCGCTCGTTGTACACATCTCCATCTTGCTCGTTGTGCGCTTCTTCTTCCTCAGGTTAGGTCGCATTTTCCTGTCTTCTGCGTTATTTTTTTCTATGAATTTGAAGTTTTCGGAAACTTGTTGACGGAACCCCCCGTAAACAAGAATCCGAACATTTGAAATCATTAGTTTCAAATGTTGAACTACTAGATTCTTGTTTCCGGAATCTTCCGTCAACAAGTTTCTGAATTTGAAAAATGGTTTTGAAAAATAACACAACTCCGGAAACAAGTTGACGGACGATTCTGGAAACAAGATTCCGGTAGTTCAACATGTTTTCGGAATGACTGTGAATTCAGTTTTTCATAATTTTGAAATGATTGATTTGGTTGTTGAATTTTCTATAGATATGGCACGCACCAGGGGTGGTTCTAAAGCAGCCAATATTCCTTCATTTAGTAGTGACCCGACTCGTATAAGGCCCACTGCGTCATCACGCAAAAATCGGACGGTGCAACATCAACAGCTGCAGGATGTGCCCGAGGAGCCTGCACACATAGATGAGACTACCCGTGAGGAGCCACCACACGTGGAGGCTGCCCATGAGGATGCCCATCAGGATGAGGCAGCACGCATTGATGAGGTAGCCGTTGATGAAGTTGCACGTGATGAGGCTGCACGTGTGGAGCCAACCCACGTAGATGAGGCTGTTGTTGATGAGGCAGCACGCGTAGGTGAGACTGCCATTGAGGAGGCAGGTTTATTCCCTGGTAGCCCGGAGGACACAACAGTCCTCGTTACCTACGGTGACCATGTTGCCACATTGTTATGGCACGGCGATGTAAGTAATACTTAATTTTTTATTATGTTGTTTTCATTTTATATTTTGTTCTGAACAGAACTTCAGAGGATGACTGGAGAGAAGCGACACAGCAGCGTCCACGACGGATGACGACGGCGTGTGGTGGTGGTGTACCTGCAAACACTCCGACGCTCAAGTCAGTGTGTGTAAGAGGTAAGCGAAGAGGTGATGAAGTGAATAATAATACCTCAATCGTTTGAAGTGACTCTCCTTTTATAGGAGTTTGAGGGAGGTTACCGTGGAACCCGGGGTACCGTCAGATCGTTGCCGACCTGTGATGAAATTTGGCGAAATGCCAAGGACCGTTGGATTGGCCACGTCGATTTGGTCTCGAGGCAAGGCGGTGGGAACCGACGTTGGTAATGGGCTGGAGTGTGACTCTTCGGATTGGGCCTCGGCCCAGTCCGGAACAGTTGCCCCCCAAGTCGCTAGCTCGAATGTCGAGGTGGTGACTTGTTTGTCGAAGTCCGTTGATGTCGACGTTCAACGTCCTTGTCCGTAAGGAACTGTAAGCGTCGTCATGTCGTGTTTGTGCAAGGTTTTGTCACGAGCTCGTGCACGAGGTCGATCTCTTCATCAGGTGCACCTGCAAACGCACAAGGCTTTATCATCACGAGCTCGTGCTCGCGGTCTCGTGCACGCGGTCTCGGCACGAGGTCGGTCAGGGTGCTTGTGCAAACGCACAAGGCTTTGTCACGAGCTCGTGCATGCGGTCTCGGCACGAGGTCGATCTCTTCATCAGGTGCTTGTGCAAATGCACAAGGCTTTATCATCACGAGCTCGTGCACGCGGTCTCGGCACGAGGTCGGTCAGGGTGCTTGTGCAAAGGCACAAGGCTTTGTCATCACGAGCTCGTGCACGTGGTCTCGGCACGAGGTCGGTCAGGGTGCTTGTGCAAACGCACAAGGCTTTGTCATCACGAGCTCGTGCACGCGGTCTCGGCACGATGACGGTCAGGGTGCTTGTGCAAACGCACAAGGCTTTGTCACGAGCTCGTGCATGCGGTCTCGGCACGAGGTCGATCTCTTCATCAGGTGCTTGTGCAAACACACAAGGCTTTATCATCACGAGCTCGTGCATGCGGTCTCGGCACGAGGTCGATCTCTTCATCAGGTGCTTGTGCAAACGCACAAGGCTTTGTCATCACGAGCTCGTGCACGCGGTCTCGGCACGAGATCGGTCAGTGTGCTTGTGCAAACGCACAAGGCTTTGTCATCACGAGCTCGTGCACGCGGTCTCGGCACGAGGTCGGTCAGGGTGCTTGTGCAAACGCACAAGGCTTTGTCATCACGAGCTCGTGCACGCGGTCTCGGCACGAGGTCGGTCAGGGTGCTTGGGCAAGCGCACAAGGCTTTGTCATCACGAGCTCATGCACGCGGTTTCGGCACGAGGTCGGTCAGGGTGCTTGTGCAAACGCACAAGGCTTTGTCACGAGCTCGTGCACGCGGTCTCGGCACGAGGTCGATCTCTTCATCAGGTGCTTGTGCAAACGCACAAGGCTTTATCATCACGAGCTAGTGCATGCGGTCTCAGCACGAGGTCGGTTAGGGTGCTTGTGCAAGCGCAGAAGGCTTTGTCATCACGAGCTCGTGCACGCGGTCTTGGCACGACACGAGGTCGATCAGGGTGCTTGTGCAAACGCACAAGGCTTTGTCACGAGCTCGTGCACGCGGTCTTGGCACGACACGAGGTCGATCTCTTCATCAGGTGCTTGTGCAAACGCACAAGTCTTTGTCATCAGCTCGTGCACGCGGTCTCGGCACGAGGTCGATCTCTTCATCAGGTGCTTGTGCAAACGCACAAGGCTTTATCATCACGAGCTCGTGCACGCGGTCTCGGCACGAGGTCGGTCAGGGTGCTTGTGCAAACGCACAAGGCTTTATCATCACGAGCTCGTGCACGCGGTCTCGGCACGAGGTCGGTCAGGGTGCTTGTGCAAACGCACAAGGCTTTGTCACGAGCTCGTGCACGCGGTCTCGGCACGAGGTCGATCTCTTCATCAGGTGCTTGTGCAAACGCACAAGGCTTTGTCACGAGCTAGTGCACGCGGTCTCGGCACGAGGTTCCATCATGTGCTTGTGCAAGGCACAAGGCTTTGTCACGAGCTCGTGCACACGGTCTCGGCACGAGGCTCGAGCTTACCAAGCCTTTATGCTGACCTGGGGTCTTCGGGACCACGGGGGTCGAGCTGCGAGTGAGGTTCTTCCAACGCTGGGTGCCGAGCTCCATGGCGGGCTCGACCTTTGGTTTTGGGGCACTGTCCCTGTCAAAGTATAGACAATTTGCAACAACTTGATGTAATAAAGTTGTAACGGCCCGTTTCCGGACCGCTACCAAGCTACACTAAAACTGTATGCGATGCGTTTTAAAACGGTACTCTTGTGCCCTTCAGGAAAATACGGTACTTTTTTTTTTTAAATCCCGCTAGTACACATCAGAGTAATTACAGCTTTTCGAAACATGGTGCAACTAAGACACAAGACTTAAATCCTACATAAAACATACATAGATAATATATATATACAAGTCGGAATGATAGTGTATGCAAAAATACAGAGTAGTGATTGTACAAAGAAATACACCTATGGTATGACGACCTTCAAGAGAGCAATCATACCCTGGGGGTACTTCCGGCAGACACCCACGCAGGGGGCTGCTCCAAAAGTGGAACCACCAGTCTACCCTGTAATAACAAAACATCACCCGGCCCAACTGGTCACGACCACTGTACACAAAGACATACTACAGTCATCCCAAAAAAAACATCTAATAGACATAATCAATCACGACAAATAGAGATCGTAGTCCGGATCCTCGACGAGGTCCTCCTCGCCATCACCTGTTGTCGGGTTCCCTACGTCCTCGCTATCGCCTGGGTAACCATCATGGATTGAAGGCACCACGGGAAAAGGGTCAACTTCTCGACAAATCAAGATAATCAAGGCGTAAAGAAATAAGCAAACAACAATGTATATCATTCACCAAACGTGACTCGACCCTCTCACTCTAGACTCGACTCAACTCGCGATCCATTTTCTCTCGACTCGACCATTATTCCGGAAAGCAGACGCAGATCCATCAACTGACATACCAGCCGTAGCCTTGGGATCTTTCGCTTCTCCCTAGATATGCACGATCTGTTCCTACGCCGCGACGTCTAGTCAATCTCCCGTAAACAAAAGGGGATCTAGCACCCTTAGTTATCCGGTCACGGCTCAAAAATGTCATAACGACTACTAGCTCTCTCACTCGATGAACAAATTTCTCCGCTTACAATATTCAAAGAGTGACGCATAAGATTACTTGCCCGCATATCAAATAAGAGAGCATGCTTAATATGAAGAAAACGCAATTCGACATTTTAAGCAATAAAAACACCCTGCATGAAGAAACGCAATTCGACAGCAACACGCAATTCATGGCATATACCCAATCTCATATCAAATAATGCATAACTCAATCATATCACAACATTACATGCTCGACAAGCAAATCAAGGAATCTATCCCTCTGCAACTCAATGGAATTATCAGAGAGGAACATGCAAGTGTGGGGGGTTGGGTTCAGGAGACCAACCGCAACAGCTTACGCTCGCCCACGAAGACTCGGATAAATGTTCGACCTCACGACAACAAAACGAAGGGGTTCGAAGACCCTAACTTCGAACTCGTAGAGTTCTCAGACTTCTTCGTATTTAAATGAAGCATTTAAATACTAAAAATAAAATCTAAACATATCTAGAAGTTGCCCTTACCAAACTCCAAGCTCGGCGTCTACGTGCTGTCCTCAATCGAGCTCAACAACGACCTCGACACGTACGGTTCTCAATCAACCTCGACACGTACCGTCCTCAATCTGAATCCTACTGCTCCCACGTCCTCGGGTTCGCTCTCCCGTACACCTCGATTCCATGCCGCACGATCTCGGGAATCACAATTCCTAATACCAGGACAACTTAGTACTATCTATGGGTTTTCTAATAGCACTTAGCTCTCATATCCCAATCTTAACTACAATCCAAGCAAGCATTAAAACTCAAGAACTTAAACAAATACAACAAGAATTCCAGCATTACAAATTAACTCCTTTTCTCTAAAATTTTATTAAAAACTTCTTTCATACATATCACCATACAAGGCCATTTTTCCTAAGTACTAATTCAAGCTTAAAATCAAGTAGCATATTAAGCACAAATTAATCAAAATCTAAGTTTATGTTTTCTTAAAAAATATTTTCCTCGTGGTCCAACAATTAAAATAAGACCATAACCAATTGTGTTAAAATTTAAATCATAAAAAGAGATCAATTTCCTACATGCCATTTTGGTCCCTCAAAATCCATTTTTGCACAAAAACTTATCTAACACTAAACTAATCATGCAACTTAATCCTAATTAGTCCTAAAATCATATTAAACACATAATCACATACTTCACACCTAATTAGACAATTAAATAGCAAGTTTCTTAAGACTCAAGAATAGGAAAGATCCAAAACTAACCTGTTGCACTTGATTAAATTAAACTAGCCATGCTATTAGCACCTAAATAATTACTATAACACAATAACATATCTCATGCATGATTCAAGCAAGATTAAACATATTTTCCCTTTTTACTCTAGGTTAGGTTTTTGATCAAATGCTCATGAAAGAGGTTATATGATGCTACAACAGATAAATCAACAACAAACAACAACCAGAAGCAACATACAACAACATAAAACAAGAAATCAAAGCAAGCCAAGTGGTTAGGGTTTTGGGCGCTACCTACTGTAGAAAACAGAGGAAACAATTTGTTTTTCAAGCTCAAATAAATGGTTAGAAAGGTAGGTAATGTCATGAAGAAGAAAACCTATCGATATGACATGATTTGGAAGCATAGAAACTAGCTAAAATGGAAGGAGAAAGTGGCGCTAAACAGTAGCATGAAGGGAGAGAAAATTCTGTTTTTCATACCTCAAATGATGATCGAGATGATGATATAGGTAGAGGAGATGATGAGAAGCAAGATTGATGAAGAAGGTTTGTGCAAAAACTCAATGGAACCCAAGGTTTTTCAATGGAAGTTTGGAGAGGAAGAGGAAACTTAGAGAAGAAGGAAAAAGAAAGAAGAAAAGAGAAAGTGAGGGTTTGAGGGGACTGATCGTGATATTTAGCTGGTGAGGGAAGGGGCATTATGGTCCTTTCTCCCTTAATTAACACTCAACAATAATTAATTAAAAGAAAACCATAAATAAGTGACATATAAATACTAATTAACACTAAATAACGTTCAAAAAAAAAAGACGAGTGTTACAGTCTCGGCACGAGGTCGACCAGGGTGCTTGTGCAAGCGCACAAGGCTCTATCACAAGCTCGTGCACACGGTCTCCTCAGCTCGGTACGCGTCCTCAGCAGCTAGTGCACGCGGTCTCCTCAGCTCGGTACGCGACCTCAGCTCGGCATACGACCTCCTCGGCTCGGTACGCGTCCTCAGCAGCTAGTGCACGCGGTCGATCTCTTCATCAGGTGTTACAATACTCTCCCTCTAAAAAAAATTTCGTCCTCGAAATTGCAAATAAGATACTTACCGCGGAAAAGTTCAGGGTACTGAGTCTTCATCTTCTCTTCCAGTTCCCAAGTCGCATCTCCGGTTTTCTGGTCCCACACAACCTTGACAAGTTGGATCTCTTTGTTCCGCAACTGTTTGGCTTTCCGATCAACGATCCTTGCTGGTGATGCTTCGAAGGATAAGTCATTCCTCAGTTGAATCACATCTGGTTCGATGACATGAGAGGGGTCGGAAATATATCTCCGCAACTGTGAGACGTGAAAGACGTCATGAATGTTTGACAGGAAGGGTGGCGTGGCACTCGATATGCCACCGGACCGATCTGACGAAGAATCGTAAGGTCCAATAAATTTAGGGTAAGTTTCTTGGACTTGATCTCTCGACCAACTCCAAGTGGGGTGACTCTAAGAAATACATGCTCTCCTTCTTCGAACTCTAGCGGTCGGCGTCCTTGGTCAAGATAACTCTTACGTCGGCTGCGAGACGTCGCATCCTATCTCTCGATCAAACGGATCTTCTCGATGAGTCTGCTGACCATATCTGGTCCCACAATAGAACTCTCGCCATCCTGGTACCAACAAAGAGGCGTCGACACTTGGCGTCCATACAATTGCTTCAAAGGTGCCATTCCAATACTCGCATGGAAACTGTTATTGTAGGTGAACTCCACCAATGGTAAGACATCGTCCCAACTTCCTCGGTGATCTAATGTACACGCTCGCAACAAATCTTCAAGCGATTGGATCGTTCTCGATCGGCCGACCGTCGGTTTGGGGATGATATGCCGAGAGCTAAGCTTGAGCTCGGTTCCCATCGCTTCTTGCAATTCCCTCCAAAAATGAGATGTGAACTTGGATCTCGGTCCAAACGATTGAAGAGGGTATACCATGTAGTCGCACTATCTCG